>JAOTQR010000001.1:32544512-32611583 GCA_025774065.1 Solanum ossicruentum | reverse complement strand
GACCCATGAGGAGCGTCGAAAGTTGCATTGACTAAATGCTACTTCACAAATGAAAAAAGCGCAGATAGTTTAAAGAGTCATTTTGCTTTATTCCATCATACTCCAAGGCCCAAAAATAGTCAATCTTTGGCTCCATCCGAGATTGATGGAAATAAGCACGGATGATAGACTTTGTAATTTACATATTAAATGCAGCCAAAAAGCAGAATTGGCATGTCTAAAAATTCCATCCAATAAAACAGAAGAAACGATAAAGATCCAGAATAAATGCGGACAACTGGCAAACTACATAGTCTCAAAACACCCAAGTTGTTGTATGTTGCTGTTGGAGACATCCAGTAAATTTTTAACCAACATTGCACTATCTAGACAATAAGTGTTGGTTTCACATACCAGCTTGAACCTTATATGTGCATCTCAAAATTCACTTATAGATGAATTTTCTTTAGAAACATTCATTGAGCAACCAACATTATCTTCTGTCATTGTTGATAGGGACGTCGAGCGTTCTGTAGTAATTAGTGGTGGTACAAATAGCATAGCTCCAAGACCAATCTCATTAGGAGCAATGTATTTGTTCCTTGCATAAATTAGAGTAACATTTTCCTTGTCATCAGATATATTTTCAAAGTCTGGTTTCCGGAGATTCTTATGAAGTCGCCTCTGGAGTCTTTCAGCAGGTGACAAAATGTGTGGTCTATGCTTTGATCTCCTCCTTTTTGGGACATTGTCAGGTGTCCAGAGAGGAACTTTTTCTGCTTCTCCCAACAAAAGGTGAACGTTAGTGCACATAAAACAACAACAACATACCCAATGGAATCCCACAAGTGGGGTTTGGGGAGGTAGAATGTATGCAAACCTTACCACTATCTCATAGTGCAGATAAAACAATAAGGTATTAATACAATAGATCTTTATTTTTATTTTTCGAACTTCAAAAAAAAAAAATGTTTTGGCGGAGGGGATGGAGGGTAAGCTTTTATAAAAATTTGTATGGTTAACTATATTGGTGTTCCACTTTTTATAGCCTTTACGCTTAAGAAAGATTTGATTCTGATTGTGCAACATATTTGATGAAACAAGTTAAGTGCTCTATATATAAGTGAAATTACTTTACCATTTGTTTCTTCCATCTGCATGTAGTTGTCTGAGGATGATCCTGCTAAAACTAAGCTTGGTATGTTATTCATTTCCTCATCAAGACAAGCTGAAGATCCATTCTGTCCAGAAACCTCTACTCCAACTTCTAGCTTTTGGTCATCATGAGCTAAGAGATGCGGCTTCATCTCAGAAGGTAACTGACCGCTTTGTTTTTCTCCGTATGCATGTTTGGGAAGATAGTTATCTAGTGTCCCTTTAGTTCGCCATCTTGATCCACATGCATTGCAGAGCACAGGTTTCCCAGATGGCCCAGGTCTCCAAAGGGGGGTTTCTGTTTGAGTTCACAATTAATTAGTGTTTAAATGGGACAAAATATGAATAAATTCTTACAGTAACTTATCTCAGAAACTAAAGCACAATGATAATTGACAATTAAGATTTCACGGCCCCTTTTGAATATTATACAGTTTATCACTAGTGGGTTAGATGGTAACTTTCCTCCTTAAAACATCATGCAAATAAATGCAGTCTGCCAAGAGGTTAAACTAGTTTGTGTGGTTCCTTAACACATCAAGCAAATACTTATCAGTCTTCCCACCATCTAGATCAAATTTCAACTATTTTGTATGGTTCCATAACATTGCGATGAAAATGTGAGTACAAAAATAGTTGATACATCCAAAAAGTCTATGAATGTTTCACAGAAACATATTTCCTCTTGTTTTGCCAAAGAAATTACCACTACACATCAGGAAACATCAGACAAGGCAATTCCTTTTCACCTTCCAGTTTATTCTGGCTATGGAGGGTTTGAGTAGGATGTTGGAGAAGGCTAAACAACTTCGCTGATAGAAGGCTTTTAGGTGGGCAATGGTTATGGTCTGACAGTATCTTTCTCACATCTTCTATTTTCTAATGACACCTTGATTTTCTGTGGAGCTGAGAAATCTCAAGTGCAATATCTAAATCTCACCTTATGTTCTTCGAAGCATTGTCAGGTCTCCATATCAACATGTCCAAGAGCATTATATATCCTGTAAACGGGGTCTCCGATTTAGACGATATGGCAGATATCATGTGTTTCCCTACTAGCTCCTTTCCCACCACTTACTTGATTATGCCTTTGGGTGCTAGGAATAGATCAACTCAAGTTTGGAATGTGCTTGTGGAAAAGTTTGACAGAAGGTTAACCTCCTGGAAACAACAATACCTCTCTCAAGGAGGAAGATTAACACTCATCAATAATGTCTTGGATAGAATTCCCACCTGTTTTATGTCCCTACTCCTTATACTAGTTGAGGTGAAAAAGTAACTTGGCAGAATCAGGTCAGACTATCTCTGGGAAGGCAACATCAAGGACCACCACTTTCACCTTGTTAAATTGGCCAAGTCACTTTGCCAAAATAATATGAAGGACTGGGGATCAAAGACTTGCCTTTACATAACAAGTGTATGCTATTGAAGTCGCATTGGAGATACAATCAAAAGGCGGTTGGGTAATGGAAGGAAGTGACCCGAGCAAAGTATGGCAGTGACTGTCACTGGTGCTCTAATAAAGTCAGTACACCTCTTCTGGTTCAAGGATCTGGAGAGATGTAAGGAAACTGTGAGAAATATTCTTCAGTAATGCCTCACTTAAGGTGGGAAATGAGGAACATATTCATTTTTGCAAAGATATTTGTTTAGGAAATATTCTTTTCATGGATGCTTTTCCAAGCATTTTCCAGATTACATCTAATCCAAGCTCAACCATCTCACAGTACAGGGAAGAAAATATGTGGAATTTGATCCTAAGAAGAAATCTTAATGCATGGAGTTGTAAGTCTCATGGCCATCATTCACACTAGTGCTGTCAATAGCCAACACAGGGACAAACTTATCTGGAGATATAGCATGGATGGATCCTATTCAGTTAAAGCAGGCTACCTACAACAAAGCTCCAAGAACACCTTAATTGATCAATGGCCATGGGAATTGATCCGGAGAACTAAGTTGCCACCTAAAGTTATTTGTTTCAGTTGGATTACTCTAAAAGATTCTTGCTTGACTCAGGATAATCTCATGAGGAGGAAATTCCAAATCATCAACAGATGCTACGTGTGCTTATGCAACTTAGAATCTATTAATCACTTGTCTCTTCATTGCACAGTCGCAACAGGCCTATGGAACATGTTCTTCTCACTTTTGAACTTACTTGGGCCATGCCTATTTCATTGAGGCTTTGGGTGTTGGAGTTCTTGGAAAGCTGGGAAGTCCATCAAGCAGATCTAGTCTTTGGTTCCAGCCTGTATTTTGTGGTGCTTATGGATGGAGAGGAAAAAAACACATTTGATGGCATCCCAACTCCCATCTCTACCTTTAAAGCAAGATGTTTGATTACTGTTTTTGGTTGGGTTGATCTCTCTCCTGTACTTGGTGTCGATTCTTTCCTGGAATCTATAAGCTCCATAGATCTTTTGTTGTTGGCTGTTTAGATATCTTCTCTTGCCTTTATGGGAGCTGATATTTTATTTCTTTTGTAATCTGTGCATCTACGTGATACTTTATTAATGATTTTCTTCTTATTTCATAAAAAAAAGAGGGGAGAGCGTTTGGTGACTTAACATGGTGTGGTGGCTAAGATGATAAATTATCTGCTCCCTAGGAAAGGCATTAGAGGTTTATGCAAGGACTCTAGGGTTATCCCGAACGAGGATCTTATAACCCAACATAAGTTCGTGATTATGGATTTAGATTCGAGAGAATGAAGAAGAGGATTGCATATGACCAACCAAGGATCAATGTCTGACTTAAGCCAGAGCTCAAGAAATTGGAGAAAAATTACCAGCTATGGGGGCTTGGAGGAGTTGTGGGAACACTAATAGTATGTGGGCTAGCAACGGAACATTACAAGAAGTTGATAAAGGAAAAGAGATGAACTTGCAAGCTACGCTATTTCTACTTCTAGCTAAATATATAGTCATTTCATAAAGAGGATGGACAATTACAAAGCTCTAAATAGCCAAAAGAAATTTGGACCACTACCACAGCTGGCAACTCTAGAACAAAAAGTAGAAAGTAACAAATAGGACCAAAAGTGCCCTGTCCTCATAATTAATCGAACCTAAGTGTCCAATCCTAAACTGACAAGCCAACAAGTAAAGGGGGCAGGGCAAGTCCACTGCATTAAAGTTCCCTCTATGCACAATGTCTGGGGAAGGGCCCGACCACATGGGTCTATTGTACACAGTCTTACCTTATATTTCTGCCAAAGATTGTTTCCAACGCTTGAACCAATGACCTCCTTGTCACATGGCAGCAACTTTACAGTTACTCCAAGGTTCCCCTTCAACAGGTAAAAAGGTCTTAACCGAATAAATAGAACTAGGAAATAATGCAGTAATAACGACTTTAACTACTAGTTGAAACCTCACAAACTATGTGTACAACCACCTAAGCTTCAACTCCTCATTCTTGCATCACATGTGAACTGGAAGAAAAGTTGCTTGTTCCCGGTTAATCAAGTTAACAACATGCAAGGTCTTGCCGACAACCTGGGTTGTCAAGTGGCTTCCCTTCCCACCAAATACCCAGGGATTCCCTTGGGAGCCAAGAACAAAGAATTGGAAGTATGGTGTGAAGTCTTGGCGAGAAGAGAAAGGAAGCTGACTAGGTGGAAAAGTCAATATCTATTCTTGGGAGGTAGACTTACTCATAAAATCAGACTTGGATGCCCTTCCAACTTACATACTAAGCCTTTTTCCACTGCCAAAAAGTATTGGAAAGAAACTCAACAAGCTTAGAAGGGTGTTCCTCTAGCAAGGGAATAAAGAGAAGCAAGGGTACAACCTGTTTGAATGGAAAGAGGTAACAATGAGTGTGACACAAGGGATTTTGGCATTTACAACTTGAGTACCCAAAACATTAGTTTGTTGCAAAAATGGTTGTGGAGATTCTATTGTGAAGATATGGCATTATGGAGGAGGTTCATTGCTCAGAAATACGGCCTACAGAGCAACTGGACAACCGAAGAGGTGAATGGCACTTTTCTGTGTGGAAAATATCCAGAGAACGTGGACTACTTTCAATGCAAAGGTGAACTTCAAAGTGGGGAATAGTTTGAAGACTAGCTTCTGGAATGAGATCTGGTTTGGTGATGTGAAATTGAGGGCACTTTTTTCCAGATTTGTACATTGTCAGCCTACGACAGAATGCTCCACTATAGCGGAGATTTGGAGCCCTCGAGGTTGGGACCTTATTTTCAGAAGGGCTCTAAATGATTGGGAGGTTGGAAGAGTAGCAAACCTACTATAGACTTTAAACTTGTTTCCGGGCGTTGTCATAGAGCCCGACAAACCAGTTTGGAATTGCATAGCAGAGGAGTGTTTACAGTGAAGTCCTGTTACTGGGAAAGGAATACCAATCTCCATTTGGCCCTGGAAATTAATCTGGAAGATTAAGATCCCTTTAAAAGTTGCATGTTTCACTTGGTTGGTAACTAGAAGAGCCTGTTTAACCCATGAAGTGCTGCAAAGAAGAGGCATATAGATCTGTTAAAACTGTTATATGTGCGGACAACAGGCTGAAGTAAATGGCCATTTATTTCTGCATTGCAAGACTGCTACAGATCTGTAGAACATGTCCATTTGTTTGCCTGGGGTGAATTGGACAATGCCCAAAACCACTTTTGAGGTCCTAACCCAATGGCTAGGGATTGGAAACAGAGGTTCAAAGGAAGATTGTTAGAAAAATGTCCCTGCTTGCATCTGGTGGACACTGTGGACAGAAAAGAGTGGGAGACGTAATGGAGGAAAGGTTAGCAACTCACAGAACATCAAGATGAGATGTCTTAGCCTTTTGTATTTTTGGTGGAAACAAGATTTAGTGGGGGTGGGCCAATCCTAAATTTTTGAAAGTTGGATTTTGGTTTTTGAGAATGATGGCACCCCCAAGGGGTTTGTAAATCCCTCCTCATCAGTTACTTGATGAATTCTTTTACATGAATACAAATTTAGCTATTTCCAAAAAAAATAGACAAGAAGTAAGGCTTATGAATAGTGTTCATGGACCTGGATATGGCGTACGATAGAGAGTCCCTAGGGAGGTCCTCTAGAGATGTTTGGAGTCTAGATGTGTATATGTGGCTTATGTTTTGGGCAATTAAGAACAAGTAGGATGAAGCCAAGACCCAAGTTGGGATAGTAGGAGATGACTTGGAACATTTTCCAGTCATGATGGGGTTGCTTCAATGATCAAGCCTTAGCTCATTCTTTTTTGTTTAAGTGATGGACGAATTGACATGACATATTCAAGGGGAGGTATCGTAGTTTATGTTATTTGCAATAACATACTATTGTTTAACGAGACGCGTGGACTGAAAGTTTGGAAACAGACCATAGAGTCTAAAACTTCCAGGTTAAGTAGGATTGGAACAAAGTATTAGGGGTGCAAATTCAGTGACATAACACCTGAGGCGGAGGTGAAAGTGAAGATCAATGCACAAATTATACCCAAGAGAGGAAGCTTCAAATATCTTGGGTCCATAAGCCAAGAAGATGGAAAGATTGATGATGATGTCCAGCGAGACCGGTGAAATGGAGGCCTGCATCTAAAGTATTGTGTGATAAGAATCTTGGTCAAGGATTAAAGGTAAGTTCGCAGAGTGATGGGTAGACCTGCGTAGTTGTATGGGGTAGAGTGCTGGACTGGACAATCAAGAACGCCAAGGGTCTATCGGAAACAGTCTCTCTACCTCATGAAGGTAGAGGTAAGTGCTACGTACATTCAGCCATTCCTAGGCCCTACTTGTGAGATTACACTAGCTATGTTTTATATTTTAAGGAGTTTCTTGATAGTTATGGATACAGTTTTGAGCATATTGCTTCAGTTTTAATTCATATGTCCTCTAGTTGTGTGGCACCTGCTTGCTTTTTTTTGGGGGGGTCTCGAGTCTAACTTTCAGTACTGTAAGTCTGGTAATTGTTTGAGAACCTGCTGGATTTTAAAAGGTATCTTATTACTAGAAGACCACAAATAGAAATATGTTAACAATTTCAATATCTTTTATTTTGGTTTCATCACTCCCACTTGAAGGTTTAGCTGACCAGATTCATTTTGCGTCTTAGTATCAAAAGCGACTGGACCATAACCATGAGAAGTATGCAATTGAAGACTAACTGCATGGTGTGAACATCAATAACTGGATAGATTGTTGATGACTAGACTGGTTTTTGAGCACTCAGCGTGCAAATATAAACTTAAATGTTTGTGGACTTAAAAGTTCTAGAAAGTGTTTGACTCAGGAACATCTTTGTGAAGGAAGTTTTATCTTGACTTAAAGTAGCTCAAGAATAGCATTTGTGCATTCGGGACCGTTTCCCCTCCATGTTACTTCTGCTCAGAAAAAAAGTTTGGAATATACATGATCCAAAACTTAAGGACCACGGTTGTCAAAAGATTAATAAACGGGGTCTAATGTGCATGCATGCCAAGTTTGGAACCAAATCTACAATTTATCCTAGATGACCTCAGTTCCTGTTAGACTAGGCAACTGTGCTGAAAATCAATTAACATTTGGCTCGAGAGGTGAGAAAATTAAAGTACTTATGTTTTATGTTTAACTAATAGGCAACAACAACATACCTAGTGAAATCCCACAAGTGGGATCTAGGGAGGGTAGAATGTACACAGACCTTACTACTACCTCATAGAAGTAGAGAGACTATTTCCTGGGAACGTTTAACTAATAGGCAATTTAGGGAGATTTGGCTATTTAGTGTTTCAGGCATGTGAGTCTTCAAAGTTTATTTGTTGAACATCAGGCACACAAATTCTAAGCATCATTGAATCAATTATCTTGTAAAACATGAGATTGTTGATAAACATAAAAGGTGGACATAGATGGTTAATAGAACTTACGCTCGATGCCACAATGGAAACATGGCCCTTGTCTACCCATAAAATCTGGTGCTGAATGATTCCAATTCAAATCAGGTTGAGTGTACTGCCGCTAACTTGTAGATTTCGATTTGCTCTCAAAATCTAAGATGTCTGACTGAGGGGACGGAAAATATATATAGACAGATAAGAAATCAGTAGACTAACGCTGGTCATTTATATGGAAAAAAATAGATGAATCATGATTGAGTTGTCATTAACTTCAATCTATTTTGTTTCCCCTTATGACAACTCATCAATTTTGATTATTGTAATTTCTAAACTATTTAGGGGTCGTTTGGTGTGATGGATAAAGAAATTTAATCCCAAGATAACTTTTAAGTGGCCCTCAATTCATTGTTTGGTTGCACAAGTTGGGATAACTTATCCCGGGATTAAAAATTAGTGCTGGGATAAGTTATACCTAATTGTGGGTGGAATAATAATCCCAGGATAAGTTATCCTGGGATTAAGTATGTAAAAATGCAAAAATACCCCCCTTTAAACTCTCTTTTATACACTACTTTTATATTCATGTATATTAACATAACTTTTAATAATATTTATAATAACATTCACTACCTTAATTATTTGTTATTTTTATGATAACATATTTTTCTATTAAAAATTATATTTTACAAATACAAGTTCTATTTATGAATATATTATAAGTTGAACTTATTTGTCTAATACTTATGTTTATCTACATTTTGATTTCTCTTAAAATGTTCACTTCACTATTAAATTACATATTTTTTAATTAAATAATTTGTTACTCACTTAAAAGTTGTATTCTATATATCAATTAAAATGTAGATAACTTTAAAATTTAATAATATTTTTTTTACTTTAACAAACTTGTATGAAAATTTTATTATTAAGCTAAATAAGATGCATGGAAGTTTTATTTCTAAGCTAAATGAGATGAAAATTTTATTTAAAACTAAATAAGATGGACATTTTGTTTTTAAGTTAAATAAGATTAAGGTTTAATTCTAAAACACATGACATAATCATGAAAAATGCATGCACAAAATTATTTATGTTAAATAAGATGAAAATTTTATTTAAGAATAAGTAGCTAGAGGTTGCAAAGAGAATATTAAAAAAAAAAACTGAACAAGGTGAAGAGTATTTTTGTAAACAAACAACTTATTCTTAGAAATTATGCAATAAATAGTATTATGAATATAACAAACCAAACAAGCAATAAAAACTACTCTCAGCATAAAGAATCTCATCATAACTTATCCCAGCATAACTTATCATAGTATAACTAATCCCATCATAACTTGTATCCAAACCAAACGACCCCTTACAGTAGAACTCCAATGAGAGAATTCTTAGATTTTCTAAAAAAGAAAAGGGAGTGGGGATTTGGGGGGTGGACTGGGTGGGGCAAAGCTGGATTTGGTGAATCTTCCCAATTTTAGGCCTTTAGTCTAGTGTTCAAGGTTTGTTAAGGCAAGGGAGTGCTAAATAGTTTCAAGATGATAATTGATATATCTAAGAGTGTGAGCAAATAAAAGAACCAAATAACAAAGTTAAAAGAAAATCAGTTTTCAAAAATTTTCCCAATGGACTGTTTGAACACACCTTAGTCAGTTGCCAAATCATGAATGTTCTAATTTTTCCCTTGGGAGTTTTATTGTCAATTTAAGAGGTTTTTATCTCAGTTGTTATTCCTGAAGGCTTGACTCGCAATTTTTTGGTAAGATGATATTTCCTCATCGAAACAATATTTCCTTGTTCTTGGAATGCAGATAATCTATTATGGTCTTAGCAACCCTTTTAATGTTCAATGGACTCAGTGATGAATGAGTCCTTTTCAAGGCTAGAGTTTCCCTCTGCTATTGAGATGCTGCAATGACACTCAATTTTTCTATCTTACCATTGCTTGCACATTTATCTGTCTCCATTGACAAAATTTCTGAGCAGATGTATTTTTCTTTATGTCATGCTTACTGACTTTCAATTAACCACCACCATCATGCCTCACTTCAAGCTAGTCAGGGCAACTCCATGAATCTTCATTATTTTGCTTCATTTAAGCTCATCTCATTATGCTTAGTGATGTAAAAATACTTATTTCATATTCAAGATACTAATATCGCACATGCATAATATAGAATATCGCTGGCTTTATGTACTCTGTTATCTACTTCTGTGATGCCAAAATATGTGTTTTGACATGAGAAGAGAAGAAGAATGCTGATTTTAGTTGTGTGCATATTCTTCTTGTATCCATCTAGCGGCATGAGACTGTTGGGTTTTTTTTTGGGTGTTATGACCCTTTTGCATAATTGGATATTGAATTTGGTTATAAACTTCAACACTGCTAAGAGGAAATGTAGCACATGATGTCTCAGAGCTTTGCTTGGCTCATCTTTATTTTTCTTAGTCTTCCAGCTCTCTGACATATCAGGTGTCTCCTTGCCAGATCTCTCTTTTTAACTTCCTATCCAACATAACTTGGAAATGTTTTAATGTACTAGATAAGATTATGTTTGACAGATTGATCTAGTAATAATGGTATTTCCCTTGCTTGCTGGTGTACTTGAATACGAAGTAGGCAGAGTATTTTCAGAAGATTAGAAACAGGGGGGAGTCCTCTGCCCCCCACCCCCACCCCCCAGCAGTGTGTTGCTTTATGCTTATGTTGGTTGTTTTTCACTGTTCCCATCTCTTCGAAAATCGATCTTGATTCAACCAACTTAATCTAGTGAAAACATTATTTATTGCACTTGTGAGTTGTGATGTTCTCAGTTCATATGTCAAACTTGTTCTAAATAGTGCATGATTAGTATTTGCTGCATTTAAGGTTAACACACCCCATCTTTTTTTCTGTTACTGGAGTACGTTCGAAGCTTATTAATGACTAAATGGTTAAATTCTGTCTGTCTTCATATGCAGGTTCTACACATGTTCTGGCTTAGCCCCTGCCTCTTTGTGATGATTTAATTTGTTGGACTCAGGGAATGTTAATGGCTCAGTTGGTTGGCTACCTGATCTTTCACCTTGTTGGTGAGGGTTTGATTCCCGACATTGTAATACCCTCCCTATTAACTGCCCCCAATTTTTTTAAAAAAAAATTGCTGGACTCTCAGACAAACTTATTGGTCAACTAGAAAAAACAAAGAGATCATGCCCATTAGTCACCCAACCCATTTTTTGACCCATATGAAATATGAGTGAATTAGTTTATGTTTTGGTTTTGTTTGACCCATTTTCAACTCAATTGCTACCACCACTAATATGTAATAGGGAGGATCCTTACATATTCTTTACAAAATGGCATATTGATTCTTGAAAAAGTATTCCCTATATTTTATTAAGTGAACTGAGTCAATGAACATTTATTAAGAAAAATTTTAAGGATATAATTTAAATCATATTTTTCAATATTACTTTTTTGTTTATTCCCAAAATAGTGTCATTTATTACTTAGAAAGCGTAAAATTTTATTAAGGCAAGCGTAAAGCATGAGAAAATAAAAAACTCAAACGTTTATGTTGAATTTAATTAGTTTAATCAATAAAAAAAGTTTTAAAAATTTACATAATATGAAATTGATGAAATATTGCTTATTAAAATAAGACAAGCGAGGCATTTTTATCCCGATATCGAGTAACCTATTCACCAAAAATAAGCATGTGTGATTATATTGAGTGATCTCATCTAGGATAACTTATTATGTACGTGCATCGTTTCAAGAATGATCATTGCTTTGACTATAAATTTCCATTTTTGCCTTTGGCAATGTTTGACCAATTAATTTAAATCTTTAATTAGTTGATTTCTAAAATCATAGTTAATACTCCTTTTATTTCATATTAAGTAAATTTGTGAATGCACTTATTAAAAAAAAATTAAAGGATATAATTTAAATTATATTTTTTATTATTATCCTTTTATTTAATTTCAAAATAGTTTAATATATCTTTTAAAAAGTATAAAATTTCATTAAAGGTAAGGAAAAATATTTTTTAAAAAAACTTAAATATGTATTTTGAAGTTCGTCCAAAATGAACTATAAAAGGTAAGTACTTTAATGCTAAATTTTGAATGTGAAGAATCAATTCTTTTTAGGATTGGATAAAAGGAATTAATATTAAGTAAAATGTAGAGAATATTCTTTTGCATGTTGATCAATATCTAGAAATATTTGTAATATCTAATGCTACTCCTCAGGTTCATTTTGATTGTCATATTTTCCCCCACTTTTTCTCAAGAAACAAAAACTAAAGAGATAATTTGATTAAATTTATCCTCTTTTTAATGTTAGGTTATTTGATCTCAATTTAATACAATACTTGTTTTTTTTTTATCGGCTTAAGCCATGTTTGTTTTTATTGAGGTTGAAACATTTAAAATTGAATGCACAAATGAATATTATATGCATTTGGAATTAGATTTGAATTTGAAGACGCGTCATATATTGAAATGTTATATTAAAATCCGAATACCAAATAATTAAGTCTATTTATTTTTTTAAAAAATATATAAAACTTATTTTTTAAAATTAGTAAACATAAAATATCTTAAAATATATATATAACATAATTGAAGGTGAAAATAGTTAGTGAGGATGGTTGTAGGTATTGATTGGGGATTATATGTTACGGAAATAGTGATGAAACTGAGTGGTAAGTAGCAAATAGTTATTGTGGCTAAACAATAACAACAATAACATACCCAGTAGAATTTCATAAATGAGGTCAGGGGATAGTATAATGTACGCAGACCTTACCACTACTTTCTAGAAGTAGAAAGACTGTTTCTTGGAAACCCTCGTCTTAAATAGTTATTGTGGCTAATAATAATAAATACTTGTGCTAGTTGATCATAATAGTTGGAAGTAATTACTAATTAGTGTTGTGAGAATGCATAATGGGTATTTGTTGTGGTGATTGTTGGTGGTGATTGATGATATTGATGATTAGAGGTGATGATTGTTAATAGTGATGATGACTATACATGTCTATATAATAAGCACTATTTTTTTGTAATTATTTTATGTCAATTGACTTTCGGTGTAATTTGCCCTTAGTGAAATGTAAGAAACCTTTGAATAAATATTTTAATTATTCGATCTCATTAAAATTTATAATTATAAAAGTAAATATATTTAATAATTAAAATCTAAATGGTTAAGATTAATAACTTATTCGGTCAAATTTTTAGGAGGTTAAAAAACTTTTTTTTAAAGTAGGTGTTTGACCAACCTTTGTGGGGGAGTACGAAATTATTTTTAAAAAACTTGATCAAACACCAATTATTATCCAAAGGTGCTTCTTAAATTTATTGATCAAATACAATTTTTTTTATTAAAAATATTTTTCAAATAAAGCATTTATGAAAATAAGATAAATTTAAAATTTTGAACAAACATAATAAGATTCTTTATAAATTAAATAATAATTAATTTTATCTTAAATGTTTACAAGAAATGATAACTATTTTAGAATTTAGACCTTAACAACCCGTTTGATACTATGGATTATTTAAATAATCCATGAATTAAGATTTAATCCATATAACCCAATGTTTGATTGGAAACTTTAACTCAAATATATCTAATACATGGATAATTTAATCCATCATATGTGGTCTTATTTAATCCCTAGGATATTTCTCGATTACTAATACTATGCTTAGTAATACTTGGATAAAGCAATAATGACTAAACTACCCCTCATTACAAGAGTTTCTTCTATGCATCTTATTGGGGGTTTGTGATGAACTTTTACTATTAGATTGGATTTGATTTGGACCATCTCAGTACAAGAGTTTCTTCTATCTCATTACTATTAGTAGGATTTGGATTTACTGTATGATAAGATAATATATGACAATCACATTATATCAATTTTCATTCTGGCATGTTGCTTAGGGTCATCATTTTCTATTTTTAATTTCAATTTTGTGTTCAAGAGTTCTTAAATATTTTTATGGTTTAATGATATAATGGCGTCCAATTTTGAGGATTAAATTGGACTAAAAAAAACATTAATGACAGTATCAGGATCAAAGAATTAGTTTGCAAAAATAATTTTATTGGGAGAAAGAGACTAGAGAAAGAATATTGGAATGACATTTCTTAATGAGAAGAAAATTGAGGTTAATTAGGAATATTTGAAGGATTTAGTCAGCACCATCACTAATGATGAAACGAAATAGTACTTAAAGGAACTTCTTTCATTTCCGGCTTGAGATTTTCTTCGGTGAATTAATTTGTTAATCACTTCGTATTCAAATTTTAAATTGTAACAAATATGATCTTGATGTATTATTTTTATTAGAAATAATACTGTCCAACAATTATGTACCTTGATCCAATTACATAAATAGAAAAATACACAATAATTCAAGGGTATAATTGGAAAAGAACTTTTTATATAACTTTAAACCAAACACAATATTAAGTGGGAAGCAATAAACCAAATACGAATAAAAAATAATGTAAGTATTACTAATTCCTGCATAATTAACCCCTACATTATTAATATTTGCATTATTAATCCCTGCGTTATTCATTTTTTAACCAAACGCCCTTTGCAAGAAATGAAAAGAAAAATCCCCTTTTCTCACTGTATCCTTGAATTTCAGAAAAAACTGGGTAAAGGAGCACAAACTGAATGAAGGCTGCATAGAGTTGAGTAATTGAGAAAGATGAGGACCAAACCAGTCGCTGTTTTCATGGCTTTCGGAACTAAAGGCGATATCTATCCTCTTGCTGTAACTCTCTTCATCCTCATCCTCGTTTTTTTTTTTCATTTTTTAGTGTGTGGTTGTATCAGTGTATGTCTACTATGTAAATGTAATGCCATCACATTGACATTAAATTGTTATTGCAACTAATTGAAAATTTATCCAAAGATTCAATATTGAAGTATTTTTGTTTTAGTGTGTGCGTATCCAACCCAAGTAAGAATGGTACTGAGTACCATTTGATAGTAGTGGTATTTTTTGGGTCCACAAAAGTTGCTGCATGTCCATCTGTTTAATATTTTGTCAGTGTTGAGAATGGTGGATATGCTAAGGGTAGATGGAGCTATATGGGTGTGAAGAAAGCCTATTTGCAGACAAGATTTTGTTGCTGTTAGAAGAGGAAATTTTAGATGGATAATGTTTTTTATTGGATTTGTATTTTGGAAATCTGTTTTAAAATTTTTGTGGTGCTTTTCTGACACTTGATAGCAGTTGAAACTGAGGGTTGGGGCAACGGAATGGTGTCGGGCTGGTGTTTTGTATATTAAAGATAGATAACGGTTAGATGGTGGTTGAAGCAAGTGATATGGAGTAGGGGTTGAAATACTTGCGGAGAAAATGATTTGCGCCCACGTATTGTTTGGAGAATTTTGCTCTGGCAAATGAAAAATGGTTTCTGAGAAGAGTGATTTACGCCATTCCAAAGTAACTTAAGCATCTTTTTTGCTACCCAGAGTAGCAGGAATTGTGGCTTTTGAATTTTGAGAGAAAGGTGACTAGTTCTCCTTCAATTGGATGCTTCTGAACTTTGTTTCTGATATTCCAGCAACATTCTAGAAGACTATGAGCAAACCCATGAACTTGATGAGAAAACATAATTCTGAATTTCTGTTGTTAGAATATAACTTCTTCTTTTTTTTCCGATGTAACGATAGTGTATCTTATGTGGTGGGAAATAGAAGATCCTGTGATCTACCATATATGCATTCAATATGCTGCATGGTTAACAGATTGTATCATTGGGAAAAAAAGAATGCTTAGGCAACAAAAGAAAATACTACAGAGAGCGCAACTCACTTTGCATTTGGAGTGAAAGAAACTAGAAAATTGCTAACACCCAAGCAAAGGCAATTACCCATATTTATGTTGTTCCCATTGGAGATCTTCACTCATAAAATGTCCACTAATAATGTCAAGAACTATGGGACACATTCATAATATGTTTGATGAGGACCCGAACTATGTGAGAACTGTGTAGACTGACAGGACATAACTAAAAAATTTCTGGTTCAACTGATCAGAAGTATAAGAGACTTACTTATAAGAGGATTAGGAAGTGGTATGCATTTTAGATAATGTTTGTTTATCACATAGTAGAGAAGATGTGTAACACCAGATGGTTAAAATTGAGTCGAAACTGTAATCAAGTTCATGTAGTTTCTATTTCTGGATTTTATGGTGTACTGGTTTATGTAGATACTGAGCTGTAGGCACAAAATTCTATATTATCTTTTAGAAGTGCTGAATTTCATGACAGGCCTTGTATATTCCCTTCTCCATTGTCATTAGTCGTTGGATTTTAATTAGAAATGTTTGCATAATCATAATTACCTATATGGAGGTTTTCTTTTCCTTGTTCCATATATGTTAATCAATAATTTGATGAATAGGCTATTGCTGCAGCATTTGCTTGTGATCAGGAGCAATATCATGTGGTTTTTATAACTCATTCAGCTCATGAGGTTAGCAAAAGCAGAACAATTCGTATCTGTTCCTTGTTGTCACAATTTTAAGCGGAGTGTGTTTTTTGACATGTTATTTTTCTTGCATGTTGTTTGTGTTTAAATAAAGTGATCTAGTTTGATTTCAGCAAGCCCTGGAAAGAAACCCAGATAATTTAACCTTTAGGCTGGATAAGCCAGCCAAATTCCTTTTCTCTATTAGCATAAATATGTGAGATTTGAGAAAGTTCACACTGAATGCTTTAGAGTTTTCTTTTATTTCCTTTTTTTCCTGACAGAATTTGAGGGTGCATTTGAGAGCGAATAAAGTTACGTATATACCAGTTTCATCACCACCTGTTGTTTCCCCTCTTGAACATTATGGTATGTCACTTTATACAGCCTCATCATATTTATTCTTATCCTAATATCCATGAGTCATCAGTCAAGTACTGCACCTTGATCAGGTAATGAGTTATCTTTTTCTGCCCACAAAAGAGAAATTATCCAGAAACATAGGTATGAATGTACTTCGATCATTGAGGATATCTTTGGAGATAGCTCAGTGGAGGGTGATGCTATTGCTATTAATTTCTTTGCTCTGGTAAATTCTCTGGCATTTAATTGCTCTAGATCCCTTGTAATTTTTGTTTTAGGAGAGGATATTTCCTTTCATCAAGATGAGTTTGGAGAGTCTATCCTTAGAAGGGTAGACAGTTTGGCGGAGGGGCAGGGGGAGGGGCAGGAAATAAATGAGGGGGTAAATTGCTTTAATTATATGTACGGGAAGTAAAGTCATTGTCAATCATAGTAAAGTCACAAGGCTTTATTCTTTTTTCACCCTATAACTTGAGTTCCAGGAAGGCTGGAGTTTTGCCGAGCTTTTTCAGGTCCGTTGCATTGTGGTTGCTCCTTATGTTGTTCCCTATAGGTAGCAAGAGAAACTTTCTTATTCCCTTCTTTCGATAGCAATCTTACTTTCTTTCGCTCTGTATTCAATAATGTATCAATTTAGAAGTTCGAACAATTTATGGTTCCTTTAGTTTGTTAATTGTTATACCATGGATCTGCTTCATATGGCAACAAACTTGATTAACATCTCTCCATGACTCCATGGTGACTTTTACCTCTTCTCATACAATGTAGTGCTCCTTCATCATTTGAACGGCAATTTAGGAAAGAACATCCAGATTTATATAACCATCTCCAGCAAGCTCCCACTGACAAGGTACTTGATGAATTCTGCCACTTGGTATATTATTTTACTGTTTTTCATTTGGAAAATCAATTCCAATTTTCTTTTAAAATGTACCATGAGTTAATACAAGGACTTATGGCAGTGATTCTAGTAAAATCTTCCTGCTACATTTCATATCTTGTGCCTGTGGTATAAGCTTCTTCAGTACTAATACCTGCTGATTGATCGTCAACTTTGTTTGAACCCCATAAAGTTGTTAATGTTATATAAGTCCTTCCCTGCATTTTAGTCTTATTTACTTTGACTTACGACAGCAATTGCATGAGTTGATGTTTTTGCATATTTGCTGATAGTAGGTCGGCTGGAAAGATGTCATCCATTGGATGTGGCCGCTTTTCACTGAGGAGTGGGGCTCGTGGAGAAGTCTGGACCTGAATCTGAGTGCCCTTCCTTTTACGGTGTGTTTTTTACTATAGCCGATGACAGTTACCTTAATTTTCCCTTCTAATCAGAGCGTTGATCTTTGAGGCTGGAATTCGCTCAGCTTAGATAATTTTCTTTAAGGGGCAAGCCAATCACCGAACCACACCATTCTATTTTTCAGTTTATTTTATGATGCAGCGATCAATCTTTTTGGTAACAGAAAACTGTGCAGAACTTATATTTTGCAAAATCAAAACCAGTAGCCAATTCAACTTACCAGAACTGAACCCATAAACTGAATTGTTCGGATCACTGGTACTTTTGTTAAAAGCGAATAGTGCTCCATCTCCGATCGAATCTCTGTTAATTGTGTTGCTTTCTTGTATTTACTGGTCTTTCATTTGGATGCAGGACCCTGTAACAGGTCTTCCAATATTCCATGAGAGGCATCCGTCTCCTCTGCTATTGTAAGTTCTTTGTACCAGCTTAAAGGCATCTATAGAACTATGGAACACTGTAAAGGTCTAGAAGATGAGTAGGATAAATCTTAAAGGTGTAGAAAAGAATTAATTTGTCCTTTACTAGCTTATCTAAATGTTTTTCAAAAAAGTGCTTTCAGATTGTGTCTTTCCGGTAATCTTGAGAAGTCTATAGAAAGTTTACCTGAGATTTGGTCTTCTATAACCATGTCTTCCTCTAAACAAAGAAACAAAGAAAAATTGTGTGAAAATGTATTTTTTGAAGAATTTTTTCAAAAGAATAAAGATGTTTTCAAATAGAAAAGTTGGTATGTTATCTTGACCTATAGGTTATTGGCATCTTAATCTATATGTTTCCATGTGTCTATTTATTGCAACAGGATATTTGTTATTGCACTTTCTGACATATTTTGACTTGATCACAGGTATGGATTTAGCAAAGAAGTTGTTGAATGCCCTGGTATGGCTTGTGATGAAATATCTATAGACATCTCTTCTTAGTTCCATGTGGAAATTTTCCTGGCACAAGAATAAAATGCTAAAAAATTTAATTGTTTGTCACTGGGCTACTAAAATTGGATCCCATCATATTTAATTGCTCAAGTCATGTTGCTTTCATTTTAATATAGCTTGAAGCTTTTCAAGAACAAAACATTAGTGTAATAGTTTATGATTTAAATAATACTTAGTAGTTTTCTGTAAATTCAGACTGACTTGGCCCTTATTATATAGCTATTAATGAAGTTTTACAAGTTGCATTCTTCTGGTAATATAGTATATATTTTTCCATTTTGGTGATCTTTGACCTTTTGTAATATGACTAAGAATCTGTAGAATGCATCATTACAATTAAATTCCGAGTAAGAAAGTGACAATAGATCCCACTTGTGGGATATCACTGGGTATGTTGTTGTTGTTGTTGTATAGTGACAATAGAATTGCAATAATGGTATTATCAGGAATCAACTTGATGGTTCTGGGAATATATGTCTGTGTCTTTTTTTGTCCTTCTGAGCTCTAAAGTATTATATTAGTTGAAAGCCACTTTGCTCTTTCTACTTTAGGTAAATCCAGCTATATACAAATTGAGATTAAGACTATAAGCTTTCGGAACTTTGGCTCTGGAAGATAACCTAACTTTGTTCTTTGTAAAACCTTGAGAACAAAAAGTTATTGAGCCACCTGCTTTAGATGTTTTTGTCAATGCAAAAAGTTATTATTGGCGAAGCTGTATTGGTAAAGCTATTATACTGTTGTTATTAAGCTGATCAATGAAAACATATATATTAGGTTATTGGCCATCAAAAGTGCGGGTTTGTGGCTTTTGGTTTCCACCCAGGGAATGGCAGTTTTCATGCACCGACTGTACAGAAATCTGTGCATCAGTTTCTTCAGGGAGTTCGAATAAACAAAACAAACTGTGTTCTATCCACCTCAGCTTGCAGTTATTCATTGAATCTCCTGCTACAGAGCTGCCTATTTTCATAGGTCTGAGTTCAATTGGAAGGTAAATTCCCATTTTGACGACTTTATTCATGGAAAGCTCTGTTCTTCCCTCATTACATAAGTTTCGAGGGACAAATGAGAACTCTTTTCCTATCTGGAAGTTAGTTTGTGCTAACTGCTTATGTTCATTTCAAATGTCCTCTCTGTTTCTTCTTAAATAGAACAAAGTAATTCTAGCATTTAATCCAATTAGGATATAAGAGGTTTATTTTGATTTTTGCTGTTATGTTTTGAGTTTAATTTTTTTTAATTGTCCCATTATCTTCTGTCTTTTTGAATATTAAAAATCACAGGCTGATTTTTTTCCTGATAAGGTAAATCAATTTTAGTAAAAGAGAGGTACACCTAAAAAGTTGAAAACCTACAATATAAGATGGTTTTCTACAAAAGATACCCAATTATCTTTATGACAAGAGAACTCATAGTTGCATCAAAAGGAAATAAGGCATAAGTGACTTTTCCTTAACTTTACCAGATTCATCCCTACACCCTCAAAACCCTTTTTTTTTTGTATCCACACGACCAACATCAATGCTAGTGAGGGAACACCGCAGGCCCTGCTTCTTCTCCTGCAGTTCCAGCTAAACATGATCCTTTACATTCCTGGCATCACCCATACACTCCAAAACCATGCCACAATTTCCCACCATACCTCGAAGCAAACTGACAATCTAGGAGGTCTACATTTTCACCTTCCTTATACATAAAACACCAACCAACATAAGTGACTTCCTCTTCCTCAAGTTCCTGGCTGTCAAAGTCAATCCTCTCGGCTTTTGCTGCTGGCCATGAGCAACACTCACTTTGCTTGGTACCATAGGAATCCACTCTGAGCTATGTGGAAAGGCAATATCATCCCTAGTAAAAAACATTTCATAAAAATCCCATTATTTTCCACCCCCATCGCCAATTGTTGTGGCTACGTTGTGAAACTCTTTTGTCTGTGAAGCCAAACCACCAAACTTTGGAAGAAAAGACTGGTGGGTGGCAAATACAGAACCTGTCTAAGGGAGGGAAGGAAGTTTTGATCAAGAGTATACTATTAAACATTCTGACTTATTACAGGCCATAAATGTCAGTTGGTGGTTCACGTACAAGAGTCGGGGTAACACACGAGCCACTTATTAGTTCACTGCAAGATCGCAAGCCTACTATTGCGTTTATAAAACAATGACAAACAGTAAAAAGGAGTAATGCACAGTTGGACATGCAGCAGGACAAGAAGCAGGGCAGATGAGATGTGCTGCTGACTTTCATGTGGGATCTTTAGTGGAGGAGAGCTTTTGAAAAGGAAGAACACTATTTTGTTAAGTTAGGGTTTGTCTTTTATATTTGCTTTAATTTGTGGAGCACCGACGAAGTTCCCATAGCCACGTGGTTGCATTTTTTTCCGTAGAAAACCATAATTTTGTTCAGGCTTTCTACTTTTTGGTATGCCTCCTATAAATTAGGTTTTTCCCCATAACATCAATAAATACTTACTTTCATAAACAAAATTGCAAAATCGAGATAATGTTGTCTCAAATTTTTGCAAGTTGATTCATGATATTTTAATTTCATTCCTTTACTTTATGATTTTAACATGTATGCTTTCTGCAGGACAAATTTTGTTGAATTTTGCTTAGTTACTCTCTGTGCTATCGTTGAATATATATACCTTCTTATCATGAACTTGTCTCTGATTGACTCTGCAGCATGGGTTTCTTGAGGAACCCTCGTGCATTCCTTCGGATGCTTGGAACTGCATTAGACATATCAGGTGGCAGATTTATTTTGTTCTCAGCTGGCTATGAACCTTTAGAAGCAGCAATTGACTCTTATGCCAAGGAAGCATCCTCTTGTCCAGAACAAACACAACGGAGTAATGGAGTTTCTCTTTTTGGAGGCCGACTCTTTTGTTTCTCTGGGTATGTTCGTTATGCTGGACCCACTTGTAGCCTTAACAATTCTAATAGAGGGAATATTAGATCTACAATTATGCTTTGGAGTATGTTTTTGCACTAAAAGATGCACAACAGACAATAGTGTTTCATTTTCTTATAACAAATGATTGTAGGTTGCTGCAATACTTAGAGCCTTTGGATTGGCTTATTTTAAGTGCTTTTAAGCATTTTTTAGTGTTTGGGTAAATTAAAAAAGTGCTTATAAGCACTTTATTTTAAGCTAAAATGATAAAAATAAGCCAAAATCCACAAGTTAGGATTTTTAACTTATGACTTTTGGCTTATAAGCCAAAAAGCCAATCCAAACAGACTCTTTATCTTTTATCTCCATTTTTAGGATTCAAACTAACAGTTTGGAAGCTACTATTGGAAACATTTCATACAATTGTTTTGGTGATTGAGATCTCGTTGTCTTTCTCCCAGATCCGTCCCATACAACTGGCTGTTTCCAAGGTGTGCTGCTGCAATTCATCACGGTGGAAGGTTGGATGTGTTCCACATTTCTTTTTCCACTTTCCCTAACTGTTTCCTACCTCCAGTTGTTCTCTCTCTCTCTCTTCTCACTTTGTCTTAGTTATGCTGTTAACCATTGTGCACCTTTTCTTGTTATTAATGCATTTGCTCCCCTTTGGGTCTCAATATCCTCAGTGGATCCACGGCTGCTGCTTTACTGGCTGGAGTTCCTCAGGTTTGTTTCATCATTGAGTTTCTGCAACTTATGGCAATCCCTGCAGCCTGTCAATCCCTTATTAAATTCTGGAGACAATTTTTGTATTTTTGGACAGAAAGACTTTGTATGTTTTTTTAAGTTTATATGATGGACATTGGACAGTGTGAGACACTGCCTTCATCTGGACCTTAAATGAGTTATTGATATGAAGAAATTGCAAATGTGAGATCATTTCATTGTCTGAAAAACTGGGTATATTCAGGAAGAATATTTATTCCATTGCTTTTTCTTTAATGAAGTTTCAGATCTACGGAATCTTCATTTGATTACTATCTTATTTATAATTTAGTAGTAAGTCGTTCTAGCCAGAGAATTCAGAGGAGTTATTGTAACGCTTCTGATCTTCATTGATTTTCTGTTAGGAATAAGATTTTCATCTAGCACTGGAGATTGCATATTGTTTTTTAGCAAAATTATCACATGTTATTTAAATAGATTCGTTTGTCAGTTTAAAATTTAAAGAACTTATTGTATAGAGAACTTAAATTATTGAATATTGGAATGAGACGGATCTAAATGAAGCGAAATGGATAGTGAAGATTCATTTAGCAACCTGAATTAGTTTGGGATTGAAGCGTAGTTGTTGTTTGTTGTTGTAATATATTGATTAAACTGAGAAAGGAAGCTTAGAAAAATTAAGATTGTCCAAGTTGAAATTTGGTACCAGCAGGTATATGAGCTCACTTAACTTATAATTGCATTCAAAGCTAGATGTGTATTTAGATAGACTGTCAAGAAGATGCCATGGAATGTTTCGATTGATGTGGTGAAATATGGTTGATGTTTGATGTTAGTATTTTAGTTCAGTAAAGGTAAAAGGTCGGAAGTTGGTGCTAATTCTCACACATGATGTCTGCTTTACATAATGACAGGTCATATGCCCATTTATGCTGGATCAATTTTACTGGGCTGAGAGGATGTATTGGCTTGGGGTTGCCCCAGAGCCATTGAGAAGAGAACACTTGGTGCCAGACAAAGATGAGGATTTCTACATCAAAGAAGCTGCGAACATGCTTGTGAGGGCCCTGAATTATTCACAGTCTTCTGAAGTCAAAACCCGTGCTTTGCAGATTTCTAAAACATTGTCTAATGAGGTAAAATCAATTCCTGATGGTCCTATAATCCTACATTGTTATGGCTTGCAATGCTGCTGCTGCTGCCGGTCAACACTTTCAAATATATGTGATCTATTATTTGCATATGTATAAGTGATTTTGAGTTGAAAGTAATGAGTTCAGCTAAACTCTTTCTATATCTACCTCTGGCTGCTGCTATTACTAATACTGTTAAAGCTACATCATAGTATCACTTCAGTTTAACAGTGAAATTGCTTAACTTTTTATTGATTTTGGAAATTATCCAGGATGGAGTATTGGAAGCAGTTCATCTTATTAAGGAAGAGCTAAGAAGTTGTCGATGATATTACTACATCTTCTTCTTCTTCTTTTTTGTTTTATAGAGGTTGATATTAAAACTGGATTTCTTTTCCTTTGTAACTATTTAACTACATTTAATCAGTTTTCTCTTTTCTTACAAACTTTTGTGGACACCCCTTTGCTTGATAAATGAAGTACAGCATTATATTAAGCTGTAAATTTCTTATTTTCCATGCTACTATTCTTGATTAGGTTGATAGAGGATCACTTGGACTTGTTATAATATTAACTCTTCCATGGAATTCATGCTTTATAATCAACATTGTATAGTTAAATGACAATTTTGAGAACAAATACACATTCTTGTGCTCAACTCCTGTAATACAAAGACAACAAATTGCGTTGAGATGCCTTAAAAAAATCAAAGCCAAACAGAGGTGGTCAAAAAATATATAAAAACACCCACCGTGGGGCTCAAAGCCACAACCAAAGGTTAAGAGCTTTGCGCACTACCAACTGAGCTAGATGGGCTTGTTGTGGGACCTGTTGCAACAAAGTTAACAAGATTAAACATAGAAGATAAACAAAATCTAATATCATACTAGAGCTTCAACATGTGATTTGCTTCTTGTTTAAGACGTGCTTTCTAAGATATCATAGAAATGATTTTAGATCCCTTCATTCTTAATTAAAGATTTCGAATTCAAACATTTAGGAATGGAAAAAATTTTGTTAGGAGCATTATCCTTAAGAATAATTCATCAATGCATAAATTTAAATTTAATCAAATTTTAATGTAGATATCAAATATTGAGAAATCTAGTTCTAAATTTATGTATTGAGGATTTTCGCCAAACTAATTAGAGTCAAATTAATGTGGAGGAAAAATGAGTAGAAATGGTGAATTTATCTAAAATCAACTGTTGGGTTGGTGGGCTCAAATAAAGGGGAAAAGAAGTAGTTCACTTTTTGAAAATGTCAGAGAGTTTAGACTTAACTGATACACTAGTAGTCCATAGGTCACTTGCATAGTTGCATTCAATTTATCGCTTGAGTCTTAAACCCCAGAGAATGCGGTAGAGTTCGAGTTTTAAATATAGAAAAAAAAATTAATAAGGAGTATTTTTCTCTAATTGGTCTCACGAGACACAATTTCAAATATAATCGATTTTTAATATGAATATCAAACAATGATTAAGAAACAAAAGAAAAACATTCATCAGTAATTTACTTATTTCTTCTTTTTTTTTTACCACGTATTATTCAATATTCAGTTTGGTATTCAACTAAACCATTCTTGTATGAAACTTTCACTTTGAAATAAACTAAAAATTAATTTTATTTTCATAACTCGAACCTAGAATATCTAATACTTGTCCTCACCATATCTAGTAAAGCATTTAAAGATGATGAAATCCTTCACAAGTCCATCACATAAACAAATACTATAGTAAATAATGGTAACTTGCCAGTTCTTTTTCTAATTTCCTCTCCTACTCCCACTTTGTCTAGCTAACTAAATCCACAGGCAAAATAAAAGTAACGTAAAATTGAAATAATCTCGAAACCTGCAAATTTTATTGACCTTTTGCTAATTTTAACTATTTAATTGGCCCTCTTTCTTGACAAATGTTCACGCACGATTTCTGAGTATAGTGGGTTGGTAGTCAGTATTAAATGCCTTGTTCCCTAGAATATGATACAAAAAAATTGATAGTCAGTTATCAATTACTTCCTCTATCCCATATTAATTAAATTTGTAAGATAATGCACATATATTAAGAAAAACATTCAAATACAAATTTTATATCATACTTTTCACTATTGCCCTTTATGAAATCATAAATATGTAGTGTAATTTATCTACTAGAAAATATAAAACTTCAATAAATGAATGGATGGAAAAAAATTTCAAACATTCTTTTTGAACTTTGAACAATTCAACTATTTTAAATATTGAAAAAAACCTTAAAAATTTAATTATTTTGAGACGGAGAAAGTAATACTTTATCATTAGAAAAAATCTGATATAAATCCATTAACATGCTTTGTTCCTTAGAATATGATTTCACATATATTTTCTACTGAATTGACTCAGACAAATATTTGGTGGGAAATAAATTTTCATTGAAATAGTAAAAATTTTCCTAATTTTTCCATTGAAAAAATATTACTATTATTTATTTGGTAGGAATTATACAATCTCATAATGTTAATAGCTAATTATATTTTATCTTTATGCTTTTTCAAATTATAAAAAAAGTTAAATTTGGTGAAATCTGGATACATCAGTTTATCCAATCGATACATCACGTAAAATAATGTATCCGACATCCTAAAGCATCACGTAGTATTTGACTAATACATCTTGTAAAGTGATGTATCCAAGTGATACATATCGCGTAAAGTGATGTATCCGAGTGATACATTGCGTACATTGATGTATCCAAAAATAGGAGAGAGTAGAGATTTTTGTAACTTTTTCAAATGGTAGGTAACTTAGAGAACATGATAAAATAAATTGTGTATTCAGGTAATTTTTTCTTTCCGCCAATTCGATAAATAGGTGAATTTTTTTATAGTAAAATAGTGATTTTTTTAAGGGGAAATTTCATATATATACAAAAAATTAATTAATTTACAAGAAATATAGCTCATGTTTTATTTACATAAAAAATAGCCTCAAATTAGCGAAACTATACATGATTATACTACGTAGTTTGTCAAAAGTTATAAAAAAAATATACACCACTATACAATATATATTACTTATACATAAGTTATACACTAAATATATATTATTATACACAAATATATATTGACTATTCATACGTATATAATGAATGTTATTTTTTTTTATAATTATTTAAGGCGTTACTCAGTGTAATTATCCTCCTCTAGTTTTTTAATAGGGACGGGCCAGTTTTCTTTACTTTCTCGACAATATTGATGTGTGGACCTACACTGCATACTGCTTGACCCAAATCAGTAAAGAATTCAAAGGACGACACCATCATAATTTTCTCTATAAAATGGGAGCTATACTTTCATAACTAATACACACACAAACTCATAAATCTAATTAATTAATATAGAGTCGTTTTACTCTTAATTTGATACATTTAGTTGTTTTTAGTCAGGGAAGAAGCAGTGCAAAATGGAAATGAAAATGAAAGTGATGTTAATGTTGTGTATTGTGGTGATCATTCAAACTGGAGTGGCTCATGCTGCTGTGTACACCGTTGGTGGTTCTGGTGGCTGGACTTTCAATACCGCTAGTTGGCCTAACGGCAAGCGTTTTAGGGCCGGCGATATTCTTGGTAAGTACTTTTTCAATATCACTTGACTTCACGAGTTAACTTTTAAATGGATTTAACATACGTGTACCATTATTCGACTCTAGTAGTTATGATTCATACTTTTGTGAAATAAGTTATATCAAGCTTTTGTTTCAAATCAGGAGATCTAGTCTTTATATTTATCATGCATTTATTATAGTTTTTTGGTTATATTACAATAAGTACACTTTTTTTAGCAAAGGGTATCAATCATATCGTAAATATATGAATTGGGTCATATGTATGGAAAAATTACAAATTCAAACCTATTAAATTCGCTCATCTTATCCCTAATTATTTTGTGCACGCTCCAAATATTTCGAGTAAAGCATGAAAATGCTAAACGTACCATGCAAAATTTAATGCTCCTTTCCCAACCAAAAATTAAGAATATGTTTGAAAAATTATTTGATAAATGAATTTGGTATAATTACATTGTCCCACTCTTTGGTGGGATAGATCAAACAATATAATTACACCAAATTTAGCTTTCAAAACATTCCCTATGTGTGTCTTCCTTTTTCTTTTCAAGGCATGTCCCATAATATTTGACTTTGTTTTTTTATGTTATCCTAAAATATTTTAAGATCTACAAATTAAAGTTTTTTTGTTTCATGGGGATTCCAATTTTAATATTTTTGGTGTGATTTGACCTTCTAGAGGATAAGAGAACTATGTTTTTTCATATATTCAGAAGCATGTCATTTACTTTTTACATTTTACACATTAGTTTTTTGTAAGATTTCCACATGAATATTAGGTAATATATGTTTTTCTTCATCTTAATAATCATGTTAGACTAATTTAAGAAACATAAGTAATTCTCTTGTCCACCGACAAAACATAAATTTCTTTTGCACCATCAAATTAAAAATACAACATATATAAATATTGAAATAATTAGGATTATTATTTCAAATACATTAATTATTATTCTTAAATTATCTCTATGTTCAATATATCATACTTTAAATATTACCTACTGATACTTAACAACCTTAATTTTTATATTCGAAACTAAATTAATGTATCTAAATTGTAATATTTTTAAAAAAAATTCTGTAACTTAAAAAAATAAAAATTAACTCTTTACACTATATTATTTACATAAATCCACCAAATAATTAAATATTTCTTTGATTATCAACGGCCCGTCAAAACTTAAGATTTCACCCTCCCACTAGTGACGTGACATTAATAATAATGATTCTTTGAGGGACATATATATGAGTACTGTGACGTTATTGCGGTTAATAATAATTACACCTACCAAGATTACTTTCCTCAAAATGGGACACATTTTATAATTAATACATGTAACGCATTTATATATGCTCCAACCAATTCTGAATTTGTACATGATTTTCTGTCAGACAATATTATTTATTTCACCAGCGTGACAGTGCATTATTATCTCTTTCTTTTGCTCGTTCTGTATATGTGACTGATTAAGTTATACGTTGATGTGGTTGCAGTATTCAACTACGCGTCTGGTGCGCACAACGTGGTGGCAGTGAACAAAGCCGGATATAGCAGCTGCAGCACACCAAAGGGTGCCAAAGTGTACAACAAAGGGGGTGACAGAATCAAGCTAATGAAGGGACAGAACTATTTCATTTGCAATTTTCCTGGTCATTGTGAGTCTGGAATGAAGATTGCTGTCTCTGCCATGTGAAACTAAAGTAGCTAACTTATCCTACTGTTGCTATAATGTTTACTTAAAAAACTTTCTATGATGTCAGCTGTGTTGGTGTACTAGTACTACTACCATATAATATTTATGGCAAATAATGGATTAATATGAACTTTTTGCTACTTCTATATTGGATTTTTTGTCTTTGATCTGAATACCAATATGGACAAAGTTATTTGATATCTGTATTGTACGGGTACAGATAATTTCATATTATATCCCTATAATATTAAATACAGAAAACAGTAATTCATTTTCCAGCTGAATCTTTCAAGGAAGATATGTAATTTTCTGTGTAATTTGAAATCCTTAAGCCCATAGAGGAATACAGAACTGGGCCTAAAGAATAACTAGGAAATGGCCCATTGGGCCTAGAAGAAGGAAAGTAAGAATATCGTAGTAATTGGGTTAGAGCAATTAACTAAAAATCTTTTTAGGAAAAATTACGTGGATAAACAAACATATACTACTTAATTAGCTAATATAATTATAATTTGAAATAATTATGGCTTGTGGCTTATATTTTTATTTAATGACAATTTGAGTTTGTATAACGAATTAGATCAAACATACAAACATTACAAATTGTATAGCGAACGCAAATTATATAGCAAAATATACAAACACTGCAAGTCATATAGCGAATTATACAAATGCTACGCAAACTGTATAACAAAATATATAAACACTGCGAGTCATATAGCAGGCATGTCGACCTGCTGCCTGCTTGAGCAATTACAACGGAAGAACCATAAAAAATTACGAATATACTCTAAGTTACTCAAGCATCCATATCGACCTGTTGCCCATTTGAGCACCTTTAATTATCTTGATTAGTAGTATTTTTTAACACTAAAAATACGATAAACAAATGACAATGGACGAATCATAAAAAAATTATGAATATATCCTCAAGTTGCTCAAGCATGCATGTCGACCTGTTGTTTGCTTAAACAATTACAACAGAAGAACCATAAAAAATTATGAATATACTCTCAAACTGTTCAAGCTGACATGTCGACCTGTTGCATGCTTGAATAGCTTAATTGCCTCTAGTTATATAGAGTCATTTGAGAGGGCAAAAAATGTTAGAAGTAACAAATGAATGGTCCATAACTTCGATCGTATAATTAAGATGAAGTCTTATATTAGTAGCTAGTGATGTTTAATTAATTTGGTTATTGCAATACTCAAAAGTTCGGATACATTTTAGTTAAATTTAAGGGTAATGATAAATGAGCAATGGACAAAAAAAAAAGTTTTAAAAAAATCTATCGTTATTTTATAGAGAAACATTAAAAATACTTTTAAGCATAAGAAGTTAATAAAATATCCTCGAACAATAATTTTGTCTAACAATGTCACTATTGTCAATAGTTACAACAACAACATACCCAGTGACTATTGTCAATAGTTAAAAGTCCAAAATAGGACATTTTGCAAAATTACTTATTTTGTAATTTGTATTCTTGAAGTCCACATAAGAATACAGAACTGGGCCAAACGAATGACTAGGAAATACACATTGGGCCTAGAAAAATGGAATATATTTTTGAAAAAATTACACGAATAAGCGAATTGGCTTATTGATACTAATTAATTAATATAGTTATAATTTGAATTAATTATAATTCACGACAAACATCTAACAGTAATTACAGTTTGAATTTTGTATAATTCGCTCGATTTATACAAATATTGTACGTGATTATACAAAAGTTGTGCACGAACCAAATTGTATATCAAAATATACAAACAGTGCGAATTGTATAACGAATTGTGCATGAATTGTATAGGAAATATATAAACATTATATAAAAACTACGAATTGTATACCAAATTATACAAATGTTGTGTGGATTATACAAACGTTACTATAACTATAGTTACGAAATGTAATTACCCAAACTATAACTATGGAGCATAATTAGGCTTTATCTGTTTGTCATTCATGAAATTTTCTCCCCTTTTTTTTTCTCAATTTGAACATTTTTTCCTCGACTAAAAAGCGATGAGAATAATAAAATAATACAAATATAATAAAATATATAATCAGTTATGTGTGGTCTCATCATACTTCTGGTAAAAAAAATTTAAAATTCACACCAGATGTCAATAACCATGCAAAATTTGATGAAATCTACATTAAATGCCCGCAAGAAGATTGTCAAATTAGCATTAATTGGAAGTCTCACCTAGTTCCACAATAAAAAGGCCCAAAGTTGTTATCACCCGAAGCACAGTTCAAGTCTATACAATTACACCTTATAATTATAGAATTTTCCATCTAAAGAAATATAAAAAAATGTCAGGGAAATTAGAAGAATGTGCAATTTTTATTGTTATATTGATGATGTTGTTTACTATTAAAATAACTAATGCATCAAAAACTTATACTGTGGGAGACAGTAATGGTTGGACATTTGGTGTTAGCAATTGGCCTAATGGCAAGAATTTCAAAGTTGGTGATGTGCTTGGTATGAAATAAATATCATTATTCTGCCCCTTTTTAAATTTTTTTATTTTTATTTTTATTTTTATTTTTATTTTTATTTTTATTATCAATTTAAGTAGTCAAAAGGAATTTTGTTGTTGGAATCCTTTTTTAAAAAAAAAATAAAACATTTATTTGGTTATACATTGAATTGATTTTCTTTAACTAAAAATTGAAGATGAATAGATTCAAATTTGAAAAAGTAATTTTACATATACGTAGAAACACAACTTGAATGGTGAATTATCATTTTTCAACTTCTTCCAAATATTACTTTCTTCTTCTTTTTCCTTTTTTTTTTTTATATCCAAACGTCTATTTAGTATGTTAAAAAAGAAACTATTATTCTCTCTGTTCTATTTTAGTTGTCATGTTACATTTTTCAGAAGTTAATTTGATTGACTTTTAAAGTTAAACTAATTTGATATTTTAAAATAAAATTTTATATAGTCAAAAATTATTTTTAAAAATAGTATTAGTGATTGCAATTGGTTTTATATCAATATAATTAAAAAAACTTTTTAAAAATTTTAATCAAAATTTATATATTTTGATTGTAAAAATGAAAATCATGTAACTAAAATGGAATGAGGAGAATATTATTTATGTCTGAGTTAGTAGGATATGTAGCATTAATACTTCATGACTTTAATAATTCTTTTTTTTCTTTTCTTTTTGCAGTATTCAATTATCCTAAAAGTCTTCATAATGTGGTGATAGTGAACAAGGCAGATTACGACAATTGTAAACCTTCAGGAAAAACATACAATTCTGGAAATGATAAAATAGTCCTTACAAAAGGCACAACCTATTTTATTTGTGGTACTCCTGGTCATTGTCCTGCTGATCAAAAGATTGCAATTACAGCAAATTAATTAAATAAATAAATATCATTTGCTTCCTAAATTGTTTTAATCTTCTCTTCTTTTAGTATTGAAGTTTAATTTGCTAATTGCAATACTTAAACAAAATCGAGAAATCATCAAGACCCTTTTCTTGCTCTTTCTATTTTTTAATTGTTAAATTTGGATCAAATCATGAAAAACAATCATAAACAAAATCGAGAAAATCCAGCCACTAGCCACCATCATCTTGACACAAAGGTGATTTTTATGGAAATTTATAGTGTTAAGAGTTAATTATATTATTTTTTTCAATTTTTTAAATTATAATTTTTTGTAAGAATTTATGAATTTCGAATATATCAACAAACATTTAAATACGTAGAGATGAATGAATCAGCGAGGAGAGGAATGTGTCAGAAAAAGGATATGACATCGAAATATATAAAAAAAAAGTTGTATTTGAGAGAGAATTTATGTTCAGAGAGGGGAGGGATGCATCCGAGAACGGATAAGGATGTATCAGTGGAGGTGCATCAGAGAAGGGATAGGACATCGGATACATAGAGAAAGGATCTATCTGTGAGAGAATTTATGTATCCGAGAGCGGAGGGATGCATCCAAGAGGGGATAAGGATATATTAGTGAGAAGTGATTTTTAAAATTTATTTAAATGATAAGAAAATTTTAAAAATTATGATAAATTAAAGTAGAATATGCATTTTCATTTTTGATCGAGTTGCAATGCAAAATTGGTGTCTCTATATTGAAAATTACGAAAATAAATAAATTGAAAATTGAATCAATTTCTTCATTTTTGGTCTTCAAAATTTAAGGTGTAGAGAAGGATTTCACTAGAATCTAAAAAAAGTTTTAATTTGTTGATTGATACTCGAGAGTTAAGCCCGTATTTAAAGCACTGTTAAATAAATCTTATTAATTATATATTTAAATACGGAGATAATATTTAACTATTCAAATGCGCATATCATTTTATATTTTGAGAAATACAGTGAATAAAAATATTGTATATATTTATTAACACTCCAAAGTACAATTATTATTAACTAGAAATTTAGCAAGTTTAGTTAAAACTGAGTAAATTACTTTGCAGTAACAGCAGCTTTGACACCATTAGCACAGTGTTGTCCAATAGTACAAATAAAATACGATGTTCCTTTTGTAAGAGTTATTTTATCATCTCCAGAGTTGAAAACTTCTCCTCCATCACCATTGCAAGAGTCAAATCCTGCTTTGTCCACTTTCACCACATTGTGGGTTCCAACAGAATATTTAAACTCTGTAAGGAAAAAATCCATACATATTAATTGCAATTTTTTCATTATTATTTGAACCATAATATTATCTATAAATTCTTACCGATAACATCACCAGTCTTGAAAGTCTTGCCATTTGGCCAGCCATTCAAGTTGAAACCCCAACCATTAGCATCACCAGCAAGAAATGTATCTGCTTTTGAAATATTGGTGTGAAGGAAGATGCAAAGCATCATAGCAAAGACAATAATTGTGAGTTTGTTTACTCCAAACATTTTGAGAATGAAAATATTTTATTAATTAGATTTATGCAGAAGGGATTAGAATGAAGGTGTATTGTTGTGCCGATTGATAAAGAATGCATGCCTTTATATAGGGAACTGTTTTACAATTGAAATCACATACAAAAAACATAATCTTGGGAGCTTTTATAGAAACAAACTTAAAAAATATCCATTTCTATAGTGACTTAATAACATTTTACAAATGATTTTTTAAAAAAAAGGAAAAAAATTAAGAGAATTACCAAATATGCAACAATGAGAAGATAACATTTGCATTTTACGATAAATAATGTAAATAGTAATTAGAATTACTAATATAGTCCATTTTGGTTCATTAAAATTACAACGTTAATTTCTATCAACAACCAATTAAAATATATGTATTATCGGCAACAATTTTAACATGTTATAGCAAATAATTCAATTATTATTATTTTCGTTGAACTTTTACGGTTTAAAAGATATTAATACTACTATTGTACATTACTAATTAATATGCATCATAATAAAATACATGTCTTGGTGGACAGTTATCTCAAAGCTAGATCTTAGTGACCCAGGGCGGAATTATAGTGTAATGTTGGGATTCAAATGAACTCAATAACTTTTTTCGTAGATTCTATAATTGTGTTGGAAAAATCAATAAATATATTTGATATATTAAGTTGTGAACCCCTCCCAAGTGAAAGCTGACCACTTTGTGATAAGGAAGTCAGGGCAGGGCCATATGCAGAGGAGGGTCACCGGGTTCACGTGAATCCATGTTTTCCTTTTGAGATTATATATAGAGTGTTATACTTTTTAAAAAATATTAAAATATAGATGTGTGAACTCAAATTTGAAGTACCCTTTTTAAAGTGAGGTTAGAAACTTGAATCTTGTGTTTATTGTGTTCTATTTTTCTTTCTAAAATTGGTAACACCTTTCTATATCTAAAATTTGAAACTGTTTAGAAGTGATTTTGAGTTGATCGAGATTTAATTCGTCAACGTATACATCAAGCATATGTTAAGCTATATTTAATTTTTTGAATTTATCACAACATATAGTCAGTGTATAACTCATATGTAGGTTCACTATATTGTATAGTCGGTACATACTTTTTATAATTTTTAATAAACTATTGTGTTTAGTCGGTGTATATCTTCAATGATTTTTGATTATTTTATGTAAATAAAATATGATTATATTTATCGTAAACTAACTATAGTTATTGTATGTATTTGAAACGATCTCAACAAAATATTACATATTGATTAGTGCTCCACAGTAGTGTAGCTAAAATTGAGCAAATTAATTGGCGGTAACAACGGCCTTGACACCATTAGCACAGTGTTGTCCAATAGTACATATAAAGTATGATACCCCTTGTGTGAGAGTTATTTTATCATCTCCAGAGTTGAAAACTTCTCCTCCATCACCATTGCAAGAGTCAAATCCTGCTTTGTCCACTTTCACCACATTGTGCACTCTAACAGGGTATTTAAACTCTGTAAAAAGAAATTGAAAAGAAAAATACATACACATTGATTATAATGTTTCATTATTATTAAAATCATAAAATGATCTATAAATTCTTACCGATAACATCGCCAGTCTCGAATGTCTTGCCATTAGGCCAACCATTCAAGTTGAAACCCCAACCATTAGCATCACCAACAAGAAATGTATCTGCTTTTGAAATATTGGTTTGAAGGAAGATGCAAAGCATCATAGCAAAAGCAATAATTGTGACTTTGTTTACTCCAAACATTTTGAGAATGAAAATATTTAATTAATTAGATATATGGAAAAGGGATTGTTGTGGCAAATATTGAGTAAAGAATGTAGGCCTTTATATATATTATTTTACAATTGAAATGACATACAAAATCATAATCTTGAAGCATTTATAGTAACAAACTTAAAACATATCCATTCCTATAGTGCCTTACCAATGTTTTAGAAAAGATTAAAGAAGGGGAAAAAAATTAAGAGAGTTACCACAGATGCAAATATGAGGAAGATATCATTTTGCATTTTTATGATAAATAATGCAAATAGTAATTAAAATTTCTATTATAGTCCATGTTCATTAAATTTACAACCTTAATTTGTATGAACTACCAACTAAAATATATCTATATTATCGGCAACGTTTTTAACATGACCATCAGCCGTGTTTTTTCTAAAAAAAAACAAAAATTGACGTTTCGAAAATATGAATCGTTTTGAGCAAATTATATATCAAAAGGCTCAAAACTTGGAGAGAATTTCATATCTAAAATTTGGAACCATTTAAAGGTGATCTTGAGTTGAACAAGATTTAATTCGTTTGTATATGCTTCATGCATAGTTAAGCTATATTTAATTTTTTGAGTTTATCACAACGCATAGTCAATGTATAGCTCACAAGTACACTATTTTGTATAGTCAATGCATATATATATACTTTTATAACTTTTGGCAAACTCCTGTGTTTAGTCAATATATATTTTTATGAATTTTGACTATTTTTATGTAAATAAAATATGATTATATTTATTGTAAACTAACTATATTTTTATAATATATTTTTTAAACTACCTCAATAGAATATTACTTATATATTTATTAGTACTCCAAAGTACAATTTATTAAGTAGAATGAAAATAAGACTACAGAAATTTAGCAAATGTAGCTAAAATTGAGTAAATTAATTAGCAGTAACAACAGCCTTGACACCATCAGAACATTGTTTTCCAATAGTACTTATAAAATATGATGTTGCTTGTGTAAGAGTTATTTTGTCATCTCCAGAATTGAAAAGTTCTCCTTCACCACCATCGCAAGAGTCAAATCCTAGTTTGTCCACCTTTACCACATTGTACTGTCCAACGGGATATTTAAACTCTGTAATTTTTTTAAAACAAAAAAGTACATACATATTAATTGCAAATTTTCATTATTATTTTAATTATAAAATGATCTGAAAATTCGTACCGATAACATCGCCAATCTTGAATGTCTTGCCATTAGGCCAACCATTCAAGTTGGGACCCCAACCATTAGCCCCACCAGCAAGAAATGTATCTGCTTTTGAAATATTGGTTTGAAGGAAGGTGCAAAGCATCATAGCAAAGATAATAATTGTGAGTTTGTTTACTCCAAACATTTTGAGAGTGAAAATATTTTTATTAATTTGATTATGCAAAAAGGATTAGAATGAAGGCCTTTAGTATGTTGTGCCAATTGATAAAGAATGTATGCCTTTATATAGGGAACTTTTACAATTGAAATCACATAAATGGAAGCATTTATAGTAACAAACTTAAAAAATATCCATTTCTATAGTGACTTACTAACATTTTACAAATGATAAAATAAAAAAGGAAAAAAATTAAGAGAATTACCAAGCATGCAACAATGAGATTGATATCATTTGCATTTTATGATAAATAATGTAAATAGTAATTAAAAAGGGGGAAAATTTTATTATTTTTTTAAAAAAATGCTTAGAGCCAAGATAAAATAAAACTGTGGTTCCAAAGAATTTAAACCTTTTCACCATTGAGTTAAGTTTTTGACTTATAGCAAGTTATTTGTATATAACTAAAATTTAACCTTATATAATTATAAGTTTTTGACCAAAAAAAATTCGAATAAGCACCCTTTCTTCTATCTAGCGTCGTATATATGGGCCAGATCCGTTGGGACGGTCTGATCTAACTCTTGATTTAGTAGTGTTAGGCTAAGATTTTGGAGTTCATTTAAAAAATAAGTTTTTTAACTCGATCTGAATAAACCTACTGATTTGTCGGCTTTTGCAATATGTCTTGGGTCGGCCCGTGAGACGAATTAAAAAATAATTAAAAATAAAAATAAAATAGAGTATTAAATTAATAAGAGACCAAACTCAGATTCATTTAAAAATTTTAAATATTAAAATTTAGATAGAAATTATGTTTTTATAATATGTAATAGTAACACTAATATCATTTAATATTGTCTTATTACTATTTTATTTTAATTTTTAAAAATTATATTTAATGTAAAATTCTATAAATATATATATATATATAATTGGAAAAAAATGTGGGCTGACCCATCAAGGCCCGCGATCCACGTACTATCGGGTTGGGCTAGTTGAAATCTGGCCCACAAACAAAATGAGTCAGCCTGGCCTGACTCGTCAAACATCAAAACCTGTATGGACTAACCCCGATAGGGTGGGTTAGCCCATATTGACAACTCTACTTCTGTCTAGATCCATCTTGATCTTAGGTAGAGTAAAATCAATTTAAGCAATTATATGTGTTTTCTTTCAAATGAGTATAAACATAGAACCACAGAGGTTGGTATGGTGGTTCAGAACCTCACCCCTTAAATAAATAGTTGGGGGTTTGATCCCCATCTCTAATAAATGAAAAAACCTCTGTGACCAGTTTTCTAACGTTGGGAGAAAAAAAAAGAGTATAAACATAGATTATGAAAAATCCTATGTCATATGTGTAGATGATAAAATTCACGTTGAGAAAATAATAATCAGGAACGAAAATATTGCAACAAATTGTAGTATTTGATTTCAATAATGTGAGTGTTACAATCTCTACGAATCCTCTGATTCGCCTTTTCAAGTGTAAATTCAAGGGTTCTGGAGTTTGTTCTTGATTTGAAGTCTGTTCTTGAATCTGATTTTGAATTCTAATCTTGAATCTTGATTTTGATCTTGTTTCTTGTTCTTGAATCTTGATTTTGATCTTGTTTCTTGATCTTGAATCTTGATTTTGATCTTGTTTCTTGATCTTGAATCTTGATTTTGATCTTGAATCTTGAGTTCAAGAGCTTTTAAGCTTGTTCTTGAACTTGAAGGTTTGAATGTTTAAATTCTTGAATCACGAGCTCTCTCTAGCATTTTGTTAGAATTCTTGATGTCAATTCTACATTATGATGACTCCTTATATATAATTGCATAATAGAGGAGCCATGATAGAATCAAACTTTTTCTCGGCCAATCAAATTTAAGTGACATGGCATGTTGGGCTTTTAATGAAATGGGTCTGTCGTTTTGACACATGGCATGATCCTATTGGCTTCTTTGTTTGACTTGACGTGTCATGTCATTTGACACGTGGCATCAAGTGGCCTCTTGGATAAAGGGATATGGGGTCCAATGAAGTGGATCATCTTTTGTATCCCAAATAAATGAATTTGGGTTTTTAATTAGATCTATATTTTATTGGACTCAATTTAATAAACCTAATTATATTAATCCGTAATATTCATTTTGGACTAATATATTTTTGAATTTAATATAGTTTGAATCATATTATAAAAAACTTATATTTCCATAAATTTTATATGATTACAATATGAAAAAGAGGACAATGATAGAAAAAAAAACTGTTTGCTCATTTGTATTCAAATCTGGATCTTCATTTTTATTTTTCTAAATAATAATAATTGTTGTTGTTGTTGTTATTATTATTATTATTGTTGTTATTGTTATTATTATTTGCGATGCTTACTCATATTGATTTTTGTCATGAAATGATTTACTTCCAATTTAAAACTTCTCGGCACAAACGTACTTCTCATATATTGTAAATTCTATGATGTGGTTTATAAAAATCTTGTAGAATTACAAATAACATTTGATCCGGCATTCGATAAAAATAATTTTATTTTTTTTAGAAAATTAATATATTTCTTAAGCAGGTTTTGAATTTTACTCTTTAATTTGTATTGTGTTTCATCACCGTCTATAATTGGATCACGATTGTCCGTCCATGTATATATAATTTTATCAAGTTGTAACAAAAGAAAAATAAAATGACCAAATAAAGCTAAACCCATCAATATGGACCATGAAACAAAACATTTTATATCATTAATACTCTAAAGTACAACTATAAGAATGATATCAGACTACCTAATTAGCAGTAACAGCAACCTTAACACCATTATTAGAACAATGTGTTCCAATGGTACAAATGAAATACGATGTCCCTGTTGTAAGCGTTATTTTATCGTCTCCAGAACTGAAAACTTGTCCTCCACTGCCATCACATGAGTCATACCCTGCCTTTCTTACTTTCACCACATTATGCACTCCAACTGGATATTTAAACTCTGCATAAAATAAAAATGACGTGAATAATTGTGATTATTTTATTAGTATATGAAACAAAAATTAATTTATGAATTCTCACCAATAACATCGCCAGCTTTGAAAGTCTGGCCATTAGGCCAACCATTCAAACCCAAACCCCAACCATTAGCACCACCAGCAGGAAATGTAGCTGCATTTGACATGTTGCTTTGAAGTAAGATGCAAAGCATCATAGCAAAGGCAAAAATTGTGACTTTGTTTCCTCTAGACATTTTGGGAATGAATAGATATGTTAGTGTTGCTGTCAATTGACTGAGAGTTTGGGTCATTATATAGGCAACTTCTTTTACAGTGAAATTAATGGTTATTGACCTTGGAATTTGTCATTATCTCTAGTATTTTATTACTATTTGGAGATTTTGTGATATTAAACTTTAAGATAATATTGCAACAAACTTGTAATTTAGAGTTAATTGTGTAAGAACAAAAGTTTAGTGGATTGGGCTTACACAAGGGATACGTCTACGTACGTTTAATACTACACATTGGCCCAAATATATATTATGAACCCGGTAAAGTTAGATTAGCGAGCGGGCTTCTACTATAAATGTCAAGTAAATTATATAATTAGACAAACATATAATATATATTTATATTATATTATTATAATTTGAAAAAAATTACAATTTTTAGTTATAGTTAGGATTTTATTGTTATTTTCTCTCTTCTCTTCCCCTCTTTCTCTCTACAATCTCTTACCAAATATAAAAATACATATGTATACCAGTTGCATATATACAATTATTTAATATGTGTACTAGTTGTATATATATACAATTGTTTAACAAATATACATATTCAATTCAACAGATATACATATACAATTCGCCTCTTTACCTTCTCTCGCTCGCCTTTCTCTTTCCCCTCTCAATCTCGCTCATCTCTCTCCTCCCTTTTCAATCTCGCTTGTTAGATATACAAATATATGTATATCAGTTACACAAGTACAATTATTTTACAGATATACACATACAATTTGACAAATATATATATACAATTCGTCTCTCTCTCGATTTCAGTTGCCTCTCTCCTCCATCCCTCGATCTCGCTCGCCTTTCTCCTATAATATGTAACTATAAATCGTAATTTTAGCAAACTATAACTATTTTTTTTCTTTATTATGTTTCAAATATTTGTTCTTTTTTAAAAATCTTTTAAATGTACCATAAGTCAAAAAATTCAATAAAATAACCTTGTGTATAAATAATGTATCGATAGTGTATAAATAATAGTAGATAATCGTGCATATATGATATATAACTACGTATAGGATTCAAATTTTTATACCCTTGTTTCCTATAATCTAGAGGTGGCAAAATAAGACCAAACATAAGCAATCCGCCTAATTCACCCATAATTTTATGAGTTGAGTTCAGTATGATTTATAATTGGGCTAATTTTCAGCGCAATACAACTTAACCCATTTATAAAATAATTCGGAGCTGATCCAATAAGATTTTTACTTAACCTGTATCATTTGTTTTGTATATTCAATGCTACACTTAAATTGGGTGGATCATGACCCAACCCGAACTTTAACCCATTTGAACACAAAGTATATTTGAACGGGTCAAGACCAACCCAATATTTGATGCAGTTCATTTTAGTTTTTCCAATTTTAGCCCAATCCGCCCATTTGACACTCCTACTGTAATCCAATTACTTTACTCATATTCTGCAACAGTAACATGTTGGGGTGTACAATATACTGCAATATAAACTATAATTGTATACGGTATTCTTCAACTATATACTGTAATTTTAAGATATCAATATTCATCTATGGTGGGGAAAAAAAAGAGTTGCAATTAATTTCTCTTTAAAATATATCACTTATTTAAAGTATTCGTTACACTTTTTCTAATTACTCTAAATTTCAATGTCTACAACATCGGCCAATGAAGTTGTATTCTTCAATAATGGAATAATCAAAATGAAAAAGAAAAAAGAAGACAAAATAAGAGATATTCGACTCATTTATAATTATAATAAATTCATAATATAGTATACAACCTCCAAATAAAACTCAAAAAATTCAAAAGTTTTAAAATTAAAATTTTATATCATGTGGATAGTTTAGAAATTTTATGATAGTTAACTTATGAGTTACACATATACAATTAATTGACAAATATATGACGGATATACAAATACAATTTGACAAATATACATATACAATTCGTCTCTCTCCTCACTCTCTCGATCTCGCTCACCTCTCTCCTATGTAGCTATAAATCATAATTTTAGCAAACTATAGCTATTTTTTACTTTATTATATTTTAAATATTTGTTCTTTTTGAAAAATCCTCCAAAATATATACTAGATATATAGATGATATACTTAGTCGTCTTGTTCGCAGAAGTTGACATCGATTTGATTTTTTTTAATATCAAAATCTATTTGAATCAGTTCCAAATGCACCCAAACTTTCAATAATTTCTCCATAAATGTTTTTAATAATATTGAGTAATACCCAATTATAATACCAATGTGTCTTGACTGCATCGAGTGCATTAAAAAAATGAAAATGAAGCATATATTAATCTATATATTTATCTTCGCCTAAACATTTATGTTTTATCTTTTATAAAAAAGTCATGATGCTTACGACAAAAATCAAATTAATCATTACATTCGTGAAATCTGCATTGAATATCAAAAAAAAAAAATTATTGAAATCTAACATGAATCTCATATTACTTGACTCATGTTGACTTGATACCATATTTAAAATAAATTTTAATCAAAAATACATTTGCTAAACTAACCTTCTTAATGATAGTTAACGACTATAAATTGGACCACTACTAATTTATAGCGTTATTTAACATTAAGGATAATTTAGAAAAATAAATAAAATTCTCTTAAAAACAAGTGAAACATATATAAATTCAGTTTCAATAATCTCTTTTAGGAAATATCAAGTTATCTGACGGGGCTACTAGGCCCGATATTTATTGGGCTTCATTTTTCAATATTGGGCCCCCAAAATCCTGCTAAACGCTGTGTTTTTCCACTTTATAAGCCTCACATCATCTCAAATCTCCAAACCCTAGCAGCAAGAACTCAGTAATAGCATCGGAAGGAGCAAGCCGCCATTTTCCTTCACTTAAGGTACAAAACGTAACCGATTCCATTACCGAATCAAAGTTCTTTTGTATATGTATTAGGCATATTCTCAATCAGTTACAATTTTGTGAAATAAATTTCAGGAACAGGTAATTCGATTGAGTAGAAGATGTCTCTCGGGGAAGTAGCTTGTACCTACGCTTGTTTGATCCTCCACGATGAGGAGATCCCCATCACAGTATGTTTCTTTGCCTTAATAAGTGTTATCGGGATCTGTTTTCATTCTTTTGAGAAGTATTGATTTTGGTTTGGTTTGATTGTCAATAGGCAGAGAAGATTAATGCTATTGTGAAAGCAGCAAATGTCAGCGTCGAGCCTTACTGGCCTCTCTTGTTTGCTAAGCTTGCCGAGAAGAGAAACATCTCAGATCTCGTCATGAACGTTGGTGCCGGCGGAGGTGGCGGTGCTGCCGTTGCCGCACCCGTCGGTGGTGCCGCCGCTGGTGGTGCTGCTGCAGCAGCTGCCCCTGCTGCCGAAGAGAAGAAGGTAATTAATCTATTTCTTCCTTCTTTATTTAAAATTTGTTTAACCATAAGTTGCATATTTATAACTGTTTGCTGAATGTGTACAGGAGGAGCCAAAGGAAGAAAGTGATGAGGATATGGGATTCAGTTTGTTCGATTAGAAGCTTATGTTAGTATGATCTGTTCTTTTGTTTCTAAGAAATAGTTAAAAGTTTTAGTTTTGATGTTTGAGATATTTGGTAATTGTAAGACATGTAATCTCGAGCGAGGTTATTGACTCCTTTTGTGTTAGTTTTGCGCCTTAGTTTGAGCCATTTTTGTCATTTTAATCTAATGTTTGTCATCCATTGTTGAATTCCATTGCCTGTTTTATTAGTTTGTCAGTGCTCTTTAACTTGTTAGTACTTAACAACCAAAAGAAGACTATTAAAAGATGACTTCTAGTTAATTTATATTAAAATTAAAGATGGAGTTGCCCTCCTAAACTAAGGAATTATGCAACCAATGGAACCTTCTCTGCTATTTTAGATTCTTTGTTTTAGACTGAAATATTGGATATAAGTCTATGTCACAGTATTTTAATTTTGAGATGGTGATGCAGCTTAATTGTCTTAGGCCTTCTGGTTGGAGGGATGTTGAATTGGAAATGTATTCCATTCTTACATGGTATGAATTTGAGGTTAAATTTCTGTTATGTTTGATAAGGTATTCAATAGATACTGTAGTAGATAACAGAATTATGTAATAGGATTAGTTGTTTAAAGGATTAGTAACGTGCGATTGGTGTTGATGAGATTTGTTGTTGTCATGTTGATTTGATACGATAGAGTAGAGTCTCCCAATGGTGTATGTATTCTGACTTCTTTGGGGGACATTTATTGGCAGTTTTAGGATATGTCTTAGTATTCTTGGATCAATGTGATTTGGATGTGACCAGTCCGTGGGCGACTATTTATTAAGTCTTCAGATATCTCCTTCCTCTGTTCTTTTAAGTATATATTAAATTGGAAAATCTTGGTTTTAGCTATCCCAAGCAATGATATATGTGAGTCAAGAACAAGATTCAGCATGGAACAAAGAATTGTATATTCATTTTTATATAATAAATTCCATCTGAAATGGTTTTAGTTATCTTTCATGGATGTCTTTTGGAGAGACGGTTATGTAGAGATAGCTATAGAAGTGTGGTGGATCTGTAGTCTGTTCTATAGTAAAAAATCTTTCATTGTTTCCAAGATAATGAACATTATTATCAAAAGGAGTTTGATAGAATTACAATTTCTTGAAGTCACAAACTTATGAGTGAAGTTGCAGTTAGGCAAGGAGTGCATCTCTTAGGTGATAAAGAATCCTGAAATCACCTGTATGCCATGCTTGTGATTTGAATGATACCTCTGCGAGTAGCTGCTAACTGTAAATTTCCGCAACTTTAATCATACTAAACTCAGTTCTCCCTCTACTAGCAGAAATTTATGCTTGAATGCCTAGCCACGAGCAGTCGTGATGGGAAAGATATGACTGGGGGTGGGGGTGGGGGGATTGGGTTTTAAGATTGTGGCATGGCATCTTAAAAACTTGTATGCTATTAACAAAGGTTATTAGATACTTCATGCACCAGTATCGAGTGTCTTGTGTTAGTCTTTTAAGTTTATTGATACACGTTCCAGAGAAGGTGCTTTGAAACCTCTTAATTCCCTTTTGTACCAACAACTTATCTTGTAGAATCGAATGCGTGAATCAATTTTAATTTTTTCAGGACATTTAAATGTTTTATTGTGCTTTAAGTGGTTCTCTTTTTCCATTTTATTCGCATATTAACACATCGGTTGATAGTAATAACAATGAAATATCCATGCTATTGTCAAAAATGTTAATATATACTTGAGAAAGACACTCTTTGCAAGTCTAGATGGACCTGAAACTACAGCTTCATCGATGTTTGGCCTGCTTTTCCATTAATGTCACCTTCAAATTGCTGGCTCTGCATCTTGCTTAATGCCATCATAGCCTTGAAGCTGTGAAAGTCATACGTAGGCTGTAAGATGATCCTAAGAGAGCCTCTCACCATTTCTAGCAAACGTAAGGCAGGTTAAAAATAAAAAATTAACTTATTAAGACGTACGTGAACACAAACCATCAGAAGCCAACCAACACTGGTATACAGGAAAAGGAGATGCCTTAGGCCAACTCTCTTTGTTCCTCTACTGGTTGTGCAGAGTTTGCCAAAAGATTCCGTGTGGATGAGCTCCGCGGAGACTGGTGAAAGGATATTTCTATGATCTCTATCAAGGCTATGTTGAATAGTCACCATCAGTCGCTCTTTTTCACATATATACATAGTTTTCAAAATGTGTTTTATACACACAAGTAATTATTGGATATAATTTATAAATATTTTTTTACTATGTATTTAACAAATTATTTCAAAATTGACTTAGAATTTTGAATGGTCCAATAAAGATTATTGTCCATGAAAACTCAAATTGGGAATGACGCGCAGGGCGGGTTTAGTCTCAAGCTTTGCATCATATATATATATTTGTATTTTTAATCCGCCCACCTTGGTCCATCCCACTTAAATTATTACTGCCACACATATAGTATGTTAGTCATTAAATTTTTGACTGACGTTACAAACCAACGTGTATTATCGAATTTAAAGTCCAAATGAACTTGATAGAATATCACAAAGTTTGTTGAACTAACGAGAGATATTAATAATTTTACTAGAACAAATTAAAGGAAAGAGTGAATTTTGCATGTTGATGTTAAAAACAAAGTTAATTTCCATTTTTTGTGGCCTCTGTTATGTCATAGGACTTTAAAAATAAATCTTCTTCCTCCCCTAAAATTAGAATTACTTGTTAAATTTACTAGTTTGGCCTTATGAAACAAGTTTTTGCTTAAAACGTCTCAACAAAAATTTAAAACTTTTCATCTGGACATCAATTTGTAGTTTTTGCAGCAGAAAATTTTCAAAATGCCATTCATAGATGCTTACAAATCTTTTCCTGGCAATTGGAACACAAAGTTACACGTGACAAGAAGAATTTCTATGTTATTTGAGATTTTTATCAAACAAGAAACAGTAGCTTAGAGGTTGCTCCACCCCACCTCACATCGCCCATTGCCATTCCTACCTCAAATTAATACTAATGTTAATAAAAAGAATTAATTCAAACACTAAGAATGACAATGGCGTTGAATATTTTTTCTGCAGTTTAATATTGGTTTAGACATTTAAAAAACGTAACTAATTTTAGTTTTTCTATAATGTTTAGTCATGTAATTAATACTCTTTTATCATAATTTAGTACGTTAAAATTATGATCATTTTCTTTATGACTTGTTTATTTGTAATATTTGTTTTATACGATTTCATTATTATTTTTTGTTGAATATTTCAGTGTCGCCACTCATTTATTTTTTTCTTAAAAAATACCTTAAATAATTATATTTTGACACAATTAATGAAATATTTGAAGTACAAGAGCCATCAAATAGCAGTAAACAGTCATTATAATCTAAAACACAGACTTATGAAGGACTTGTAATGATACGGAGGTTACTTTCGATAGACCCTCCATTTAAGCAGGATAAGGCTTCCCTCCATTTCCTGTTGCATCCAACATTGAGTCCCCGGTCAGTTGGTGGTTTCAAAAAGTGAGGATTTTCATGGCTATAGAACCATGAAACCAAATTATACCGTACCATATAATTAATGAAACAATCAAAACAAACGTGATTCTCTTACTAATCATACCATATATGGTTCCAGAAATGAAAACGCACTAGTTGATTTTGTTTCGCATAGTTATCAGTGGAAGATAACAAATATATGTCCAATAGATATATGTAAACAACAACAACATACTCAGTATGATTCCATAAATTGAGTCTGGAGAAGATAGAGTGTACGCAGATCTTACCCCTTATATATCGATCTCTTGGAGGTTGTTTCGACGCACACAAAGTCATGTGTGAAATTTTCTGAAAGAGAGAGCTGCAGAGCTAGTTTGGCACTTTGGCCCCCTCCTCAGTCCTCATCAAGCTGGGAGGTGGACAGAATGCCAAAATGGCTCTACACTTTTAACTCTTTTACGTACACCAATTCCAGCAAATGCATATATAAGTTATTCCTTATGACATTGCTTTATGATTTTGTTCATCTGGCACTTGATATTGTTTAGACTGATTGAATGACTTTCCGGGATATATGTATAGCTCTACATAAAGTATATATTAATCAGAGGATATTTCAAAAAGAGCAAACATTTGAAACAAGGCAAAAAAATAGCCATAGTTTGCTAAGTTTATGATTCGTAGCTACATATTATATATAGGAGAGAGGAGAGTGAGAGAGGGTAGAAAGATGAATTGTATATGTAAAATCTATCAAATTATATGTGTTTATCTATCAAATAATTATACATGTGTAACTGATATACATATGTGGTTGTATATCTAGTCAGTGAGATAGGGAGAGAGGAGAGAGGAGAGTGAGATCAAGAGAGGAAGGAGAGAAGACAGAGAGTGAAGAGAAATTGTTTATATATTGTCACATTGAATATGTATATCTGTCAAATAATTGTATATATATAATTGGTATACATATTATATTTTTGCCTTTTTACGTAATTTATCTTATTAATTATTATGTGTTCATCTTAATCTAGTGCTTTAAGCTCAGACACAACCTTTTTAGATTTCACTTATAGAATTATATATAAATGTATTATTATTATATAATGAATTTACATATTGTTGAGACACAAAAGTCCCATATTGGTCCTTAATAGGATGAGTGGACTCCTTATAAGGTTTAGGCAATCCTCCTCCGTTTGAGCTAGCTTTTGAGGTGTGAGTTAAGCCTAAAACCTAATTCAACATGGTATCAGAGCAGGGTCCGTCTCATCCCTCGCACCAGATGCTAAGCACTGGGCGTGAGGGGGATGTTGAGACACAAAAGTCTCACATTGGTCCTTAATAGGATAGGTGGACTCTTTATAAGGGGGATGTTGAGACACAAAAGTCTCACATTGGTCCTTAATAGGATAGGTGGACTCTTTATAAGGTTTAGGCAATCCTCCGCCCTTTGAGCTAGCTTTTGGGGTGTGGACTCTTTATAAGGTTTAGGCAATTCTCCTCCCTTTGAGCTAACTTTTGGGGTATGAGTTAGACTTAAGATCTTGTTTAATACATATATTAAATTCAAATCTTGAATCCACGTCCTAAATTTGACTTGGACTTTTTTCAAATATTTTTGTTGAAAAAATAATGAAAAGAATGGAGAAAGTGGGTGCTTGAGCGTGCATGGTGGTTGTACGACTTAGTGGAAGGTAAAAGGGAAAGTTAACCAGCAAAAAGGTGTTTTTTTCCCTTCTTCTTTACCTCATTCCCACGTAAAATTTGTACCAAATAAATCAATATGAAATCATGATATAATTAGATTGATATGCAGATAAATTTGGACATATAATTTAAATTTCTTTAAGTACAAGAACATGAAAATTTCACAAGTTATAAAATAATTATAAAAAAATTTCTCCAATTTTTATATAATCTTATCAAATGAGCAAATTATGCATATTTTATAAACAAGATACTAAAATATCATATAACACTGCATTGAAAATCAAATATCTGTACGTTCTCTTTATAAAAAATATTTGCCTTTACAAACTTTCATACTAAGTTTTACATTAAAAATATGATTTGGAATCCAAATTATGCTTTTTGGAAAATTTGAGATTTAAATTAACGATCTCATTGCATATCCAAATAATAATCTGAAATCATATGCAAAGTTAAGAAAGTTTGAGAAGCTGCTATGCATCAGTACTCTTGTACTTTATGGACATAATTACCCTTAATCTTCAAGTGAAACATGCATATATGTATTATACAATTTATGAAAAAAAAGAAAAACACTCTTTTGATTGTACAATTCATGATGATTCTGATAGCTGTAATTATATGATTTGGTTTTTGACTTTGGCAACAACAAAAAGGCGAATGCAAAAATGGGGCTAGCTGCCACTGTCTCCCATTTACTAGGTAATCACCCTTGTCAACTCACATCAATTCAACCCTTTTTAACGTTTTAATCTTTTATCTCCCTCCGAACCTTCTTCGTTGAAAAATTCATTTGAATATAAAAAGTCAAAATTATTCTGTAGCATATATTTAGACGTTATTGAATATACATTTGTGTACATTTTATCTTCTTCAGACTCCATTTGTGGAATTTCACTGGATATATTGTTGTATCACATGAGCCAATTTGGATATTAGTTTCACATTTTAGTTAATTAAAGTGTGCACATATCTTGAGCTGTCAAATTACATTTACTTGTTATGCTAAAAATATTTATGGACAATTAAGCAAGAACATCGTCTCTAGTATATTCATAAAACTCGATAAAATGCACGCCAAATATATATGTCTATCTTAACAAAAGTTGGAACATTTTGTAGAGTGAATATTGACTAACAGAATGAGTGATCCATTCTTGAATTCACATGCAATTTTTTCAAAGCATTTACACTGCTTCCATTCTAAAGTTATCTTCTTTAATTTTTGCTAAAGTACGATTTATGTGATTGGTTTAACTACACATGACTTTTCTTTCTGAAGGTAAAGTTATCTTACTCAGATTTATTGATCTCATTGACGATATGATTTTAGATAGAAAGGAGTGCATGTCGCGAATTAGAATAACAGACTAATAGTTTGGTAGCGTTAGGTTGATGTCTGGCCTTGAGTATAGGGTAGTAGGATTAGTCGTATCTCTATATCCTGTGTTGTCATTATCCATCTTATATATATTAATTTTATCGTATTTACATAATCTCATGTGCTTTTCATCGTTCCTCCTTTTTTTTCCTTTTTCTTTTCACTTTTTCTCCATATCTAGTTTATTCTGCTTATGAATTTTTGAAAGGAGAGTTCCTAGGAATCTCTCTACCTCTGTGAGATAATGATAAGATCTGCGTACATTTCACCCTCTCTAGACGCCACTTGTATTGTTAAGATACAACAACAACAACATACCCAGTAAAATCCCACAAGTGGGATCTGGGGTATTGTTAAGATACACTTAAGCAAATAATTCTGTACTTTTGCTATATAGTATTAAGAGGGCCATTATGACCAACCATCCGTTATCGTCCAGCGGTTAGGATATCTGGCTTTCACCCAGGAGACCCGGGTTCGATTCCCGGTAACGGAACTTTTTTTTTTTTGGGTTTATTCATTTATTTATTTATTTTTTAGAGATGATTTTCTGTTCAGTTTTTTCTTCTACAAATATATAGAAAAAGAAAATGAAAGAAATATTGGAAATTTATGTTTCAGCATTACATAAATAGCAATGTAAAACAAACAAATTAAATCAAAAAGATTATATATTATCGTCACAAGCTTAACATTTTGATAGAGTGAATTTTGACTAATATGATCGCACTAAATTTCACATGTAATCTTTCAGAGCTAAGAAAAAGTCTGTCTGATATACTAAACTTTTACTATGCACAAGGTCAGAGGATAGACCGGACTACACAGGTCAATTATATGTGTCCCTTACCTTACATTTCTACGAGAGACAATATTTATACAATTCGAATATATGACCTCCTAGACACATGACAATAACGTATCAATTTTTCCAAGACTGCAACCCCCCGCCCCCCCCCCCGCCCCAAAAAAAAAAAACCTGCATTCAATTGTCTATAATTTATGAATTTATTAAGGCCAACGAGCATTTGTTATCGTCCAGCGGTTAGGATATCTGGCTTTCACAGAGACCCGGGTTCGATTCCCGGTGGAGGAAAATTGTTTTTTTTCAGATTATTTATTTCTTTAAATAATTTTTTTTTCAGATTATTTACTTCTTCAAATAATGGGAAAATGAGAAGAAAAATAGCTCCACCCCAAAATAGAGACGATTTTATTACTGAATTACATCTACATTTTCTCTATTTGAATAACTGAAAAAATGAACACAGAAAGCCAATAGAAGCATCAATTACATCCTCGTAATCATGGCAAAATAAATTCAAAAAATCTTGAAACATTAAATTAAAGGAACTTCGATTAGTATTTTTCCCCAAAAAGGAGTTGAAAATGACATTTTCCTGATTTTGAGAATCACAACAAACAAGGTACATTTTTGTTGCTCTTGATCAGTTCTGATATGTAGTAAGTACTATAATTTTCAATAATAGAACAAGAAACTATCATAGAACTCCAAGAAATAGGGAAATCAAGATGGTAATGTATGAAAAATAATCTTCGATCAAACTCAATCAAGCTATTTCTCGACAACAATTATTTACTGAAAAATAAACGTAACTTGAGAAGCAAAAGAAAACCTATTAACAGTTTCGAGATTCAGGAAACAATTGTTGTCGTTTAGGGCATTTGCAAGACAGTTGACTGAAATCACTTCTACTAATCAAGATATGTACTTAAGCTATCACAGAAGCTAAGCTGAAGATCAACGATTTCGTTTACTTGAACCAGCTCTCCGACGAGCCTTCCTCTTCTTGCTCTTAGGAGCAGAGAGCTGGGACATAGAGCGAGTTTTTGGAGCCGGTTGATCATCCACGGGGACATCTGGCTCTGGCTCTGGATCTGGAACTGGAACACTAGCTGGGATGGTGACCTTCTGGACATGTTCTAAAACACGAGGCTCTTCCGCAGAATGAATCTTGAACTCCTCAAAGTTACTCATCTCTTCCTTCATTTTTTGACTGTAGATTAGAACGCCATCTTCAGGCTGCAGGGATGCACGATGATCGGATGAATTCAAATACATCAAATAATCGAAAAGCAGTAAGTTTTAGGCCATCATATAATACCATATGAAGAATATTCATGATCTAAAATACAAGATCGCTGCAAGTTTGCCACAGTGGATAAAAAACATTTAACCACCAACTATTACCAACTTAAAGCAGGAAGTAACAATGACAGAGAGAGAGTGCTCAGAGAAACGTAACATAAGATGAAAGCTAAAAGGAAAAAAAATAAAAGCACATCCCACTGATTGCCTACCTATTTTGAAAATCAAGGCATTCTTTTTGAAGGGTTAAAGATATATGATGAATAATACGTGCATACACAGACACAGAACAGCAATCAATTAAGAATAATGAGTCATATTGAAGTACTAACTTTGGCGTTTGTATCCAAAAGTAAGGAACGGTCTGTGCTTTCAGTCACATCAGGGATGTTCACTGCTTTTCCATGCCTTGAAGATGAACAGTCAGGCATAACCATATTATACTCAGATATCAGCTGTGATACAGCATCATGTGATCCTGCTAGCATTTTGACCCGATTGTCTTGAAGGGGGGCAGAACTTCGAGCAGAGCTGCCCAAAGCATTACATGGTAGAAGCGATTTCAAGTCATCAGTGCTTGAGAACATCCCATTCTCACTTGTTACCTTGTCAAGTCTAGCCTTAAACTGGATAACTTGTGACTGGAGAACCCCAATCTTGTGAAGTATTTTCTCCAGGGAAGTATCTCCATCAGCAGGCTGTTGTTGCAAGTCATCATCAGCATTGATCTTCTCAGAGCAGACGGCTACAGAATTAAGAAGTGAAATGATTTAATTCTTCAAACAATTAGAAGAAAACTAGCAGCAGATCTAAGCACATGCAACAGGTGATTTTGTGTAGGATTACATTTACAAATGAAAACTACTATTACACTACAGAGTAGGGGCATGTGTGGATTTTTCCCCATGGAAATATTTGAGGTTTTCTTATGGGTGAGCGAAAAGTATTTTTTAGTATTTGGTTGGTAAGGGTGTTACCGCTGTTTTTCGAAATAAGGACGTTAGGTTTTGACTAATATTAATAGAAAGGGGCAAGCCTAAACTTTCTAATCTTGATAAAGTTCCACCAGGCCTATTCTTCTTTGGCACTCCCATAGAGTAGTATATTCTTTCCATCTTGCTACTAGGATAGATATTCTAACAACACATTACCTGATTTACCTTGTTTGGCAGCTCCACATAGTTAACTGCATCGGAAAGGGCATCCCATATTTTCCTGTGTTAGTGTTGATAGTAACCACAAAAATAGTTTTCCTAAAAAGAAATAGTTTCCATGAAGTTCCCTATCAATATGACATAAATAATTTCCTGTGCAACTCCCCCATCCTCCAAATTCCCAAATCCTAAACCTGATATTAACATGAATGAAAGCACCGTTCGATTTTAGAGCACAAAACAGAAGTTTCCAACACCTCTTATCTTAGAATTTTTATTCAATTTATGTTGTTTGTCCCCAGATTTCAATTAGAAAGTCTCTACTCAGTGCTCAACAAAAGTCACATGTATGTCTACCCTTGTCTTTGGACCACTACTTCAAATGTTCATTGACTGCATGCCTTTTTCCTATATTCCACAAATCCACACCCCAAACTTCATCAAGGGAACCCTGAGGGGCTGGTCCAATGGTTAAACCTTGGGCAAAAATGCCATATGGTCACAGGATCGAATCCCCAGGGCCACTGATGTGTTACCCGGTCGTGTGTCAGGGCCCCGTGGAATAATAGTCGGGTCCGCAAAGCGGGCATCGGACACCATGGTTATCAAAAAAAAAAAACAGACTTCATCAAGGAACTCTAGAGCCAGGTCTGGATCGCGATTCTCTTGGAAATGACTTCCTTAAGCATGCCAAGGGAGTTACTCACCAGCTTTTTAAGGAAACTGCGATCTTAGGGAAAATGTTTTCTCGAATAATTTAGCCAACCAAATGTGAAAAAATTGGAACACTTTCTGGAAAATGTTCAACTTCATACCAAACAGACAATTGATCAAGTTCAAAGATCAGATGGATGCACAAATGGGTGTCAAAATGAATCAATTAATCAACCAGCCTTAATCTAACTAACTAGGATTGGCCATATGAATTCCTTGCATCCAATCACAGTATTTGGGTCTATTTCATTTCAATACTAAACAAGCTATGTTTTATGCCAAATAAGGAGTTTTTCGGAACTGTAGTTCTTATCACTTATCCTTGCAATAACATACAAGTGTCTAACAGACCCAAAAAGACTCTTGAAAAAAACAGTGCATAATGCAAGTGTAACAGCTAATCTTGATCTCAACTAACAATTATCACCTATATAATCCCGTTGTTTCCATTTTATTCCGCACTTAACTAAGTTCGCAATTTTTTTTAATAGTTTTGAGCCATCTGTGCTGTGCTTGTCCGGATCAGGGATAGAAAAACCTTGGCCAAGTCCTAGCCCTAAAAGGCAGAAATGATGGCCCAGGCCAAGTTAAGGAAATGGACTCGTTCGGAGCTCATCTTTTAAGGGTTGATTGGTTAATTAACTTACCCTGTAAAGTGTTTTACCACTATTCCAGCTTCTGACAGACTCCTTAGCTAGTATCATCAATTAACAGAATAAGTAACAAATAGCAAGCATCACGTCAATTAACAGAATATTGGAACGAACACCAGAACAACATTAGGAACCCACAAAAGCCACTAGACTGTGCCCTGATGATTACCCAGGCCAGCTTATTATGTGTGTGCAAGTTTCATACAACACTAATCAGAGTTAGAAGGAAACACCAGAGGGATTATGTGGTCACACATTGAATACGGGTACTGCACACTTCAGGTTTTCACCAGGATTCACACTCGTGTATTGCAATTAAGCACATTGCAAAAGATGAGAAACAAGCCAATGACATTGCTTCAAGAATGCAACCACAAGTTACTGTCCCTAAAAAAACTCTCTTTACTATTACTCCATTTACAAAAGAATAACCGTACTTTCTATTTTACTGTTTCAAAAAGAATGACCTGTTACCTTTCTTGGCAATAACTTTAATTTCAACTTTCCATGTGGCATGTTTGAGGCCACAAGATTAAAGGCATTTTGGTATATTTAACAACTTTAATTTACAACCACAAAATCAAAAAGTCTTCTTTATTTTCTTAAACTTTGTGTCATGTCAAACTAGGTCATTCTATTTGAAACAAAGGGAGTAATATTTTATCTGGATTCTTTACACCAGTTTCACTTCTTCTAATTCTCTCTCATATCTTAATAAATTTAAATAAGTAGATATACAAAACGGGATAGAGGAGTATTATTTACTCAAGTCTTATGAAAGCAAGTCGTACATCTACGTAACTTGGAGATTTAGAGCAGAACAAAACCAATGCGTAACCCTCCTGAACTAAGAGTCTAATGCTAGGCCTTTTTATGTCCCATGTGATGGTATTATACTAACCCAAGTTGATCTTATATCAGTATCAACTTGATAATTGCAACTAATTTTACTCCAACAAGTGCATTCTTCACGTGCATGCACATATCTCTCACCTAAACTGCCATTGACCATGCCCGTGTCAGTGTCACTCATCTGCAAACTCATAGTGACTCTTTGTTTAACTTGATTTTAGGAATCTTAGCCTAGTAGCTACTGCTCCCTTACTACTAATCAGATTATTCTCATTTAACTTCCGTCTTAACCAATCAATCTGATGTAACCCACGTAGTCCCAAGCCATCACCTAAACTCTCACACCAAGCAATCTTGTACCTGTCAATGAAATACTAACTAATTCTAACTGATCAATTGGGAAGTAAAATAGGACTTGTCGCATATTGACAGAATGAGAGGTCACGAGTAAATTAGAAATAAGGGATCAACTTCACCAACAAATCTCAGAAACACAAAAAAGTAGAAGTACTAATTGAACTGGAAAGCTTTGATCTTTAACATCTCCCAGCAACATTAAAAGGAAGTTGCACTCAAGAAATAGTAGTAAATTCTCAAGTCTTAACCAAACAATAGGTGCCTTGCACAAGAAGTCACAATTCCATAAGCTTTCAAACACTGTTGGGAACAACATATGCATTGTTACCATTTTGATATTATCAAATTATTTTTCCACTATGAACAACAAAGAACCACAACAATGGCAACACAAAATTAAGAAAAGTGCGCATTCAAACCTATTTTGTCCAACTCATTGTCCAGAAAAGCACCATCGGCATTTGACTTTCTTTTTTCTGCAAGTCACAAATACAAATTCGTGAGTTGCAAAATACAACAACAGAACCTGTGAAATCCCACAAAGTAGGGGGCTGGTGAAATTCATGATTTGCAAATGAAAGTGCGAAACTAGGCTTAAGGACAATGAAGGGAAATATTACCAAAGAAAGAAAACAAAGGATGATGAGACATATAAGCTGCCATATCCAATGTGTCTTCAGTTCTTCTCTTCTTTCTCTTCATAACCATATCTCTTGAACTATTACAAGAAAATGGAAGTGACTTTGAACCTAAATCTTCCAATCCAACACTTCCCCGTTGAAGCTTCATCTGGTGGGTGTAATCCCGCATTTGTTTCTCATATTTCTCAGTTTGAGACTGAAGCAGATGGAGTTTCAACTCAATCAACTTGCATCGCTGCCTAAGAGGTTGTATAAAGTCTCTCCAATGAGGGGTCACCTTTTTCCTCCTAAAGGATAAAAAAAGGTTACATATTAAGGTTTTAGTAGATATTCTCTTACTCTAGAGAAGGCACAAAATACCACAAAGGAATACACTATCCCTAAGACAATGTTGAATATGACATTAACCACATAAGTCAAGGATGAGATGATTAGCCTGTTCTGTCTGTGAACAAGAAAGTTAAGTTACACGTTCGGGTGGCCCCGCAGTTGAAGATCAGAACAACGAACTTAGGAACCTGTTCAAATCCCAGAAGCGGCAACACAATATGAATTCTTTCAATATGCTGAAACCGCGGCGCAGAGATAGCCAATGAAGGGTAGCAAATACCAAGTGAATAAGTCGAGCATACAAGTTACCATTATCCACAAAAGGAAAACACCTTTGTTGAACAACTAAACCATGCATAGATAATTCTTCATGGCAAACTAATTCTTTAATGTAACAAGAAAATTGACTTCAACAGATGTATCAAACTCTCACATGACGTCATGACCAGCCCGCATGTCTACTGAATTTTTTTGCAACCAAAGCACATATTAAACAGTGATCACTCACTCTAGATCCACTCATTGATTTCAGAGTTTATTTTTCTCCTAATTTAACTTTTGCTACTCCAGGTTTTGCTGAAGTTACAGGACAGATAGAGTAGCAATTACCATCATTCTCTTTTTGATAGGAATTATTTTTTACTGAATTATCATTTTCATGTCAGACAATATTAATATCTATATTAAAATTACAATGCCCCAACAATCAGAAACAAACAAATAACCCACCTCAATTCCAGAAAAGCTATTATACTAGGCATTATAGCAATTTTCAATTAGCTCGATATTATCATCAATGAGGTCATTAATGTCTAAAACTAACATCTATAGACTCCAGAAAGAAATATACTCATAAAACTATAAAATCATCTTTAAGTTTATTTTTGTATCATGCAACAAAACATATAGATGTTCAACTTTTTCTACAGGATTTAACAAAGCTAAAAATGCTATGTTCGCTATTGAAGTTTCCCCATGGGAAAAATGTCCAGAAAGAGAGCTTCAGTTCTGCAATCAGTTTAATTTTCTGAAGAAAAAACGACAAACTTTAACACTTATTCACATAAGAAACACTTAACTTCAGAGGGAGAAACTGTGATACACTTGCTACCACATTGCAAATTTGTCTGGCGAATTAGGTGCTTGTTTCTTGATCTTTATGGAGTCTATTGGGTCATGCCAGAAAATGGTAACCCAACTTCTAAGCTGTTGGCAGAGACAACGAATGAATGAGGAGGAAAAGAAGAATTGGAAGGTCTTTTTTTTTTTTTTGCATTTTATGGAGAATGGTAGAGTTAGGTTTTTTTTTTGTCGGGTATCCGCATTACTTGTCGTACTATGCGATTAGTTTATCTAGATAATGTTATTATTAGTTCATCTTTTCTGTTCCCTTCCCTTCCTTTTGTCATATCTAGTGCGTTCTTGCTTACGGGTTTTGAGATGAGGGTTCCCAGGAAACAGCCTCTCTACTTCTAGTAGTGGTAAGGTCTGCGTAGATTCTACCCTCCCCAGACCCCACTTGTGGGATTCTACTGGGTATGTTGTTGTTCTTGCATTTTATGGAGAATCTGGCTAGAGAGGAATGAACAGAAGATGCTTTAGAGAAAATGAGGAGAATGTTTCTATTGTAAAATACATATGTATCCAAAATTTTAATTAGAAATTGGTACAATGCAGATTTTTCTGCTGATAGAAACATAATGCTGGAGCTCTTGGAATCCTTACAGCTTTGAAGTATTCATATCCAGCAAATCTTTTTGTACTATGTCTCGGTACCACCTTGGTACGGAGCCTTTACACATAAAATTTACCTTTATTCATCACAAATATGAAGCATAAAAGTCAAAGCTTTTTGTACTATTCATCACAAATTGAAGTATTCATATCCAGCAAATCTTTTTGTGCTATGTCTCGGTACCACCTTGGTACGGAGCCTTTACACATAAAATTTACCTTTATTCATCACAAATATGAAGCATAAAAGTCAAAGCATCAGGAAATGAACTGCAGACTGCAGGAAAAAAAAGGCTAATCCAATAAATAAAAGATCTAGGATAAGTAATACATACGTCATCTTGTATAGGTCACCAAATCCACTAACTCCTAGTTCTGATGTAGCATCACCATTGTATTCTGATGTACACTCGGAGTCATTAACAGTTGTGCGATTGTCGTCGGCTTCAGAATTAATACTCTCAAAAGAACTTGAACTTTCCGTCAACTCTTCTGTATCTGATTGCACCAGCACATTATCAGCAGGATCTGTACATTCAGTTATATCAATTTCATCATCCTCACTGCCATGGACTTCCTTTACTTGTTTAACCAAGGAGGTATGGTCCACATAGTTACTAGCACAATTTACATAACTACCTTCAAGTTCTTTTGAATCACTTCCATTCTGCTTTTTTGACGAAGCCTCTAAAATCATGTCTGTATTTTGCTTGTTCTCTAATTCATATCCCATTTTGCAATATCTTACAATTCAACCATTCTCAACACAAGGAGAGAAAAGATGTTCGAACAACCTGCCACACAAAAGGAAATTGCTAATGAGAAACTCCAAGATAAAATACACAAGATTTACTGTCTTTAGCAGTCCATCCATTTTCGCAGGGTTGACCATTTGTTATTGTTAGAATTAGGTATAGAAACAAGAATAATATAATAATATATACAATCCTACTTAGTATAGGAATAGAAACAGTAAAGAATACTAACTTGGAAATGATAGTATTGTAGTTTCCTAGTTGGAAAAAGAGTCTAATGTAGTGTCTATAAATAAGGTGTCAATGTAATAATGTAGAGATAATTCAATAATATTCTTCTCCTATATTTCTCACATGGTATCAGAGCTAATATAATCGTTGTACTTAAAAATTCAAAAAAAAAAACCGCTGCCGTCAGGTGGCTGACCCATATATGCCGCTGAACCCTATATTCTGGGAAAGAAAACTTAGTCAAAGAGGTCACCATGCATCAAGTTTCTACAACTTTCTAGGGCTGTTTCTTGTCAACCCATATCCGTCAGTGATTTGTGTAGCACCGTGCCATTTTTCTAGTGACTTTTTCATATTTAATTTGTGTAGCACCGTGCCATCTTCCAGTGACTACTTTCTCATATCTGATTTATGTAGCATCATGCATCTCCTCAGACTACTCATATCTGTGTTGCATAGCACTATATGTCTTTTTGATGATCCCTCAGATTTTGATTTGCATAGTTCCATGCGTCTTTCCAGTGACTCCTCAAATCTAATTTGCATAGGGTGGCGCCATTATTCTGACCTTACCCATACAATTTTATTTCTCAAATTGTGACCACTTTCAACCATCAATTCTAGTAATCTGCATATGAGCATGTTTCTACCAGTTTTACATGACTTTCGTGTTTAAGATCTACTCATCTCTTGATTTAGAGACGATCCATATATTTTATATCAAATTTGGAGCACTTCAAAGTGGCCATTGCATTGTTTCAAACAAATCAGAGTTTTTGTGTAGTGTTTTCTTTATGTTTCAAATTTATAGTGGCCCATAAAAAAAGAGATATACTCAAATATTTAGGTTGGAGGATTACAGTGATGTTTTCTCTCCCATGGCTAAAAAAGAGATATACTCAAATATTTAGGTTGGAGGATTACAGTGATGTTTTCTATCTATGGTTGTTCTCTATTGGCCGTTTAATTTATTGGACATTAAGAATGTTTTTCTCCACGTCGAGGAAGAAGTCTATATGAAGCAACCACCTGATTTTGTTTTTTGTGGGGAATCTAGTAGCCTTGTATGTCGATTGTATAAGTCACTCTATTGTACAAAATAATTTTCTTATGCTTGGTTTCAGGAAGTAAAGACAATATATCATGAGAAACTAAGCACGTCAAGATTGACTGTCAATTTTGTAAAATCGAGTGATCAACTTGCAGATATCTTATCAAACTCTTCATCAGTCTCCATATTGGTTACATTTATAAAAAGCTAGGTACTTATGACTTGTATGCACCAGCATGAAGGGGACTGAATAGGAATTGGAACAAGAATAATATATACAATACTACTTAGAATAAGAATAAGAGTAGTATGTAGAATCCTACTTGAAAAAAGATTGTATTGTAGTGTCCTAGTTGGAAAAGGAGTCTAATGTAGTATCTATAAATGGGTCTCAATGTAATAATATAGAGACAATTCAATAATATTCTTCTCCTATATTTGTACAGATATTTCCAAAAATAATGAATTATAAAGACAACCCATTATTATTTCAAAAAGATAATGAAGTAAAAAAGAAATATTTGCTTTGGACATTGCTAAACTGAAAGTACCATCAATCGTTTCAGGGTTTCAGATGGAGTTCACTGGAACATATTATTGACAAGTTAAAGCAATATCAAGCACCATGTAGCTGGTTCTTTTAGTCTGATCTTTTTCGAAACTGAAAGTAGTGCTAGTTTGAAGTCCATTGGTTGTGGGATGAGAAAATCGCTCTCCTTGTATGATCATGGATAATCCTCACTTCATGAGCATTAAATTCGGCCCAAGGTTCATTTTCTTATCCTAATTTTAGAGCACGTGGAGGTCCTAGGTTTGAGTCTTGCCATCAATCATTATTAGAAAAAGATTCCACATATTTGGCTCATGAAAGAAGTCAAATCCGTACATAAGGGGCATGTTGAATGCACAATTCAAAAAAATGAAAAGTTGCTCTCACTGACGACTTAAACTTTTAGCTGAAATGGTCATACCCTTCAATGGGTATCAAAGTCATACCCATCTCAACTCTTGGTTTACTCGATATTGGGCCTCCCAAATTGTTGTCTACGCTCCCGTTGATAGTCCTGGGTGTGCGAAGGTGATAGAAGTCCCATCGGTTGTGGGATAGGAAATTTTTCTCCTTATATAGTCTTAGCATCTTCACCTCACTTGTTAGCGTATGAGGTTGAGTTAGGCCTAGATGCATTTTCTTTATCAATCCAAAATGCAAAATTTTCAACCATGCATGTGCTATTAAAACCTAAAAGTTACCCTTCACCATATACATATACATATATCATTCAGCTTTCACCTAGTAAATTATATTCTTATTTCTGTTTCCTAATTTGCAGTTAACTCTGCTATTATTGCAGATTTTCTCCAGTTCCTTCTCCAAATTAAAATCAACCTTGAACTATTTAAGAAAAGAAATTTAAAGCATCTTGCTGCATACTCCTTAGCATGAAATAATAAATGGTACAATTAGAAGGCTGTGGTTGGTCCAAAGGGCGGGCCAAAGACGAATTTCTCAGTTATCAAAAAAAAAATCAAGCAGTTCCCATCCTCCTCTCTTCTCACAAGCACATATTATCGACACACCACTATTTTCCTTCCACTTTCTAAATAATTTTTTCTTACCATTTTTCACAGAGATCCTAGATAATAAATAAAACTCTACTCTAAACGAAAACACAGAAAAGAAAGAGATGATCAACGAGATCAAACTAAGCTAAATCAGTCATTGAAGGAAAAAAAATGTTCAGCAAGAATAGTTGTGCATCATGGGAAATGGGTTTGCTATAGCTTCAACCATAGTGAACTTCCAATTAAACAGGACGAGAAGGATATATCTAAAAAGAGTGAAAAGGAATGAAAAAGAAAAGAGATAACCTTTCTCTAGAATCAAGATTCAAGGCATCAGACAGATGAAGCACTCAGTTCAAAATCTCTACATGGATTGGCACTCAAGGTACGGCCAAGTAATTGACAAAGTTGGAAAAAAACCCATGGGACGTAGGGTTTCCACAATAAATAAAAGTCAGGCATAATTTTCCTGCTGAGAAGATACCATTACCCAGATGGTTGGCTCAGCCACCACCTTAATGTTAAAAAAGGTCTCTACAGTCGAACAAAAACCGAGAGATTCAACAGTACCCAGTACAATTCAAACTAACACTGTTTGGAAGATTGATATATATTGTTTCATAATGTATCATATTGTATTGTGTTATATTACATCGTACTATATTGTTTTAATGAGTACGACATTTGAAAAGATTTGTATCATTTCCAGTTGTTACTAATGTCATACATCTATAATTTGAATGAGAAAACCTAAGTTGCTCGGCCTCTTCACTTTCGGTGCCGCACCCGTGTCGACACGACGTAGGTGTGGGTGTGGTGTAAGATAAACAACAACAACAACATTACCCCATTGCCTCAAAGGCTCCCGCCCATTGCGGGGTAAAGGGGGGTCGGATGTACGCAGCCTAACCACTATATTTAAAACATAGAGCGACTGTTTCCGGATGACCCATGATGAGCGTCGAAAGTTGCATTGACTAACTGCTACTTCACAATTGAATAAAGCGCAGACAGTTTAAAGAGCCATTTTGTTTTATTCCATCATACCCCAAAGCCAAAAAATAGTAAATCTTTGACTCCATCCGTACCCAATTTGGTCAATCAATTTTGGATACTTTGAATAAATTCAAGAGAGAAATTCTAGATAGATTGAATACTTTTGTAATCAAAACAAACAACAATATACCCAGTGAAATCCCACAAGTGAGGTCTAGGGAGGGCAAAATGTAGCAGACCTTACCACTACCTCAAAGAGATAGAGAGAGTGTTTCCGAAAAACCCTCAATTTGATATGTTATATATAAAAACTTCTTTTGCCACTTACTTTCCTTTTATCTCCTTCTAGGATTCTCCTTTTGATCAATATTTTCTCTAAGGTTTTCCATATAATCTCATAATTTAGGTTTAGAATTTTTTTAGATATTTGAATTATTTTAACTTAATCCCTGCACCCATATCCATGTATGGATCCGTATCCCCAAATCTTGAAATTTATATCATGGATGATCTGACCTCTATATCCGCACACATATCTAGCACCGGCACCCTAGTCTGAGCAACTTAGGATAAAACTACAAAAAAACTAGGATACGAAGAGAGCTACTATTTAAAAATGGGTAAATAATAAAATAAAATTATTAAATAATGAATAAAGATAAAACAAGAAAAAACTATTAATGTAACTACGCGATCACACTAAATGGATCATTACACAAAATGGCATTTATGATCTTTTGGCGTTACCGAACAACGAATCAGTCGTTACGGTCTTTATGATCTTTTTGTCGTTACCGAACGATGAACCGGTCGCTACACAAAATGGGTATTTATGATCTTTTTGTCATTACCAAACAACGAATTTAAACAATTCGATATAATAAAATTTAAGTAACACTCAAAATAAATATTATATTTAAACTAACAATACAACCGGTAACAACCATCCAGACAAAGTGTAAAGAGCACCAAACCCAAGGGCGGCTCAACACTAAAACCACTGCTTCATTGGCTTTAGGCCCCAAAAAGTTAAGGGCTTCAAAATTATAAATCCTCCAACAGAATCAAACCCCCCAAAATTCGAAACTCCAATACAAAAACATCTATATACTATTCAAAGACGCAACAAAGTAATAGTTTCGATTAAAGGAAGAATCAAAAGCACTGATCAGAAGAGTGAAGATGAAGGAGATACATACCTAAAAAGAGACGATCAGATCAAGCACCAGACCATAGCGCACTTTGGAAAAAACAAAATGCCCTACCCTTGAATATAGAACAGAAAAAATTCTTCTGGCCAAAAGAATTTGGCCCAAATTTGAAGCTGAATTCAATTATTAATATTTCCTGGTCAAACCTGCTGAAAAAATCATGAATTCAAGTCCCATTATAATTTTTTTCTTAAAACAAAAATATGTATCTTTTTCATCAATGTCAAATATATTTGTTTAGTATGCTATAGGAAAAAATATAAACGACTTAGATATATATTTTTCGACTAACATAAAAATTTAATTTAATTTTTTAATTATCATTATTAAAACAAAATTCATGTAGGAGTGCATTTGACTTAGGGTGTGTATCGGTCAAGTCGGTTCGATTTTATATATTATCGATTCAATTTATCGATTTTCAATTTTTAAATATGATAAATCAATAGGATATTTTATCCATTTTGGTTCTTAACCGTTCAATTTTCGATTTACCCAATAAGAAAATACTCGTAAATTATAAACCTTTTTTTTAAACTTTTTTTTGTGTTTTTCTTTAGACATCTTTTTAATTATTATTATTTCAAAGTTTTTTTTTGACTATTTTCTTTCTTGATCAATTCTTTTTTAGTTGAAATAAGATTCTCTATGTAGGAATTTAACCATAATAAGAAAAATTTTCTTCATTTAATTTTTATCATATTTAATATTATTAAAATAATAATATAAAATTTTAAAAATGGTGAAAAGATGATTTTGGTTAAAGCTGAATAAGGGCAAAAAATTCAAACAATATTTTTAAGGGTCTTCATGCTTTTAATATTATATGTATATACATATTCCTATATCTAATAAGAGACAATGAGGAGCTTGGGCTGACTCATGGTCATGTCTGCTCCTCGATTGTTTCTTCTTTTGCCACGTATAAGTTGTTCAAGCAGGCAGTTGCTCGACATGCTTTCTTGAGCAACTTGAGAGTACATCGGTAATTTGGAATGATTTTTCTATTATAATTAGACCAAGAAATTCATATATATTACTAAACAAATTTTCGATATGCTCTCAAAATTTTATGTGTGCAACATGAATTATTTTCTATAGGTCTCAATAATTAACAACTTCAAATATTAAATCGAGACTAAAAGTGAATTTATATTGGGCTCGTGCTAGCACAACATGCCTGCTTGATCAGCTTAAGAGTACATCGGTAATTTTGAATGGTTCTTCCGTTATAATTAAACCAAGAAGTTCATGTATATTGCTAAATTAAAATAAGGTATCAATTAGATCTAAAAATGAATCAACAGAATCTTTTTCATTTTAGGATTTTTTTCATTATTGGTCATATCTACTTTCTTCTCTGCTTTTGGCTTTTGAGATGAGGGTTTATAGGAAAGAGCCTCTCTACCTCTATGAGGTAAGGGTAAGGTCTGCGTACATCACACCCTCCCCAGACCCCACTAGCCAGTCCAATGGCTGCTTCAGCGGCTGCAATAGTTATAACAAAAATGGAGAAAACGTCTCCTTTTAATTGACGATTATTAAAAAAATCAGAAAATGTTACAAAATTTATATTAACCGCATTCAATATAAGTTCAAGAAGTCTTAACCGAGGGAAGTTCATATATGCAAAAGGATTAGGAGGTTGGTTTGTTCGACGCAATCACCTTTGGCTTTCTCCCAGTGACTCGTTAGAAAAGATGGAAAGTCGCTCAAAAAGAATTTATGGGAATCGGCGAAAGCATGGGGCAAGAATCACAGGGGAAGTCAATCTCCATTGGGAGTTAATCATATCTTCCGCTGCAACAAAACCTTTCCACGTAAGCCGAAGAGCGCCCCATTTCCAAAAGTGGAGACTAAAAGAAATCCAAAAAGCCGAGTTTAAGACAAAGAAGATAGAAAAGACTGGACACACGGTTCCTACAAAGAGGAAAAGCATTGATATCTTCAAAATAAGGGGATCTTTTTCCCCAAACCCGCTCGAAAGCTATCAATCCCCGCTTCTCCCTCTCGCATCGGTTCTGCTCTCCCTTACAGTCTCACTGAAAGCGAATGATTTTTGTCATGAAATGAATAAAGAGAAATCCTCTCCTTGTCATTCAGAAAAGACAAAAAAAATTCAGGATAGCAAACATTTTCAGTCACCCTCAAACGCTTGATAGTGGAATTAATGACTTGAAAGTCGAATTGCTTTAAAGTTGAATAAGCAGGACCGGGGAAGATATTGA
>JAOTQR010000001.1:32513091-32544412 GCA_025774065.1 Solanum ossicruentum | reverse complement strand
AGGTGTAAGCACCGCGAGGTGTGAAGCGATCTCGTACTAAACGAAAGCACTTTCCATAACCAAAAGTCAACCTATTCATGAAATCCTTATGTTACACTAATTGTGCTTTGTCACCTCTTTTTATGATGTAGTAGCAGCGCTAAGCTCGCACTTAGAGCAATTACGCCCTTCTCTCCTTATGTTATTAGCTTTCTATAGGTCTCAATAATTATCCTATTAAAATATTAAATCGAGAATAAAAGTGAATTTATATTGGGCCCACGGTAGCACGGACTATCGTAACTAGTATATATAGAAATATAGATTATCATAATTAGTAGATTTTCCTCCAAGAGAAATTGGCATAAATATCCAAAAAAAAAAACATTTGATCATTTGATTTACTATAACTATATTTAAATAAAAGATATAAATTTGAAAGAAATAGAATCTCATGCTTGCATTCTACTTGGAAAAATTAACATAATACTTTGTGGGCATAATATTTGTTGTGGAAAATTATTTCTAGACTTTGAGCATATGTGTGTATTTAGTAGTCAAAAAAAATTTTGGTTGAGGCACTTGTGGATAACTTTCTCTGAGAACACTTATAATCAAAGAAAAAAATGACAATTCTAATTGAAAGGAACAAATGTGCTAAAAAAGAAACACACCCACTGGACATTAACTATTAACACATGTTTTAAGTTTTAATATTACATTACAACAGAAGATAAGTAAGAGTTTCTCCCACAAGATGAGAGTTTAGTAAGGAAAGAACACTTTTGGGTGTCTTTCTCAACCACCTAAAAAGACTTGAACTAACAGCACAAGGTTCTAATCTTCATCCTCAATCTTGAAATAGTAACTTCTGAAGACATACCATCCAAAAGAGAGCAGAAAAAAGAAGAACAGAACAATCGGCAACGCCCATCCAAACATTAAATATCCAAAGAAAAGCATCCCAATGAAAGGCAGAAATGATCTCAAGATTGACCAGCCACTGACCCACTTCCCCTTGCACATTATAAGAGCCCCAATGTTAATCATGTTCAATTCATTGATCCTCCATATGCTAGCCTGTTCACGCAATTACCAGCGAAAGAGTGACCGTTGCAACTGAAAATGTTGAGGTTTCTGTACTCAAAGTTGCGCCTAGACACCTGAACAGCATCATCCCAACTTATTGCAGTCCCGAATTGAGCGTGCTGGTAACCCTGGTTGCATGTGTGTCCACTAAAGTTGTGAGCGAAACAGCACTGTTTAAGCATAACAAAGTTGACAAAGAGAGTTATCAGAACCTGTTTGTAATTTTTTTTTGAGTCGTTGAAGATGTCCTACTGCAAGCGCACCATTTAACTTTTCTCACTACTTTCTCTTCATGGGGATGAGGTGAGATTTTGGAATGGATAAAAGATGCCATGGGCACATACCTGCTGTCTGTCTACCTGATAATATCTGGCTACAGCTCCATAGAAGAGCTGACCAACACGAATCATGTTATCTCCAGAAAAATCCACAATGGTGCCATCCTCAGTGCATATGGCAACATGTCCAACAAAAGGTGCAAGCCAAGAAACCACAGGGAGAGGAGTCCAAACAAGGCAACAAGGGAACTTTTGTGTGCTTGGATCAATTTCGTTCAGTGGCCATAAGTCATGCAGAATTACTCGCGAAGCACTATCCCTTTTAGCCGCATACCTAGGATTTGCATCCATCTCAGGTAATCTTCTTGGAAACATATGACTATGTACGGTTTCGACGTTCCTAGAACTTCAAATTCAATACCCAGAGGAATGAGATTCCCTGAGGAACATGAAAAGGAATATCATATCATTACACCCTCTGGGCACAAACTAGAGTTATATTAAAGGCTAGGCCTGGCTGGCGGTCATTATTAACGATGGAGTCTCGACCATTACAATTCAGAAAAAGGAATGCTCATTCAGAATACAGTCCTAAGCTAAATGCTGAAGTGTAAGTAAAAGTAATTACTCGACATAAAGAATAAACAATTTCAACATTTGCTATTTAGCAGCTCCGATTCAGGAGCATAGACACTTCTTACAGTTCAAAATAGACAGAATAAGAGCTCAAGCTATGTGAAACAAAATCTTCTAGCTGGATATATCTATATGTGAATACATGAAAGATATTTGACGAGTAATCTAGGTATCACATCTGATCAATCATTCTTCGAGATAAATCTGGCAGAACAGCAATTTAAAATCACATTATTCAGAAAGCTTCTACATATACATATAGACTTTATTCTGTATTTCGACACTCTCTTTAAGTTCAATATGCAAATATGACTTAATTTCACATATAAAAGGAACTCAATTGACCACAATGCTTCACAATAAGATATCAGGACACACATTTTGGAACACTGAAGAGCTAGCATCTTCTAAGGTTCCTTAGACTGATGTCAAGAAACCATTGCTACAGGGCTAATGTACCTCTGAAAATCATACCATAATCGTAACTGAGCCAAGACAAGCTTTAAGCTACTTGAGCTCAGCATAGTCCAGCTCAATTCAACTGACTTTCATGATTATTAGACCCAATATTCATATACATGTTCACTGGATGCATTACAAATTACAGCACATGAACTAAAACAACATTTTATGCCATTTTGACCCTTTAGTTCTACATATATGCATAAATGGTTCTTTCAGCCCTTTATAGGTGCAGGATATCAAATATGCACTGCTACCTAAAAGTCTTTTCTTTCACTCTAGTGGCTGACGAGACCCTTATTTGTCCATTTTTTCCTAATAAACATCGCTGCAGCAATCACTTCCTCCCACCTATATCCTATCAGTTTCAACCCTTAGTCATGCGCTCCATAATTCATAATTCATCTTCTACTGACTAGAAAAACTGCAAGAGAAAAATCCCACCAGCATTTTGTAACAGTAACATCAGGACGTAGCTTGATGTTCCCAGTTGATAGTCAATACTATAACCAAACCAGCTTAACAAAGCACGATCTTCATACCCCAATTACACTCATGCATCAATGATGCATCGGAAAAGACTAGGAATTATAGTAATTAAAACTGCAGCACTGTTGCAGTTCCTTTTACCCATTTTATGTCACAATGAAAAACATTAAATTATGCACTAGAAGTTGATACACAAATTCTTTAGTCTACTGAGAGAAGCTTGAGCTGAAAGCCTATCATTGGACAGAAAGTCTTTGAGCTTAGAATTTTTATTTTCTATTAAATACGAGTAATAATTTATAAGGAAAAAACCAATAATTAGTGTGTCAAGTGAAAGCAACTTCTCTAGTAAAGAAAGTATTATATAGAATTAGGTCGCACATCAGGTTTCGAATTTACTCAAGAAACACCAGTACCAACACCTGAAAAAGGAATTAAAAAATCAAGATGCCTTTAAGATAGATCTGCTTCTACTCAGAAGATTAAATGAATTGTATACTTCTGTTTTACTTTTGGCGGAAAGAGAAATTTATAAATGACACAAACTCTATTTTAAAAGTTTTAAAATACTTTTAAGAAGAATCAAGGATACATTGTATTTGCTTTTGAATAGTGTATGACACCTACCACTGCCTTTGTGCATATATTTATAATAACATTGGCTACCTTTCCGGGGAACAAAAAAAAGGAGAAAGGAGAAAAAGAAGAGGCCTAAGCATTTAAACTTCAGGCTAGGTACCAGTTACTCATACACTATGCTTATTCAAAAATGATGCAAGCTAACATTTGACTCACTTGGCTTGATTTCCAGTCATACCATCTACAGTGAAAAAGAAATCACGTAAAAACACAACCCTTTCATTTGTGTCACAGATTTGAGAAGTGCGTAAGATGCAATGTCTCTATAATGGTATTCAGTCAGTTTCCAAAATCTAAGGGGAAGCAGCAGAGAGTTGTAACTTACAGGAACCATCTGGCACTGCTAATCATGTTTGAAATTTTCCCTTATAAAAGAAAGTAGAAATAAAATTGCAAAGGTATTGAATAACATTCCTTGTCTTATTTGGACGAGCAATAGTACTGGATAACATAATGTTTACTACTTCTCTTTCTCTTTCTCTTTGTTTTGGAAAAAGGATAACATTTAGGCTTACAAAGTGGAAAAAGGAAGAATGAATGTGAATGAAATCTAAAAATAACGTGCATTATTGCTTCACACATTCATTAGGTTGTAAAAAATGCACTTCACTAATCAAGCGATAATCACTCAATATACCATGAAAACTCTATTATTGTAGTAAGAAAATCACTCAAATTCAAACAATAAATCAAAAACAATAAAAATAAAAACAATAAAAAATCAAAAAATATAACTTTTTATGCTTAACACTTTTAAGTGAAAAAATGTACATCACACTATTCAGAACCCTCACCAGCAATTAATAAAGAGGATATACCCTAGGGAAGAGCAATAACTCTGAAACTAGTAAATTCCCTCATCAAGTGCAATAAATAAAGAGAGCCCTCATCAAGTGTAATAAAGTAGAGAAGACAAGATATATTCCCTTTATTAATTACAATAATGAATTCCATAGGGGTTGAATTAAAGGCACACTATCACCAGCCCTAATCAAGTGCAATTGATAAAGAGGATATACCCTATCAGCCCTCTTTAGAAGTAGGAAATTTGAAATGGGCGTGATGGGAGCCCTCATCAAGTGCAATGGAAGTGCAATAAATAAAGAGTATAGACCCGAGTATTAGCTAAGTTGCTCGGACTCTTCACATTTGGTGCCACACCCGTATCGACACGGCGTGGATATGGGTGTGAGTGTGGGATCCATATCGGATTTGGTCAACGAATTTTGAGTACTTTGACCAAAATCGACGGAGAAATTCGAGACAGATACAATGATCTCCGTGGTCAAAACAAAAGCTAAGGTGAATTAGAAATCTCTTCCTTCTTTGCTATTCTTTAAATTCAAGATTGAGAGCTAGTTTTTTTAGAAAGGTAATATCTATATTACCTTAAAAGCATGAACCCTAAAATCCTCAATGTCAAATTACTTTTTTACCCTCTAAAATTTCTAATGCTAAATTACCTTTTTACCCCCTAACATTTAAACTAACGGACTCTTCTTCTACGTTCCTGCCTTATCGCGCACACAACTCTTTTCCCAAATGTCGTTCTCCCATCCTCTTTCAAATCAGCGGGTGGGTGCTTGCTCATGATCGTCGCACCTCCCGCCCCTACGCCCCGAACGGGCGCCACTTCACTCTACTCCCACTGTGATCTTCTTCCCACGAAACATCTATCAATTATTCTGCACACAGGCATTGCTCGCACATTCTGTTCAATTTACCCAAACATTTACTTCACTCACACTTTCTTTTCCGCACGTTCTGCTCTTTCAACCCTGCATCCTCCCTCAACTCCTTCAACTTCTCTCCTGTTTATACAGATTACATAATGTTTTCCTCTTGTTTATGCAGATTACATAATGTCTACCTCTTCGGAACATGGTTGCATCAACGAGTTGTAAGTCTTCTACTTTCTCCACACACCACCACGTTTTTACTCCCACTGCTGTATCTTCTCCTTCTGACCACGCCTGAACATATACTTAACTTTACCAACAACTAAATCCACTTCTCAGATATACAGACTCACACACACTGTCGCTGTGGCATTTGTCAGCTTTCACCTCTTCGAAAAAACTTACATGCCCTGCTTTTTGCCAACAACCACTACAGCACGCCTACCAATTAATCACTTGCATTTTGCTGCTTCATGCTACTTCCATTCGATCCAAAAAAACACCAGTTCTTCCTTGCGTTTCATTTTACTTCTTCACCTCAGTTAATGTGAATTAGGAAAAAGAAAACCACTAATCGCTTTCTGGCATACCATGGAATAATTTCTAAGCAGATTAATTATGTTTAACTACTTGCTGATAAGGAAGATGGGAGTAAGCAGAGTGTGAAGCCATCAAACAAATTGACGATTGGTTTACTGCGCTTACATAGTTGATGGTGAGACAGAGGAGTAACGACATTGTGAACAGGCCGGAACGTAGATAGTAACAGACGACTTTAAATTGCATTTGGAGTTCTTTCATCAATTGCTTTTTGGCCGCCATTGTGCATTAATAAGGCAGTAGCTGAGAAATATTGAAAGTAATCGTGTATACAGAATATTTCTAACCATAAAACTTCACTAACCATGCGCCTTCCACTGCAAAACACATTAACCAAAGTACTTTTTACAAACTTACATTTGGTCGAGAGGAGTATCATTCAATACAACTGAACATTTACATTTGTGAGAAACAGTTCTTAAATAAAAATGGTTTTGGAGTTGGTGATTCTTATGGTAAGTCTGCATAACTGACTCGATTCTAATAAAAATCTGTAACAAAGACACGATGCTCTAACCTTGAATCTTGCCAATTCGTGACATCCATATCTTTAATTGGTCTTTTAGTTCCTTTTTGAGCTTAATAGTCTCATATTCCTGAGCTTGTATGTCTTTAGCATAATGTTTCTTTTTCTCCATTCTTTCTTTTTCTGGATAAAGGTTTAGCAAAGTGTTTATTATCCTCTTTTTCTTCTTTTTTACGTTATGAAAGTGTTGAAGCCTTTCTTGGAAACAAAAAAAATGTTGAAGCTTTCAACTAGAGCTTTATGAGGCAGATGATTGTTGCACAATTTGATTTTGGCTAGGGAGATGGTCGATGTCTTTGAGGAGGACAAAACTGGAATTTCAAGCTTTGTTGTAAAAGGACAGCAAGTAAAAGGGAAATGGATGCTATTCTATGGTTATATAAATCGCAGGAATGGTCATACACGTGCATCGCACATGGAGCAAATCTAGTTTAATATATATCCACAGGTATACTACCTCAAAGTGTAGTCCCTCTCTACAAGGTTTTACTTACAAAGTTCTTTTACATCTTCTAGTTAAAGCCAATAAATAGCATTAAGAACATCTTCAGTATTTCCAACTACTCGCTTACACCAAAAATAAGAAAGTCCTAGGCAAGTTATCTTTATCTTCTGAATGTTGCTAACATCTCAGATTCCTTTCTTTTCAAATTGTCCACCAAATGCAAGCTGGGACAATTCTCCATGTCTCCTCCTTTTATGCGGCATTTCCATCAATATTCCATTGTTTTAAGACTTTTGTAATTCTCCCAGGTTTCACCCATTTGATCTTCCTCTTGTGGATGAACATCTGCCACAGTTGATCAGTCCCTTTGCAGTGTAAAAAGAGATGGTTAATTGTCTGTACCTGTTCTTCACATAGATAGCATTAGACCAAAGATTAAATTTCCTCTTGTTCAAATTTTCATGTGTCAAAACTGCCGCCTTTGCCAAAAGATTCACCTTGTACGGGATTTTTGTTTTCCAGATCATCCTTCAAGGCTATCGGGCTTTCTGAACTTCAGTAGATCTCAATTCTATAGGCAGACCTATAGTGTGTTCTCCTCTATTCTCCCCCTTCCACACCAACCCGTCTTTCTCTCCTGTTAAGTTGGTAGACATAGCCATTGTGTCATGAGACTTTCTGTGGTTGTCATTTCCGAATCATTTAAATTCCTTCTCAGATGAAGGTTCCACCTTTGTCCTGTCAATAAGTCTGCCCCTGTTGCTTCCTGTGCTTGCCTTAAACTATGAAACTCAGGGAAGGCATGTTTGATTGTCTCCTATCCACACCAAATGTCACTCCACAGAGCCATTTTTTCTCCCATTACCCACCTTACAGTTTGTTCTCTCCCCGACCAATTGTCATAAATTCCTAATTGATCTCGATACACTGCAGTTGTAAGGGCTGGTCACCACCACTGTCATCCGTTTATCCTCCATACCATATTTGTTGTGGTTACTTCCTTCCATGCTGATACTTTTGGTGAGACAAATTTCCACAACCATTTCATCATATGGCTCTTGTTCTGGGTACTCATGTCCCTAATGTTGAGTCCATCCCCCTCTTGCTTACCAACAACTCCTCCCATTTAAAAATGGTGCTTTTTCTTATTTTCAGTGCCCTGCAATAAAAAAAATCGTCCTAATTGCCTCCAACCTCTTAGTCACATTGGATGGGATAGGGAGTATTGACATCATGTATAAAGGGAGGCATCTAGGAACACTATTAACTAGAGTCAGTCTACCACCCGTGGATAAATATTGGCACTTATAGTTTGCGGGCTTCCTTTCACACTTTTCAATAACTCCACTCCATATTTCTTTTGACTTGCTTTTAACCCCCAGAGGCATCTCCAAGAAGATTATTGGTAATTAGCCCACTTTCCCTCTAAGCTTGTCAGCTAAGTCCTCAATGCTTCCTATTGTGTTTATTGGATAGATGAAATTCTTGCTCCAGTTTATGTGCCAACCTGATACAACCTCAACAATATTGAAAATAATTCTCAAAATCAGCATGTGCTCCTCTACTGTTTCACAGAACACTTTAGTGTCATCTACATACTGCAGATGAGTAATCTCTAAGTTGTTTCATGTATTATTCTCCCACTTGGAGACCTCTGATCCAACTCTTTCCTTTTGCAGTCTGAAAGGTTGCTCAACCCTTCCATAACCAAGACAAAGAGAAGGAGATAAAGGGTCCCTTGTCTCAATCCTCAGTGTGATGAGAAAAAAACACATGGGCTTCTGTTGATCAACACGGAGAACTCCACTGAGCTTGTGCATTGTCTAACCCACCTTAACCATCTTGGACCAATACCCATCCTCTGCATTATATTCATCAGAAAGTTCCAACTAATGTGATCACATGCCTTTGATATCCAATTTGCATAGGATCCCTAGTTGGTCATTCCTTTGCCTGGAGTCAACACATTCGTTAGCTATATTTTTTCTTATTTGGCAACTCTTTAATTCTAACTTTATAAATTTGTGGATGACCTAGTACTAACTGATGAGACTCGAGATAAAGTTAATGGTAGGTTATAGGTTTGGAGACATACTCTAGAGTCCCAAAGGGTTCAAATTGAGCAGGACCAAAACAAGATTCTTGGAGTGCAAATTCAGTATTGCGACGGATGAAGCGGACACCAAAGTAAGACTTGCCACTCAACCTATTCCCAAGAGAGAAAGCTTTAAGTATCTTGGGTCCATCATCCAGAGTAATGGCAATATCGATAATATCACGCATCGCATTGGGGCAACAAGATGAAATGGAGGCATGCCTCTAGAGTATTGTGTGATAAGAAAATACCACCTAAACTTAAAGGTAAGTTTTACCAAATGGTGGTTAGACCGTCGTTGCTATATGAGGTGAAGTGTTGGCCAATCAAAAAGTCGCATGTTCCGAAGATGCAGGTTGCGAATATGAAGATGTTAAGATGAATGTGTGGACATACTAGGTGTGATAAGATTAGAAATAAGGTTATTCAGGAGAAGGTAGGGGTGGCATTTGTTGCAGACAACATGAGAGAAGCGAGACTAAGATGGTTTGGACATGTGCAGAGAAGGTGTGTCGACGCTCTAGTTAGGAGGTGCGAGAGGTTAGATTTAGGAGTTACGCGAAGGGGTAGAGATAGGCCGAAAAAGTATTGGGGAGGTGATTTAGACAGGATATGCCACAACTTTAAATCATTGAGGACATGATCTTAGATAGAAAGAATCATAAGTCACGTATTAAGGTAAAAGATTAATAGGCTAGTTGGGATAGGATGTTATCTTATCTTGTATTATAGTAGGTTATTAGGAGTAGTCGCGTATTTATATATTGTGTTGCTACTGCCCATCATATGTTTTGCTACTTTTATTTTATGTATAAAACTATCACTGCTTTTCATTTTAGCTGATATTCTATATCTAGTATTTTTCGGCTTTTAGGTTTGATATATTTGAGTCGAGATCTTCCATAAACAACCTCTCTATCTCTATGAGGTTGTGGTATGGTCTTTGTACACTTTACCCTCCTGAGACCTCACTTGTGAAATTTCACTGGTATGTTGTTGTTGTTGTTTAAGACCACAAGATTTAAAAGTCTTCTTTGCTTTCTTAAATTTCATGTCAAGTCTATATTAAACAAATAAATTGAAAGAGAGTTAGTAGCTTTTTTTCCTTGTGAATAATGGATGGTGCTATGTAAATGGTTGATAGCATAAGGGGAGTCAACAAATCATTACAAGTTGGCATTGTTTATGTAAAGACATGGAGAGTATAGTGCAAACGGCCTATTGCTTTGTAGCCTATATGATATATCTACATTGGAATGTAGGTATTAAGATTACCTCCAACACTGCTTCACTTCACCATGTTTGGTTTAGAAAAGTTCTAGCCATTTTGGATAAGGATCATGTTACCAAATTGAGTAAACAAGGGGGGAAAACCTCATCTTTTTTGGATTTTTGAACATGAGTGGAAAAAGTATTCTTCTGCAAAATGGTTCATTTTTTCTAAGCATAGAGAGACCATGATGTTCAATTGGTAAAGAAACCATAATAAGAAAGACATACAACATACGTTTCGCGAGAACCATATAGGATTGGGAATGAGATAAGGTTAATTAGTTCCTATAGAACAACACCAATACCTCAAGAGGGCGAGAAGGATTGACAATATGTTGTGTAGGGTGCTTAGGAAAAAGCATTCATGGTTGTGACAATAGCACATGGAGCTATTGAAAGAAAGCAAATGAGGTGCAGAAGAATGTTTTGGATAAACAGATGCCTATGATTTCCTTCCTTGTTGAAAATGAGGAATGAGATGTTAATGGTGTACTAACTTAAGGGAACCCGACATTGTTACAAGTTAGTATTGCTCATGTGGAAAACATGGAGATACTAAGCACTTTGTATTGTGATCTAGTCTCATATCATAATCATGGAACCTTGATTTGGGTGACAAGAGCAAGACAAGCATAGCTATATCTCCACAACAAATTCCCTATGATTGGTTTTTGTTATAAAAAGATGAAAAATCTACCTATCTTTAGTGTAATTTAAGAAGTTTTAATTTGAAGGAAAATAGAATAATAAATCCTAAGTCATATATGATTATAAATACTTACTAAGCAATATGTTGATGCGGAAATCTTTGAGATTCATTCAATCTCTAATACGTTTTTTTTCATTGTTAACAATGGAGGATGTTATGTAAACAATTAACATAACGGAAGTGACAAACCATTACAAGACTACAGGTTGGCTCAGTGGTTTAAAGGGGTTCAAAATACACCTTAAGGTTCCACGTTTAAACTCCATGCACTACATTTTCATTTTTTGATCCCCTTAGAGAAAATCTTGGATCTGCCATTAAAGGGTCGTTTGGTTGGGAATAACTTATCGCGGGATTAGTTATCTTAGGATTAGCTATATTGAGATAAGTTATCCCACCATGTATAAGGGATAACTTATCCGATCACTATGGTATAAATGGTGGGATAAGTTATCCCAAACTTAGCAACCAAACAAGATACCAAAATTTTATCCCTTCACTATTTTATTATCCCATGACTATTTATTTTTATCCCTCAAACCAAACGACCCCTAAGGGTGCCTATGGAAAATCATGCACAATTACGATAATAGCACTTAGAATTATTAAACGAAAGAAAAAAAGAGGTGCGGAAGAATGTTGAGTACCAAGATGGCTAAAGGAAGTAGCTTTTTCTCCTTGTTGGTAATGTGGGGTGAAATGGTAAAGATGGCTATATTAAGAAAATTCTAAAATTGTTATGAGTTGGTATTGATCATAAGAAAAGTATGGAGAAGATACCATGCACTCCGCATTGCAGGGGTGGGAGTTTGGTATTTGATTCACTTTTCCAAAGTTCAATTTTGGTAGATGGTAATTTGATATCAGTAATTGAAAGTAGATACCAAATATCAAACTTCCATCGTTTGTCCAGTACGGTAAATCAATCTTCATAGAGTTTGGTAATTACATTTGAAGGAAAAGATATTTTGACAAGATATGTTCAGAATTTGCCAACATTTGACATTTTAAAGAAATCACATTTAGAGGTTAGATCTCCGCTCTCAAGCCCTAACATTACGAATTTGGCATCACAAATCAATCAAGACATCCAAATCACTCATTGATGTTACCCATATATATGGTAAAAGATTCACAACCACAAGCTTAAACGTAGATGAGTAGCCAAAGTTCTCAAACTTAGGTTCTTTGTGAATTTGGTTAGATCAATTAGCTAGGATATGCTTAGAGAATACTTAAGATTAGGCTAATAATGATACAACTTATAATTATTATTCACATGGTAAGGTAACATCTGACATGACAATTGTTACCATGAACAGAAGGTGACACGAGATCTTTAGGGATGGACGTTCAATATTCAATTGATATTTCTAAAGTTTGGTTTTGGTAATTCAATAATCGGCAATTAGAAGTAGATACCAACAACCAAATTTGGAAGTTCATTTCGGTACACTAAATCAAACTTCATTAATTCTATTTACGATGATTTACACCCACCCCTAAATGTATTGTGGTCTCATATCACAATCACAGGACCTTGTTTTAGGTGATGAGAGCAGGAAAAACATAGCTCTATCTCCACGATCAGTTTCATATGGTTGACTTGTGTTATACAAGAAATTTTTTTTACCCATTTTAGTCAAAGATCTTATAAGAACTGTAGATAACATATTAATTTCATCCTTTTTGGATTTTAAGCAATAAGATTTTTCCTTTGTTTTTATCAAGTACATAAATTTCATTAATGAATGAATGGGCCCAAGCAAAATATGTCCTTATACAACTAGTATAGCAAAAAAGAAGAAAACCTATAACAAGATATGTTTCTCTATCAAAGACATCCCATCTTATACTCAATATAGGATTTCATGGGTGCACCGAAAGAAAATAAAGTATAGAAGGCTACTCATCAACGAAACAAAGCTTGTCTCTACTCCTTCAAAAGCTTTTTTGTTTCTTTGCTCTCAAATAGCCCACAAGATTGCTTGGGGAGCAACAGTCCACGACATGCACCTTCTCCTCCTTTTCCCACAATTATATATTGAGCATTAACTTTTATACAGTTCTTGGAATCACCCATGAGACACCAAACCAACTAAATATTTTGCACCATAACCTCGAGCTAGACTACAATAAGGAGGAGATAATCCACATCTTCACCTGTCTCCTTGCACGTGAAGCACCAACTAATACAACCTTTCGCTTCTTATGATTGAGAAAAAGAAATGGTACGGACAAAACACACCCGTTAGTAAAAAGGTCAATCTCTCATAATAATAAATAAATTATGGTGGCTAATTATTTCAAAAGGCTGATATTATTTAAGTTTCATGAGGGCCATTCAAGATTAGTGATAAGACAAGAATGAGGAGTTCATATATAAAAAAGAAGAAATTTCAAAAAGGAGGGAAGCAATAGACAAGACAATATTAAGGAGCTAAGGAGGATCATTCGCAATGAGACTAAACTACATAGAATTATTAGAAGGAGCAAAGAGAGAGGTGTGAAAGCACATTTAGCTACAATGCCAACGAAGTAGCTTTTCTCGTTGTTGGCAAGGAAGGATGTTAATTCTCCTTGTTAGTAATGATAGATGCTATGGCAACAACTATTGACTTGAGAAAAGGAAGCAGCGGCTATGACTTATGAGTTGGTGTTGTTTATGTAAAAAGATGGAAAACATATATATCAAACACCATTTCATCGTTGTCTCATATCATGCAGCCTTGTCTGCTTTTCTTTAACATATTTGTGGTACTCAAACCATCTTGTACACATCTCAACTAATCCAACCGGCATCCTATAGATTGCCAACATAGTCATGTTCATTATGATTGGAACAATGGGCACACAAAGTGTTGTATGGAATTTAAACTTGAGATCTCCATATTTATACTCTAATGTCTCGATGGTTAGGTCATCCGCTTCAAGTTATATGTGTTTCTTGTTTAGTATCATGGTTTCCAAGAAGATGGGAAGTAGTGTCAAGCTGGGGTTGCAGAAGATTGACAGAGAAAGGAAAGTCAGCTTGGCGAACTACACTGTTGCTTCCTTTGAGACTTCCCCCTTTTTTCTTTTGCTTGATAAGTGTGTCCTTTTAGATCAATTGGATTGACAGAAATAGAAGATTGTTTAAGATGGCAAGAATGATGTGAAAAAGTTATAACTTGCTTCTCTTCAGGTACACTTATAGGTGTAAGAATTAGATAGTTGAGTTAACTTATTATTATTAATGAAATTTTTTACCTAATCAAAAAAAAAAGAAGTCGAGTTGACTTGATAGATGAAAATGGTTGAGTCATACACCAAATTTAAACATCTGTTTTGTATTGTATTGGTGTGTTGTTGATGAAATACTACTTCTCTAAGGAAGGAAAGCCGTAACAAGTATGAAATGCACTCCAGAGAAAAATTATCTATACCAATCTGATTTGGTAATTCTGAAGGCAACAAAAAGAAAAATGAAGATGAAAATCATACATTAACTCAGACCAGAGTCCAACTCATATAAGATGGTTCTATAAAGATTCAATTTTTTTATGACAAGGGAACCGCAGCTGCCACCCTTTGGGTGCGCATGGGATAAATCCCTGCTCCTATGCAATAGCTCGTATATTGCAAACCACACAAGAGAGGTAATTCGCACTAGGCAAGCCCGGTGAGACGAGCTCGACCTAGAAGGCAAGCCTCTTACTTACGTTGGCAAGGGGTTTCAAACTTGAGACCCCTAACATGGAATTCTTAAACCCAAACCACTGGGCCACCCTGAAGTCAATTATTAACATAGGTTCTTTACTAAATGACTACTTTTTTGCCTTTGGAAATAATAAGTTTTCCTTCTTATTGAATTACTCCAAGCAATTTCATCCCTTCTCTTCCATAAAATTCACATAACTTTAACATTTGTTGAAAAATTAAATATTAATTCATTCAAAAGCCCTTCTAAGCAAAAGTCAAAAAGAAAGAAAGAAGAAACAAGACTGAGTAGATACCTCTCCATAATTGATGCAGTTAACAGCATAGCTGTAGAAATCCATTCATGCAAAGATCAATAAAGAACAAGAAAAAGAACTAGCAAGAGGAGAAGAATAAAGGCATTAGCACCAGTACTCTCGCAAAATTAGATTCTAACAACAGACTGCCAGAAGCCAGAAGCCAGAAAGAGAAAGTCCAAACTTCTGAAACATCTAAAGTACTAAAAAGGTACAACTGATTGACATTGTATTAAAGGCTAATTTACATTTAGTTCAAGTAATTGTCCAAGTTTCACTAATTTTAAGCACTAATTGACATTTTCAAACTTGGATGCTAACCCAAATTAATAAAATGAGTACACTCTGACTAAAGGTAGCCAAGGACAAAGAGTATTCGAGATGGAATTCAGGACCTGAATTCCAGGTAACAATGTAGATTATTTGCAGTAACATAAGGGGCAAAATAAAGTAGAGAACAATCATCAACCTTATTGTGTCTTCTTGCAAACCTAGATGCAATCTTGAGAATTCCAAAGTTACCTATGTACGCAATAAAGAACACCCAGTTAACAAAACAAAAACAAAGATCAAATATAGCTAATGCAAGTGCATTGTGTAGCGTAAATCAATTAACAAAAATAGGGGAAAGATGAAAGAACCCTGGAAACTACAGAGCATAAGAAGCAAAAAACAACAATGAAGAGACACAATCACCAACTTAGATATCAACGAAGCGTTACAATTATGACTTATGAGAAAGGGGAAGGCCCAAATGAGAAAGGCTAGAAAACAAGAGTAGTAAGTACTGGGCAGATTTTGTTGTCCACTTGTCCAATTTTTCTGTTTCTCTTTTATGTTCACTTCTGTCTTTTAGTTTACCAAGAAGAAAACCAGAAAGTAGAGAGATGCATGAGCTGAACTAATATACAGATCAATTTTTGGCCATTCATAGATGCCATGTGGTGGAGGCTTGACCAGGAATTCTAGTCACAATGAACCAAGATTTGGACCAGGCCAAACAGACTATTTTGGGTGGGTTTATACACCACTTTGTAATAACACAGCATAGTTAATTCGGAAACTTAGAATGTCATTAATGATATACTTTTATATCAGAAAAGATGGATATAATTGCTTAATTTAGTATGACTGTATAATCCCTTTCTCTATTCTTCACCTCTAAAAAGGAAGTCATAACGAGTATAAAGGCTTCCTAGCCAAAGTCATCTACCCCAATCTTCATGTACTTTTACTTAACTACTTCTTTCAGTTTCCAAGTAGGAAAAAGTTAATAGGTAAAGTCACAAAAACCAGTCTGCTTTAATTTTCCTGAAGGCAATAAGAAACATGAAGAGTAATTTATGTCCATTATTACATTTATGATCCATAACAAAATTCATGGGGAGTGGTTCTTTAAAAGAGAATGACTAATAAGATCCTTTTCACTGCATTATTCCGAGCAATTTGATCTTTTTTTCTCTCTATGGTTCACATTACTTCAACATCTGGTGGCAAATTAAATATCACTCCGACCTTATGCAGAAGCCCTTTTCAGTATAGGACACAAAGAAACGAGAAAAGCACTTCTGGGCAAGAACTTGCTCAAAACAGATCCCCCTAGCTCATCTAGTTAACAGCGAAGCTGAATAAATCCACTTCATGCCAATGTCATAGAAGAACAGGAAAAAGAACTAACAAGGGAGAGAAGGGGCAATCAAACACGTTATTATCACTAAACTAGAAATTTTAGATTCTAACAAGAGACAGCCAGGAAGGAAAGGTTAACATGGCTTCTCAAACATCTAGTATATTAAACAAGCACAACATGTGGGCATTGAATCAAAGTCTAATTTACAATTAGCTCAAGCTATTTCCCAATCTTCCATTAATTCTTAGCAATGATGGCCTCTGCAAACTTGAACACTCTGACCCAATTCGAGAAAATGAGTTCTTCCTAAGGTAGCCGAGGACAAAAGCTATTCAAGGAATTGGATTGCAGAACTGCAACAACAGCATATAATCCCACAAGTGGAATATGGGAGGTAGGATGTACATAGACCTTACCTCTACCTTTGCAGGGTAGAGACAATGTTTCCAATAGCCCTCGGGTCAAAAAATTAGGAAGTAAGAGAAAAAGGGAAATAAAATAACACTGCACAAAACAAGTGTAGCAACATACATTAATACACATTGGAGAAAAACAACATTCCGTCATCATGTCCGCCACATAGGCCACTCTCATCTTTTCCCATATAACTTGTTCTTAATAACACTCCTAATATGCCCACACATTCATTCAAATGGCTTTGCAGAACTAACTTCCAGAAAGGCAGAAAAAATGCAGGTGAATTAACAATAACATAAGGTGCAAAAAACTACTCATAAAATCAATGGCAACCATAATGTATCTTCTTGTCAATCCATGGCGCAATCTTCATAATTCCAGTCTTCTAGATACAGAAAAACCAACACCCAGATAAGAAAATTTAACAAAAACAAAGATAAGATGAGCAAATTTAACTACATAGTGTAAATAAAAATCAAGAAAAGGAACCGACCGAGTACAAACAGACCAAGAAACACAATGGCGAAGAGACACAATCAGCAATTTAGATATCAATGAAGCGGTTACATTGCTGAAAACAAGAGTAAATGACGGACAAAACTTTTTTGTCCCTTTTTTCTTTCAGTTTCACTATTATGTCTTCTTCTTTTGATTACCAAGAAGAGGACAACCGAAAGGTGGAAAGATGCATGACTACGGCATTGCCATTTACATATGTCACGCGGCGGAGCATTCATCATTATCTTCCTTTAGCAAACTGCTTTGTTTCTTCCTCCTCCATTTTCGGTTTCTCGTGTTCTTATTTGGGGCTTCGTAACATTTAAATTGCCCATAGGAAAAGTTTATGAGTGCTCTAGTGTTTATTAAAATTGAGAAAACTAGAAAATGGTACCTTATGTTTGAGGTACATTCAAAATAGTCTTGTAATAAGTATACACTTGACAATTTTGGTCTGTTTAAGTTAGTTGCAAATTAGTAAAAATAACAATAACAACATACTCACTGAAATCACACAAATAGGGTCTGGAGATAGAATGTACGCAGACCTTATACAATACCTCATAGAAGTAGAGAGTTTGTTTTCTGAGAATCCTCATCTCAAAAATTCACAAACAGAATAAACTAGATATGACAAAAAGAAAAGGAAAGTGAATAGAAAATATATTGTAACACCTCACACATTACATGTACTAGTCTTATACACGTGAAATATGATATGGCTTGGTCAATTAACGTTTATTTTTAAAAGTGTTTGAATCTCAAATTCGATGGCGATATGTACGTTTAACGCTTAAGAGGGTTGAGTGTATACAAGTTTTAAATCAAATCGAGGAGATCGCGGCTTTAAATGAAGTGAGAGAAGTGAGGTGCTTGTAGGACTTAGAAATCTAGCAGGTGAGTCACCTACTTGCTTAGCTTAAATTTGTTGGCTAGACGAAGACGAGGCCCGTCGTCGAATCTGTCCAAGTCCGATTATGAATAAAGTATGTGTTAAGGGTGTAACTTTAGCCCCTATTTTAGTATCATAAATGGATTACATTTTCAGTCCAAGAAGAATAGAAAAAGGATCCAAGCTCATTATAATTCAATTTGATGATTTAGGTCCAACTAACTAAAGAGAAAGAGGAAAAATTGCAGCACTTTTAAATTCCAACAAAACAGTAATATGTTTTGCATTTTTAACTTTTTAGTGAAGAGTTGAAGTATTTTTTCAAGAACACAATTCCGAAAAGAAGTGTTTCAATAATTGTTTATTTTGAAGTAAATTTAGAAATAAAAAAATTAAAAATTAATTGATTGTATCGATATAGAAAAGAAACTGATGTAATTGAAATGATTTTAAAAAACTTAATTTTGATTATACATTATAAAATATCTAAAAGTTGGGATGATATTATTTTTAAAAAATAACCGCCGAACCATCTCACTAACACCATTAGTTTGAGGATAGATTAAAATAGTCCTATCCTATTTTGGGTCCTTTAAATTTACAAAAAAGTTAGCACTTTTAAACTCCAACAAAACATTTATAAAATTATTTTTGTTAGATTTGACGGGACTATAAAAAAATATTTAATTTTAAGTACTAAGAAAGCCTCATCAAATCTTGAAATATTCAATACAAAAAATCTATAATAGAAGCTAGAAATATTAAGAAAAACTTAGAGCACCTTTCACAAATCTTAATGTAGGCAATAAATCATTTCAACAATTATCTTGTATGAGTTTATCTCTATATATATTGTATTGTCTATAGATATAATGTATTTATTTTTAAATACACTATATCCAGCAAATATATCTCGTTTCTCTTCCTCCCCATCCATCTACTTTTCTAATTTGATTTTCACAAATTTATGTACCTATACATTCAGTATCAAACATACTTTGATGTATCCAATGTATCTAATATTAATTTTATGTATTCAACATAAAAATGCATCCATGTATCTAATGTATTTGTGCAAAGTTGCAAATTGATTATGAGAGGGTATTAATGTATCTAGTATATTTGTGCATACATATACATACACATGGCAATGGGGTGGGTGTGGAGCGGGTTGAGCTCAATCCGCAAATTTTTTAAATTGTCCTGCCCCATTTCGCATGATGATTTTTTTCAGTTCAACCCGCCCACCTCGCTCCACTTAAATTTTAAAGTTCTTTCATTTTTAATTGAATTTAGTTTTTTCGTTAATTAACATCTCAACAACTAATTAACTATTTTTAGTTGACATTTTAAAAATTGTTTCTTAATCGTTAATTAAAAGTTTCTAATTAAAATTTTAACAACTAACAAATTACCGGACATGTCTAGTTTAAATTTTAGAAAAAAATAAAATTAAAATCAATGTTTAATATAAAAGTTTATATCTTTAATTTTTACTAATTAAAAAAAAATTATTTCTTCGAATTTCAATTTGGCTTTTTAAACCCGCAATCCCACCTTGCATCCCTTCGCGCTGCATAACTTTAAACCCGCCCACCTCGCCTTACTTAAATTTTAAAGTTCTTTCATTTTTTAATTTGAATTTAATTTTTTCGCTAATTAACATCTCAACAACTAATTAACTATTTTTAGTTGACATTTTAAAAATTATTTCTTAATCGTTAATTAAAAGTTTTTAATTAAAATTTTAACAACTAACAATTACCGGACATGTCTAGTTTAAAATTTTAGAAAAAAATAAAATTAAAGTCAATGTTTAATATAAAAAGTTTATATCTTTAATTTTTACTAAATAGAAAAAATTTATTTTTTCGAATTTCAATTTGGCTTTTTAAACCCGCAATCCACCCTGCATCCCTTCGCCCTGCATAACTTTAAACCCGCCCAGCCTTGCATAGCTCTAAATCCGTCCCGCTCTGTTGCCATCCCTACATATACACACACATATATATATCTGATATCAAATGTTGATATATCTAATGTAGCTGGAGATAAATATATACAATTAGAAAAGATGAATATGTAGTTATTTGGATGTATGTGTATGTATATATTATATACATATTATGTTTGCATGCGCACGACACGTATTTGATTTAATTATGCCTTAATTGATTGTTTTTCAATGATTGTTCGATATTAATTATGTAGTGAAAAGATGAGAGAGAGAGCGAGAGAATGAGGGATGAAAAGAGCAAACGGAGAAAGTAGATAGAGGAGAGAGCGAGAAAGAAAGTACAAAGATTACATAATTAAACTTTAAAATTACATCATAGTTTAGAAATAAATTAAAAACAATAGTAACTGCAAAAATTATCACACGTAACAAAATTTGATGGACAAAAATCAAGAGACACTATCACAAAGCCAATGATTTTTCGTTTTTTTAAAAAAATACTTTATTTTATGAAAATTGGTGGACTTTCACTATTTTTTTTTCACACAAAAATGTATATAGACTATAAAAAAAATGAAATTCTCTTAGCAAAAACAATCAATTTTCATTGATTAAGTTTGCACAAAATTGCTTGAAAATTATGATTTTTTTTTAAAAAAATTATTGAAGTCTGTCTAATTTTTTATTTTTTAGATATAAAAACTTCATAAAAATGAAAAACTGAATTATTTTAATAAAAATAAAAATAACAAAAATAAATTTTACAAGCGACATCATATTGATTATGTGCTTTTTCGCAATCCAACACACATCACCTTCACTTAATCCACACCCACACTAAAACTTCATATAATATATGTATGGATTCATCCAAATATTTTTCTAAAATAGTATTTTCTTTTAAAAGAAGAAGTTACATTAGCTTGATTTCACATGGCCAAACTGAATGCCCTACGATAAGAAGAATAGAATTATATATTTCATTGCAGTTTGAAGAAACAAGCTTCCGTTATCGTCCAGCGGTTAGGATATCTGGCTTTCACCCAGGAGACCCGGGTTCGATTCCCGGTAACGGAATTTTTGGTTTTTAAATTTTTAATTAAAAGAAATGGAAAATCATTAGATTCATTTTAGTAAAAAAAAAAAAAAAGATGGACATTTTACTTCAAATGACATTTTATTTGGAAAAATACAAAAAGGGTGAAATTGATACCATTTATCGTTTTACAAGAAAAGCTATACTATATTGTTTTGGTCATACATTTATCGTTTTATTTTCATGATTATTTATGATTTGAATAAAATCGATAATTTTTATTTGGTATAATTTGCTAATTGATTTGATTTTGTTTTACATTTTTAAAAATTAATAATATTTGATTTGATTTTTACTTTATTCAAAAATCAGAGAAATAATCAATCTGAACTGATATATTATTTACACATTTTTTAATATTATATATACCTAATATTATGAAAAAAATACACAAAAAAAATTTATGCAAATATTCACAAAATGTGGCGGGAAGCATGCGAGAGAAAATACTTATCCACTCAAGGACAAAACTGCGTGTCCAAAAATTGAACTAACGTTTCAAATTATTAGCCAACAATGGCTACTCTCTGTTTGTCTTCATCTTCTTCACTTAAACTTCATGAAATCTCCACTGTTATTCATTCTTTCCCAGCAAATCCTAATCTACTTATTTCTTCCCCCAGAAGAAGACCATTTTCCGATCGTTTTCCGGCCGTCAATTATGTACCGGAATCTTTGAAATGGACGGCAAGAGCATCCTTCTTTCCCTTTTTCTCCACCAAAAGCAAAGACACGGAGAGCCTTAAGCAGGAGCTTCTCGAAGCCATAGCCCCACTTGATCGCGGTGCTGAAGCCACTTCTGAAGACCAAAAGCTTGTTGATCAGGTGGGTCACCTTGTTTTACAAACTTCTGTTGTGTTGAATTTATATATATGTATTATCATTGACTTTCTCTTTAGTTGATTTTCTTTTCTCATATCTAGTATTTCTGCATTTGGGGCTTGATATTGTTGAGTCGGTTTTACAACCTACATTTTACCCTCTTCCCAAACCCCACTGGTGGAATTCCAGTGGGTATGTTATTGTTGTTGCTGTTGTGAATTATTCATGGGTATTGTAGTTTATGCTGCTGTTGAAGTTGAGAAGTTGTTATTTAGGAGTTAATTGCAATATGAGTTCAGATGATGGGTTCACACAATTGACGATTCAGTAGGCGATTGTATAAGGTAGGCATTTTGGTTTCAGGTGAAGGGCATATTGCACTTGTAAAATAAGAAAATTACAGATTTGTATGTCTATCAATTCAAGTTTAGATGAATTGATTCACACATTCAGGAACATGCGCAATTAGGATTATGCCCAAAGCATCCATGATATCATTACATGTCGAGGATATAATGAGTTCAATTTGTGAAGCTGTCTTTGATATCCTCTCTGCCCTTAGTAAATTGACTTGTGGGTGGGTGGTGAATGGTGATGGGGGAATTTTTGGTTGATAGAGAGAAGCCTTTTGGTTCCTTTTTTTGCTGCTGGTGCATTACCAGCCTAATGTGTATGCAGATTGCAAGCAAACTTGAGGCAGCTAATAAAATGAAGGAGCCCCTGAAGTCAAGCTTATTGAATGGGAAGTGGGAGCTTTTGTATACTACATCTCAATCAATTCTGCAAACAAAGGTCTGATCTTTCCTTTCTTACGCACATTTCCAGAAGCTATGATGCTCCTGCTCATTTATCATCTCTGTGTGCATAGAAAGGGAAAATACATAGGTGGTTAATCACTTCTACCCTCTTGTTCTTTTTGTCATAATTTAATCCCATAGGTCATTGCCGTGGGTTGGCAATTTTGAAGCAGTTTCTTTGCTCTCACTAATCTTCTTCGGACTATACCAAATGAGCTAAGCAAAGGATGATGTCTAAATCTAGTCACATTAAAGTTGCTAGTTAATCATGTCACTTCCTTCTTTAGTTCTTACTCTAAAAAATATTATTGGTTTATTTAGCATGCTGTAACCTAAGGGGTCGTTTGGTTGGGAGTAAGTTATCTTGGGATTTACTAGTACCATCATGTATATAAAATAACTTATCCCATCACTAAGTGTAAATGGTGGGATAAATAATTCTATGACTATCTACACCTCCAACCAAATGTAGAAAATAATCCCACATTTTGTTCTGGAATTATTATACCTTATACCTTATACCAAATGACTCCCAAGTGTATTGATAGTTAGGTTCAAGAAATTGGGTCAGATATGAGAACTGTGATTAATGTGGAATGGTCTTGTCCACTTTCCTTCTCCTTCAAATTCTTTAAGTACGAAGGGATATTACTTGGTTCAGTTTACATGGTCTTCCATTTTGTGATGCTTCCTCCACTTTCTGCATTCATCATCAGAATAATATGGTTGATTGAGTGATTATATATATGATAGGGGTTTTCTGTCCTTGATAATCTTTCAATACATAGTCATTGCTTTGAGTTAACTCCATTATTATTGAAGATTATCATGCTTCTGGTTAAATCTTGAGATGAACAAACTAGGAACAAAAGAATGGTCCATGATTCAAATATCAAGCTTAATAAGTGATGCTTTCTATTTGCAGTGACGTCTCAGAGGCTGCCCTTAATATTTTTGCATTCTTCTTCTGAGAGTGTTGGATGATTGATTCCTTCTCTTTTCCTTCTGTTTTGTAAAAGTTGGTTTTAGATCACAATTTTCAATTTTTCTTTCTCAACTCCAAACATCAACATTATGGAAGATGTAGTCTAAAGTGACATATGACAACAAACTTCTAAAAGGGAAAAAAGAAGGCAGCAACTTAAGTTGAACTTATGACCAGTATTCTGATGTGGTTATATTTTTGTTTGCTGAGCTTCATTTATAACTGTAGTGACAAGGCTCTTGTTCGTTTATTATCATGGCAGAGGCCCAAATTCTTGAGAGCTAATGGAAAAATATACCAGGCTATCAATGCAGATACATTGAGGGCTCAGAATATTGAAACATGGCCATTTTTCAATCAGGTTTCTTTTTTCTTTTATCTCATAGAGAAATATCAAAGATCTCCGGTCTTTCTTTTTTCTGCTGTGAAATATTATCCGATTAAATCTGTAACTTGTGAAAATTTGCCTGTTTCTCTAGTTATAGTATTAGCAAGGCTTAGAAAATCTAGGGAAGTTTGTTTTATTTTCAATTCAAGGACTACATTCTTTTAGCAGGACTAGGGCTGCACCTCAGTTGGTTCATACACACACACGTCCATTTGGTGACTTGATTTTCTGGTCTGTGATTCATATTGGATATCTCTTTAGTTTTGTCACCTTCATAAGTACATGCAGCTTGTGAATTTCAAGGTGGTCTTTCTCAAAAATATTTGTGAACTTTGAAGAAGTTTTGCCCCCTCCCCAACTTCTAATGTTACGAATATTTCCATAAATAAACCACACCGTAAAAGAAAAAGATTGATTTGATATCAGTATTAATATGTGATTTAGTTGTAATTTATGAACTGTTAGAACTGCTTCATTTTATGGCAGTTTGCTGTGAAAAGGTAATGTACAAAACTGATGATGGATTTCAGTTGAGACAGATATCACAGGCTGTTTTTTTGCACCTTTGAAAGTTGCAATAATTGTATTTTTCATCGTGATGAGATTCTCATTGTCCTGGATTCCAAAAGAAAAACTCGACATATGTTTAAGAAAGGGTTGTCCCTGTCAGTTACTATAAAAAGAAAATGTTTCCTTTTGATTTTTGCAATAAAGTTGAAGTTTTCTAAGGTATCTGCAGGCCACTGCCAATTTAGTTCCTCTTAATGCACGGAGAGTTGCTGTAAAATTCGACTCTTTCAAGATAGCAGGTCTGGTAAGTAACCTTCATTTTGGCAAGGAAATTTAATTAGCCTGCATACTATTGTATTCATTAAGCAACAAGATGTTTCTGCTTGATTTTCTACATTACTTCATTATCAAGTATCAACGGGGAGACACATACTGCACCTTGCTACTCTTTTTACCTCTCTTCTCATCTACTACTAGAAACATTAAATGAAATTTATAAAGCTTTGCTTAACATTTCTTGGATCAAACTTTCTTCTGGTTCATAGATTCCTATAAAGAACCGCGGAAGTGGTCGTGGTGAACTTGAAATCACATACCTGGATGAAGAACTAAGGTAAAGGAAAAACCCACTGTTTTCAATTGTGTCAAGGCCATGCTCTCTCTCCTCTTATTGGCCATGAATCTGTTCTTTAATTTTCTTTGGCATGAGAACAGTGAACTATGATGCATCTTGTGCTCTGACGGCTAATTGGACAACCATAATCCGACGGTAAAAGCAATACATTTGTAATGAAAAGTCACTATTAAAATAATAGAGGTTAATTACGGTCCTCTACCTGACTTCTCCTCATCCACTCAAACATGGTCCCTCTTTACATCCCGATAAGTGGGTGATTGGGGTAGCAAGTATCACATTCTTATGATAATCTGGGAAATAGTTCTAGAACTAGAACTGTTTGTCCATCACCTTCTATATCTGGTTTATTTGTCATGTTTAATCTTGTTTTCATGCAACATTATTTGTTACAGGATATCAAGGGGCAACCAAGGAAACCTCTTTATTCTAAGAATGGTGGATCCATCATATAGAGTCCCTCTTTAACAAGGATCCTGTGGATAGTGATTGTTTCATTCAGTTGGACTTCAGGGTTGGAAGTAGTTCTCAGAAGTATTTCAGTTCATTGCTGGAAACTAGATATACGTCGGAAGCGTACATGTTTGAGCAGATCTCCAGTCAGCAATAACAAAGATATGCTTCATGGTAAAACTAAACAGCATAGTTCAAGTGAGCTAGCTTGACATCTTTAATGTGCTATGATTAACCATCATAATAGCAAAATAAACTCATTCTTGTAGTTGGATCAAGCAAGAACTGCTCTCTGGATTTTAAAATGTGTGAATCAGAAATGACCTTTCTTTTTCTGAAAAGACACCAAGAGAAAGGATGTAATTTGAATAACACCTTGTCGTTACTTTTATGAGAGGTGGTGATTTTTATAATGAGTTAATGACTTTTTTGATAACATATAATTTGTTGGTTATAAATATAGAAGTTTTTTCTCTGAATTTCTTTTGCATATTTTTTTTATGAATAAAATGCTTGTAAGTGGATATTAGTACTGTTTTATCATGTCAAGATACAATTTTAATTTTTTTTTAAAGGTGATAAATTCTTTTGAAGAAAATTGTACATTTGAGAGAGAAGAATTAGTTCTCATCCGGATCAAGAGGATGCGTGCGCCACCAATCGAAGAATTGAAGTACTAAAGAACTCAATTCTCAATATAATTTACCATTGGGGTGACAATTGAATAAGTTGAATTAAATCTGAGGAAATTATAATGAATTAAGAAAATAAATAGGTAAGATTCAACTCAAATTAAAATATATTTAGATTAAAATAAATTAAATTAAAATGGATTGAATAATTATGTTTGGATCAAAATAAATTGAATTAAAACGAATTGAGTAATAGATTAGAAGCACAAAATGAAAAATATGAGCATCAAGTAAAGAATAAGAATCTTGATTGAAACGAACTCCGAATATCTGACAGAAACTGATTGCCGGAATAGACGGGTAAAGAAGATAATCCAAAACAAGAGAGTTTTCTCATGTTCCAAAACTCTCAATTATTGTATTTTATCAGAGAGCACGTCGAGAAAAACAGAGCATCTCCGTATGGACGAAATCAATAGGAACACATATGAAAAGGTTCACCCATCAATCATCTTCCCCCTCTTCTTCTTCCTCAAAACCTAACAAATCAATGGCTGCTTCACTATCTTCCCTTTTCCTCTCAAACCCTCGTCCTTTTCGTCCTCCTATAAACCCTAAATCCAATCCCCATCTCGTTTTTCCTCTTCGTACCCTCAATTTCTCCGCTAATTCTAACCCACCCCCTCCTAACCCCAATGCAAAACAACCACCCACAGTCAAAGGACCGCCGTTGCCGGATGAGAAGAAGTCGTTTGCGGTGGCGACCGGCGAGCTTTTCCTTGGCATTGCTTCACGAGTTTTGAGGCGGGGGAATAGTTTAGTTAATGGGTGGAATGAGGAGCCGGCGGGTGTGACTATGTTCAAGGATGATGAAGAGAGTGAATCCTACTTTTTGAAAAGGAGGAAGGAAGGGATAGCATCGGTGGTTGAGGATCCCGTTCAGCCGGAGGTTTTGTGGGAGCAGACGGAGAAGGATGTGGAAGCAGAGAAGAGCCTCAAAACGGTGACTAGCCCTGGATTTAGCTTCTCTGCTGCTGGGCTGTTGTTTCCCTATCATCTTGGGGTTGCTAAGCTTCTCATTGAGAAGGGTTATATCAAGGTTTGACATATTCTTCATTACAAGTAATTAGTATCAGCTTCTTTCTCAAAACTTTATTTAAACTTGGTTCATCTAATACATTGAGAATTTAAGGTACCTATGGACCTTCTCGTGTTTTCAAGATAAGAATTTTATTGAGCTTTTCCTCTGATTAGTCAAGCATCTTCATTTGCTGATAAGCTTATTGTCTGAGAGGATTACAACTTGTTGAATGGTTGTTACCTATTGTATTGTGGTGTTGGTTTAAATACACGTGTTAAATCTATGATTATGTAACGACGAGAAGTCTCATTTTGTGTAACAGTTTCGTGTGATAGTTTGTTACCCTTTTTTCCCATCATTTTGTTTGTACTTGTTATCTAATAATTCTATTTTGTACTTTATCCTATCCATTCCATACCATACTTTATCTTCTAGGTTTATCTTTCAAATTGTTGATGTGCGATGGAAAATGATACAATCTATTCAAACGTTGTAGTCATCAAAAGACATACAATATGATACAATACAACATACTAATACAATATAATATGATACATTATGAAACAATATGTAACAAACCATCCAAACAAAGTGTAAGGTCAGGAAATTTCCTTTCTTACGATGGACATTAACCCACTGACGGGATGGTCTTGGTTGAATATTCTTTTTTGCATTACAAAGATGTATTTTCACAGCCCGACATATTTCTTCTTTCCCAGGAGACAACACCGCTAGCTGGTTCTTCTGCTGGAGCAATTGTCTGTGCAGTGGTTGCCTCTGGTGCCAGTATGCAGGAGGCTCTAGATGCTACTAAAATATTAGCTCAAGATTGTCGGCTCAAAGGGACAGCATTTCGCCTTGGGGTAAGTGTCATTCACAGAATTTCTTATTGTGCAAGCTATAAAAATCATACCCATTCGGAATCATGTTTTACAACTGATAGGGTTGGTCTCAGTTCAAATTCTATGAAACAGGTTTAATCTATAAATCACAGTCCAATAACACACCCAGTGTATTCCCACAAGTAGGGCAGCTATAAATCATAGTCTTTTGAAATAGAACTGATCAATTGAAACTTTTTAATGTGTCTGGCTCAATCGAAGTGTATGAATTGTGTATATAAGAGTAAAAAACTTAAAAGTGACAGGTGTATAGCAATTTTAATCATGACTTGATTTGTTTACTTAAAATTGCATACTCTTATTTGGAGACAGAGTGCAGATTTTCTCTCTCACTCGGAAATACCTTGATGTGGTCAAATGCTTATTTTGTGTCATTTAGATTTTCTACAGTATTATTCTTGAGAACTAGTATTTGGCTTTTTTGGTAGTTAAATGTTAAAGCATCTAAAAATGTCATTCTGCACCAGGCTGTTCTAAGAGAAGTTCTTGAGAAATTTCTTCCAGATGATGCTCATATCAGATGCAATGGAAGAGTTCGTGGTAAGTGTAGACAAACTTTGTTCATATTAGCTGATATTTGAAGCTCTTCCGAAAAATCATATGGTTTCTCTGAGTTGAGAATGATGTAGCCATGTCATCCCAGTTGCTGTAACACAGATACTTTGGAGGCCCAGAGGCTTATTGGTTGATCAGTTTGATTCAAGGGAAGATCTTATCAATGCTGTCTTTACTTCTTCGTTTATCCCTGGGTATACATTCTTTCTGGCTTTATTAGCTTCTCTTTTATCTCACACTTTACTCTAAACCTTCAATTATCATGAACCACAGATATCTTGCTCCAAGACCAGCCACGTTTTTCAGGAAGAAACTGTGTATTGATGGGGGGTTGACACTGTTTATGCCACCGACATCTGCTGCTCAGACGGTAAATTCTTAAGAAATTAGTTAAATAGTCTGCTAAACTGGACATGTCTAGTCATGGGTACCTTTCTGTGTCATTTGCAGATGCTAGTTGTAGATTGATTTTGCTAATGTTTGTCCTATGCATGGAAATTATTTCGAAGAGGAAAAGCATTTCATAGTCACTGATGTTCCCTTCTAAGAAAAATGCTTGACGTATACATTTATGTTGACTCAATCCAACCCATCAAGTCATCTGATAACTAGCTGTCAACTGAAGCCTTGTGTGCGGCTCTGGAATTAGTTCGGAGTTTCTAATATACACATAATGGTCTACTGCAAATTAGTAGCCTTTCCTGCTTTATAAGTTTTCTGAAATCAGAATGCGTTTTCCCTGTCCTCGTGCTCTGCTAATGTAGCCTAAAACTATTACCAGTAATTTTGCATGTCTCCCTGGGTTGCTGATTACCTTTAATTCTTAAGATTTTATCTGCATGTTTGATATGTAACTTACTTGTCTTTAGTCTTTTGCACGACTTAATTACCTTCTTGATTTTCCTTTCGTGGTGGGTGCCAATACTATATTTTCGCAGTCTTCATCCTGTTGCTTGTCCTCCCTTGTTACATTTTCCAGCATTTATTTGCAACAGTTCATTATTTTTTGGGTAACGGTGGTTTAAGCATGGTAAGTAATCACCTTGTGTTTTTTGTTTCCACTGCAACACAAACCCTGGTCTCCAAGGTTTGCACCCATTTCATTCACCATGGTATGCGCCCTTGAATGCTAACAATTTAAGCTTTTTACATGCTAGTTCTACAATAGAAACATCAATGACTTGTCAGGATATTGATTTTTGTTCAAATGATTCCTGGAGGTAGTTAACAACTGATTGCTTGTATCCAGGTGCGCGTTTGTGCATTTCCAGCCAGTCGTTTGGGATTGAAAGGAATTGGGATAAGTCCTGACTGCAACCCTGAAAATAGGGCCACTCCTCGCCAGGTACTCGAACATCCTACAATCAATTGCTAGTTTTCTCTAATGATAGACCCATAACAAATTCTCTCTCATCTAATTTTTTGGCCACATTTTGCAGCTTTTCAATTGGGCACTTGAGCCAGCAGAAGATGATATTCTTGATAACCTCTTTGAACAAGGTTATTCCGATGCAGGTGTGTGGGCCCAGGAGAACCCGGTTGGCGACTTGGTTCAAGATGACAGTTCTTCCATAGGCGGCAGTCTTGTACAATAGCTTTGTTATAAGGATTGATTTAGTTCAAGAATATATGATACTCAGCTCTAGGGTACACTTCAACAATCTGTTCCCTTAACAAGGAGCTTATACCAAGGGGTCGAAAACTGGTGGTTGGTTAGTAGCAAGATTTTATATATAACATTGCTAAGATGTAAATTGTAAAGGAGGGGGTAACAAAAGGATGCATAGGATTTTGGATATGGAGTACTATTGGGTTCTACACTTCCTATACCATTTACTGATGAAAGGAAGTAGCAGTCCACTATATTAGAGACTCTAGTCATAGTAGGTAGACCTTTTCAGTAACATATTGTTGTAGAGAGAGGAAGTTTGGTGTCTTGAATATTCCATTTTGAAGTAATTGTTGTTGTAAAATAGTACATATTTGTGATATTCTGTAATATCAACAAGATTAATATCATGATTTTGTATTTGCTCATATCTCTAGACACTTTGTTTAATTATTCTATTTTTCTGCATGAAAAAAAAGCAAAAATTACACTTTGTTATAAAATCTAAGTAACTGAAAGAAGTTTACTAGAAAATTAAACTGGAAATTAAAGAAGGAATGGAAGAGTATT
>JAOTQR010000001.1:32463263-32512991 GCA_025774065.1 Solanum ossicruentum | reverse complement strand
CATCTACTTTCCTTATTCCATGGCTTTATAATCCTTATTTCAAGGCTTTATAAAGTTGGACAATTATTTCCAACACACTTTGTTTAATTATTCTATTTTTCTGCATGAAAAACAGCAAAAATAGATGGAGATGCGGGGTATCGATCCCCGTACCTCTCGCATGCTAAGCGAGCGCTCTACCATCTGAGCTACATCCCCATATACATTTTTATTAAATAATTTATTATGACAACCACTAGATGGAAGTGGATCGGACTGCCCCACTGTAGTGCTTTCCTTGTACAATTCTGTTAAACGTGATACTCGAACACTGTCTCATGTAGGAAAGGTTCAAAAAAGTGGAAAAGGAAGTACACCAATTGAGAACAGAGAAAAATTGATTAAATAATCTGCCACATGCGAATCATATGGAGCTTTTAAGTTCATATTCAAGCACATATTATTGACACTGCCTTGTCACTTGCATATAACAACATCAAGTTTGGCATGGAAATAGCTCAATTCTATTTCTAAATAAATAAAAACAAAGGTTCTAAAAAGTTATCTACCAAACTTAACTACTTTAACAACAAAGAGCAATGCCATATAAATAAGAAAAATACCTTTTGTCATGAATTGAAAAATTATTATTTTGATTAACAGTAAAATTTATATAAAAAAATTAAATACAAATAGATTAAAGTCATCCATGTTGTTAATACAGGAATATAATCCACTAGAAGGAAAAGAAAGAGATAAGTGAGAGAAGACCCAAAGCCTTCTTCAGTGAAAATTTAATGGGATGAAGATCAAAAGACTAACTGTGCTACTTATTAAGATTTTTCTGATGTCTTCAATTCTCATTAAGAGTTTTCTTTTCTAGAACAAAAGTTGAATCTCGCCTTAATGTGAAACAATTTTACTTACCACTGAAAAAAACTATCTTGTACTATGTGCTATAAATTCTACGATGCTACACCTGAAGTTGATTGGAGCAGGTAGGTGTGTCTCAAGATTTTGAACTCTTGAGGATTGTTATGAAGGTGTCGAGTCGTAAGGGATATCTGATCGTGTGATAATTTTGCACATACAGGTATAAAGGTGCATTATGACACATCGGGAGCAGCTCCTCTATATTTTTTTGAGACAAGTACTTATATGAGTCAGATTTTATTCCGCGTCATTATTCTTCTCATTCCTTTTACTAGTCCCAATTTCCCCCGATACACATATTTACTCTTAATTTTTTTAAGAAAATTTAAATATATGTTATATTACAAACTCCAATTAGCATTTTAAATCATCTTGTAAACGATTGGAAGCTTCATTTTGGCAAAGCTAACTGGCGACTTTTTTGTGAGAAATAGAAATATTATGAGATTATAGCAAATATTCGAAGTTGAGGGGCCAAATTTGAGTTTCCAGAACTTCAAGTCTTCAATAAATCTTATAAATAAGTAGACCTGCCACCAATATGAATTGCAGCGAAGTAATGAGAGTATTTTATCCTTAATTAAAGACTTCACCCATAAATTGGACTATGCAAATTCGAATTTAGTGAGGCCTCACTATGAATTGTTGGATATCGAATTGAACCTCAAACCCCACCTAAGAAGATGGAAAAAGAATAGTTATACTCTAAAAATAAAAATTATTTACAAGCAGCTAACCCCCTTATTTTCAACTATTTTTGCACGTTTCATGCCATGAGAATATATATATATATATATTGATGGTATCAAAAAGAAAGAGACAATGTTTCGTTAAAGCCATTTGATACATCAGAGTATGTGTATATATATACACATACTCTAATGAGATCAAAGATGAAGAAACAATGTTTCAATGAAAACACTCTCAGCTACTCCTTGGCACTATTAGAGTATATAAACTCTAATTACTGCAAGGAGGAATATTCAATGCTTCAATAAAAATACTGCTCAATTATGATTTAGAGCCCATTTGACTTAGCCTGAAAAAAAAACTTTTAAAATGTACTATAGAAGCACTTTTTAAATCGATGAAATTTTGTTTGAAAAATAAGCACTTATGTGTTTGGATAATAGTGTTGTAGTTGAAAGAAAATTATTGATATGTTTGGCACATAAGTGCTGCTAAGCACTTTTTTAATTAAAAATATTTGAAATATCATTCAAGTTGTTAACATTATAAAAATTAATTACTACAAGATTTTTCTGTCTAAAAAAAAAGTAAAATAAATTTATATTTTGATTTAATATTAATATAAACTTATTTAAGTAAATTTTATACATACAATTTATCTTAATTTTTAAAATATATAATTTAGATAGATCAAATGAAAATTTTAAAATGCCTCTTTTTGATGATCGAAATCGAAATATGATTAAGATATTCAATTACCAAAATATACCAATCATTTCAATTTTTTCTTGTCCTCTCAACAAACTTTCAATATTTAACCAATCAATAATGCTTATTCTTTCTAATGATATCAACTCGCTTTTTATTTTACATAAAGAATTAAAGAATTAAATCTACTCAATTATTACTTGTTACTATCGAGACTACTCACAGAGTAGCTTAGTGCTATATAATTGATGTCATCGAGGAAAAAAAAGGACCTGCACAAAAGCAGACCGTACGATGCGTTGTTAATAATTTGGACATTAGATCCTAAAACTAGAAAGGAAAGAAAATTAACTAAAGAGTACCAGTAGTCTTTCTTCTCCAATTGAAACACTCCAAAAATCAAATTCATCTGAGAAGCAATGTTAATGGTTGTTGAAAGTTGAAGAAGATGCACGGCAAAGTTGTTGCAGGAGTAGAAATAGTATTTAGTCCTTCATCAGCTTTTTGTGGAATCCCTCGCCGCCGTCATCATCTAAAGACTCTTTGCTGCACCAACAATTCTTCTTCTTCTTCTTCTTCATCGGAGCCTAAGTTCAGGTTCAATCTTGGGGATGATAGGAAGTGGAAGTTCAAAGATATTGATGCCAGTGAGTTTCGTTACCCTTTTCTTCAATTTCTTTCTTCTCGCTCTTTCCGTGTACTAGCGGGTTTAAGTAGAAAAAATTTACTCTTGTACGACTTTCAAGATTTCAAGATTCGTTTAGTTTGGTTTGGGGCTTCCCATGTTAGTTAAGAGTAAGTGGGAGACTCCGAAAACCTATAATACACAGCTTTAATTTGCCACATGATATAATAAACCAACAATTCCATTTATCCATAATAGAATTCAAGATTCATTGTATTGTGTTTGCCAGTGAGGACTTGTCCAGTATATGAAATAAGTACATATATTTATTTGCACCGTAGTCTTAGTTTTACTTAAAGTGTCAAATTAGTTAAAAGCGTCCAGGAAATCCGTTAAGACTTCTTTCAAAAGTTTGGAATTGAAAAGGGAGATTAAGGAATAAGCTTCTGTATGCAACATAATAGTGATAGAACTACAACTGCAATGCATGAGGAAGACAGGAAGTAGTAGAAAAGAAACCGGGAGGATGAATAGGTATGGTTTGATTTTCAAGGATAAATGTATTCGAGCATATTGTTCTCACTGAATGTTGTGCCAGTCCTTCAAGTGTTCCCACCAATTTTTCTCAAGTAAGTGGGAGTTTAGCTTTGGGATTGGTGGTAGCAAAGTCTCCTAATCCCACTTCTTCAAGGGAGCAAAATGATAGCTTGTTAACTAATCATAGTATCGGTTAATTAATGGATGGATGATTTTTCTCCAAAACATTTGCAAAACTGAAGTCAATCATATTTTTAAGCCCTGGTTCCACTTGCCTGAGAATACCCAAAAAGTATATTGTGGTTCCTTTTACAGGTACAGTGCAAGAATCAGTAAATCAGTGGCTGTCAAAGACACAGAACTTTTTGAATGAAGTCACTTCACCACTAGTAAAAACTGTAAACGATAAAAGAACCAGTTTTCATGATGATACGCAAGATACGGAGGAAGTATTCATGGCTGAACAGACTGTTGATAGTAAAATGCCGAATGGTGATCTTTCTGTAGCTGCCATTCTTTCCATTGAGCAATTTAGCAGGTAAGATGCATTTTATGGTCTTATATAATTGGAATCACTTTATTTTGGATCAATCTGCTTGATTTTATGTGTCTATCTTGGAAGTATCTGCTTTAAATATTTTTTGATTTCTTAGGTATTGTGATGAATATCTGCCCAAAAGGCAGGCCTCCAGTAGATTTTAGGTAATTTAGGACATCTTCTCATATCAAAAAGTCCTCTTTATGTCTGCTGAGCATGTGCTAGAAAGGTTGGAAGTTGGATGTATAAAGGGTTTTCTGTGTTAGAGAGGTGTGTCACAAGGATTTGGCCTCAAGGTCAGGGGAAAATTGTGTGTTCGGTTTAATTTTTTAGATAAGTCAGTTTCATGATAATTCTCCCTCATTTCAATCTAGTTGAACCATTGATTGGACATGAAATTCAGAATGTTCATTTGACTTTATATAATAAAAGTGGTAGTTTCTATTTAGGCACACATGCAATGTTTGTCTAACAGAGAAAACATCATATTAAAGTTTGATTGATTGGTTAATTGTACTTAAATTCTTGAAATTTGTGAAAGTCTCTAAAAGAGTTAGACATTTATTCTACACTGTACTATAACAGCTGATATGTGGAGTATGCGCTTTCCCCTTTTTGGACTAGTCTGTCTTGCCTGATGGTATCATTGAGACATTTATTCTACACTGTACTATAACAGCTGCTATGCGGAGTATGCTCTTTCCCCTTTTTGGACTAGGCTGTCTTGCCTGATGGTATCATTGAAGCATATGAAAGTTAGTGTTCATGCAGAGTTGGAAAATCCATCCAAAAATAGCTTGTTTAATGGTGTGCCTGTTTCTAATTTTTCGGTGCATATGGATGAAGGAAATTGTAGATATGCGGATAAGATCTGAACTCCTTATCCTGTACATATAGTTAAGTGCTTATTGAACTTATTTAGTTGGCCCAATTAGGTGCCTGTATCTATCTGTGATCATTTTTTGGATTGTGTTTGCTCCTTAGTATGGACTAGCTTTTGCACACGCTATCTCTTTTTCATGTAATATTTTGTTTGCATCTTCGTGATGCTATTTAGTGAAATTATCCATACTTCACTTTTAAATAAAACCGATGGATGGGGTAAAAAAGAGTTAACTTCTCATCATGTGGCACATTTAAGCTCATCCCAAACTTGGGCTTCTTTGGGACATACTATTTAGGAGTGCAAAACTTCTTAATGAGGAAACTTTTGAAGTCTATCCTAATCACAAATTCTGGTTTGGTCATTGTCCTAAGTAGACATCCAAATACCCCAGTCTATACATACAAAAATATGATGATAAAAGGAGTTATTTTAAGGGATAAAAGAGACTTAAAATCATGGAATGTGGAGCTGGTTGTCTCAAAATACCTGCATTCTCTTGAAATCCATGTAAAGTTAACTAATAAGAGAACAAAATATAAGTAGAAGGTTCACATAGGCAATACTGGTTCGTAGAGGTAAAGATTTGGTCGGTGTTTGTACATTTATATTCGTTTTGGTGCCTGTCAGGAGTTTTTTAGTTTGGTTAGATATTAATGTGTCTGTTTAGGGATGACTGATGAGTGATGTTTAGAGAACCTTCAGTTTTGGAAAACCATTTTCTTTTGTGGAAGAGAAATCTGTCTGGATCCAACCCTTAAGGACCCAGCTCGACCTTCGGAACTCGGGGATAATGGGCACACCTGTCTTTAATTTTAGAAAAACTTCAACTGACTAAAAAAAAGTTAGAGGTATTAGAATGAAATGTGCCAATGCCGGTGGATAAGAGGATTCATGTAGTTACTACTGTAGTTTTTTTCCCTCTGCTTTCTGTTACTATTTGCTGCTTCTTATATTTGGATTATCATATTATTATATGATTTATCATGCTTTCTTTAGTAGTTTGCCGTTGCTTCTTCACTTTCATTATTTCCTTTTCTGCAATGCTTTTAACTTTTTCATTGAGCTGAGGGTCTATCGGGAACAACCCTCTACCCCAAAGTAGGGGTAAGGTCCGCGCATACTCTACCCTCCCCAACCCCACTTTGTAGGATTACATTGGATGTGTTGTTTTGAGAGGGGGAAGTCGAGTGGGGAGAGTTTTGTTGGTTTTAGGAAGAAATCCAACAAAGTTATAGAACTTGATCATGAAATCCTGAAACATGTGGTTTAATACTCTTGGTGTTGGGTGATACAAAAATCTTTTGACATTTTTACACATCCTTGTCCTTGCCTCCACTCCGTTTAGGTAGTTATTATTGCTACTGGGTGTTAAAATTGTGGACATGAGCTTACAATGTTTTTATCTGTGGTTAGCTTCAATGCATAACAAACCAATGATGAGTAAATGTATATTTTTTAAATTAAGATGTCTACTTGTATATGACATATGTATATGTGCAGGATGAACGGATTGACTGGGCAGAAAATGCAGAAGATATTCAAAGCGCTTGTTCCTGACTCTGTTTATAATGATGCTCGCAATTTGGTTGAATACTGCTGCTTTAGGTTTCTGTCAAAGGATACTTCTGTCTTTCATCCTTGCCTGAAGGTTTTTCTGGCTTTAACTACATGTTACCTTTCTTAGTCTTCCATCAGCTTCTCTTTAGTTTTTTTTTATGAGCATAACATCTCTTTTACTTTATGAAACTGAAGTTCTTTTTGGAGCTAGACATCTTATGTTCACTTGCTCCTCCATCGCACCCCCTCCAATCCTATTAAGGAGAGCCTAATTTATTAGCTTGAAAATATCATGAAAAGTTTCTTGTATGGTTTTGCCCTATTCTTCAAGTGGTCTCTGCTTGTTGATTTTCTACCAAAAGACAAACCCAAACTGGATTAGAACATGCAACTCTTAGATAAGTTGAAGTATCTCTGTGATCCTGTTAGTCATCATCTCTTTTGGTGTGGATGTTAAACTGTTCTAATTCTACTTTTGGTTTTTAGTTTCTAAAAAAAGTTTAATATCTTGCCAGGTACTTGTGTCTATTATGATGAAGAACGAAAATTTGCTATTCCGTTGATTCAGCACAATCTGAAAGTTGTAGCCTAGGATCAGTAAATATTGGTTTGAACTTGTCAAAGTATAGAAGAGAAGAAAAGAAGTAAAATAATGGTAGAAACCTTGAAATCTCTCCTAGTTCGTCCGGGAATAGGAACACTTCCATTTACTTAGTTTTTCTTTCTATGCTTGAAGTCTCTCTATAAGTTTGCTTTAAAGAAATATAAGCTCAATTTTTTTCAGATAGGGATGAGTGGTAAAAGTTAAAGATTCATCTTTACTCATTCATTAATATTTTCAGATGTTATTGCAGGAACCTGCATTCCAGCGACTGATTTTCGTAACAATGCTTGCCTGGGAGCAACCATATAGCAGCAGAGGAGACTTACGAGTTAAATTTGCAGAGAAGCATTCTCTCCAGGTTCTTTCTCTGCTCTTTAGATCTCATAGATGATCGGTTGTATGTGACATGGGCCACTTTAAGGGTAGGTTGTTGGCTTCAGGCTGTTGTTACTGTAAGCTTTTAGTCAACTGTAGATGCATTTTCAAAGACAGCTGATGATAAATAAGATATCATCACTCACAATTTGATGGCATCTTATATCACTCTTATGGTGATCTGCCAGAAGATAAATTTCTGGTGATGTGTATGCTCTAGAACAAACAAGGTCAGTAGATACCATCTTTTCAACCTTTAATCATCTTGCCTCTGCCAAGAATCGGCAGATATTCTGTCTTTTCTCTGTGATTTTTTCCTTCTTTTTCTTTTCTCAGTTTGTTCTTGAGTTGTGGAAGGAGGGCAGGGTATTCTTGATATGCCAGTCTTCTCTATTCTTTCTAATGGTTCGTTTATTTCATTGAAGATGCCTATTATATTTAATCAATTAAGGTGAGGTTTGCTGGTGGTTCTTCCCAGATTTCTAACTTGGATTTGATAGATTGGGACACTGTCAACAATATGTTCTCTTGTGTAGTCAGATCAAGCTCGATTGTTGAAGTTTTAACAAACTTCCCACTTACCAGAGTATAATTTTTGGAGATACTTAAAATGCAATTGATTGTCTGTAACATGTAGATCTCAGAACACTTTGTAAGAAACAACACTTCTGAAGAGGGGAGGGGGTTACACTTTTGTTGTACTATACCTGAGAATATATAGATCAACTGTTACCATTCTCAATTTTTTTTGAGAAGCTGCTTGTTGTTTTCCAAGAACAATCTCAAACATTTAAAGCTATGACTGAGACGGTGAATAATTTATGGGTAAATGTGCTGTAAAATGGTGGTTGATGAAATCCCTTTGCAGTGATAATGCATTTTAGGTGTGAATGAACTGGAAATGCTTGACATAGTATTAAATATGGAAGTGAAGGTGTAGTTACTAGATTCACTTCTCTATCACTTTTTGGGGCTGGATAAGGAAAGTCAGAGACTGGGTTTACTAGCACTTGGTTTTGTACGATCTCTTGGAGGACCTAGTATTGTCTACTGGACATTTCATTTCCCTAAACCATTTTGTATCTTTGAAGGAAATATAGGGTGGATACCCCTCGGTGGCAATGTCAACAACAATTATATATTTATCTATTAAATTTTACAAAAGGAACTGCTGAGAATGAAGAATATTTAGGAAAGGAGACGCTGGAGATTGATTCTATGAGGAGAAAAATCGTTTTGTTCCTAGTCATATGCAGTGCAGACCTCACTTTTGCTTTCCACGTATTCTAATTTGCTTCCATGATGATCAAATAAAAAGTTCTCCCTAATCTGGTAGGATAATTACACTAATATTTTCAAGCTTGGAAAGGTGGCTCCTCCATTGTTCATATGTTATATTTGTTCTCAACTAAGGGTTTCATGATTGTACTTCGCCAAAAATTTCTTTACTATGAACACAAACACATAAGCGTCTTCATGTTTGAGGAAGACTTAATTTATTTTTCTAGGTTTTTGTTGCATGTACTGCTGTTGCTCTAACCTAAATGTATCTGTTTCTGCTGAAGCTAAAGAGCAGACTAGTTGGAGAAGAGGCTTTTGTTCGTATTTCTCCTGCTGTTGCTGGTATAGCTGATTGGACAACAGCACACAACCTTTTCAAAGCTCTCGCTGGTAGTGATCGGGGCATCTCATTTACCTCATGGTCCATATACATCAGTGAACTTCTCAAGTAAGCATCCTGGCCTTTGAGTACATAAGTTTCTTATACAATGTTATGTGCATGTGATTGCACAATTTAAATTTATGGTCGATAATCAGCGCACAATCACAAAACATCATAATTCATAATGAATATCTAGTTTACTAATTTGACAAATAAATTGCTGTAATAGGATTTCTTGACAATGGGTACTCCCATTCACTTTTGCTACCTGAAATTACATTGTTACAATCCCAGAGAGTTTGTTGTACTACTGAGTAACTATTTCTTTTTTAATAAAATATTGAATCCATGTACAAAAGAATATGCCAGAATATTATTCGACTTGACTATGAGAAGTAAACTTATCACATAAAACTGAATAGGGCAGATATGTATGCAGCATTCACATGAATACAAAGCTTCTGAATAATTATATGTGAATCTCCTGCAATTTCTTTCATTTTCTTGTCACTCTAGTTCTTTTTTCTATGATGATGACACACGTAGAACTTCAATGGGGAAACATGGTCAGTGAGGATTCAAATAGCCGACCCAACTTGTTTGGGATTGATGAGTAGTTGTTTTTGTTGTTGTTGTCGTAACATTCTAGTTGTTTGGGTTTATTAGTATTTGGATAGTTCTATCCTTTTAGGAATGGGGAAAATTTTGATTTCTATTTATGACGAGAACTCTTGACTAAGCTTGAAATCTGGAAGTCACTAATACAGTTCTTCTGCTGTTCCTTTTCTTATCTTAGAGTGCATGAAGCACGAAAGTCATACCAGTTTCAAGATCTCTCCCAGCTCCATAACGAAAGAATCTTGTGCATTGCGTCTGGTGGAAAACACCCTGTTCTTAAATGGGAGAATAATATGGCATGGCCTGGAAAACTTATTTTGACTGATGGGGCCCTTTACTTTGAGGTACTTGTTTATAATTATATACTTCCAAAGAACTGTGTAAAGGTATCGTAAGATGCCTGAACCCATAACTGTTGATGGAAATATCTTCTTGTAATGCAGTTTCTTCATTCTTGAGTGTAAACTTTAGTTGGCAGTTCCTGTTAAGTCGTGAAAATTGAGGCAAATGGATGGATAATGATATTTGTTTTTGATTTGGCTAGTTGAAGTGTTGAACAGTTTGCACATTTCATACTGCATAATTGATTCTTGTGTCTTGCAGGCAGTTGGTTTGATGGGAAAAAGAAATACATCAAGATTGGATCTTACAGGAGAAGGTTCGTGCATAAAGAGAACAAGAGTTGGGCCTCTGGGCTTTGACTTTCTAGATTCTGCTGTATCTGTCACTTCAGGTCTTCAGTGAGTAAGCTTCTCCAACCAATCCAATGTGGAGTATATCATTTCCTTTCTGTTTTACTTTGGATGGAACTTTTGTTGGCATCTCCAAAGCCTTGAGTAGAGCCTCAAATTAGGCCCACAACTTCATGAAAGTACATATAATGGCCACCTGTCAATTACTTTTCGAGAAGTTAGTGCTCGCTTCCTTAAATATCACAGATATACAAAGTTGTATCCTTAAAACAAATACCTTTCCAGAAGTTAGTGGTCGCTTTTACACTTCTTCCTTTTTTTCACATCTTGGATAGACTATTATCATTGTCTGGTAGAGACAAAAGAAGGGATTGCCTGTGTCAACTACTTTTTTTCTTTTTGGGTGAAGAAAGAAATTTTATATAATAGGCATCAAGAAGATGCAACAAGTACAAAAGGGGGAAGGAGATGTCATCTTGGTACAGAAAGTGCTAAGCTAGGGCAAAGGAGCTGACGAAATCCAACAAGTTAATAGGGCAATATACAGGGGCTAAATTCTGTCAACTGTATAACCTTAAAAGACATCTAACTTAAAGAGTGTGACGACGAGTTGATAACCCATCAAAGCATCTGCAATTCCTCTCTGTCCAGACACACCCAAATATACAGGCAGGGATCATCCAGATTTTCCTGATGGATTTGTCAACTTCCATCTGAGACCAGCACTCCTAGGTTTCTCTGATACTATGTGGCATAGTCCAACTGAGTCTAAAAATGTAAATGAACATGTGCCAAATGTCTGCAGCAACTTGACAGTATAGAAAAACATGCCTATTGGATTCTGGTATTTGGCGGCACATGTAACAGTCGTTTCCAACCTGTATCCTTCTTCTAATGAGGTTGTCTAGTGTCAAACATGATTCATGTAGGGGTTTCCAGCTGAAGCAGATCATCATTGGAGGGGCCTTTGTTTTCCAAATGTATTTCCAGGGCCATTTGTTTATGATTCATCAGTGGAGCAAAAATGAGAGTAACCTAACTTCACAGAGCAGGGACCACGCATCCACATAATGCTTCAGCAATGTCTTGGCTAACCTTCAAGTTTAGCCAGTAACTCATAGATGAGGAACTTCCCAGTGTTGGAAGTCCCTTCGGTGCTGAATGTACCAGCTGTTGTCTTGCCAATTTTTAACAGATGGTGAAATTTTGATCAATAGCTATCTGATAGAGATCTGGGAATTAGTTCATTAGGATAGTCCCCTGTAACCACCTGTCTTTCCCAAACCTGATGTTTCCCAATTTAAAGGAGGTATTCAGAGAAAATTCATTTCAAAGCTTCCTGATGTATTTGCCATGACCAACTCCATGTGGTCTTCTTGTTAAACTGGTGCACCAGTGGTTCTGAGAGTCATGATTTTCATTTAGCACCTCTCTCAATAATGCCTGTGTCAACCATTATTTTCTAAGTGAGCAGGAAGATCCAGATTAAGAGGAGCAACTGGTTCATCTAATCTTACCTTGAATCATAACAGAATTTCGTATCTTTTTCTTCATTTGGTAAGGAAAAATTTGATTATATGAGTGATAGATATATGAAAAATATTATTTAGGTTGTTTCACTTGAACAAAGCAAACAAGATTTAAATCCGCAGGGATTTTGAGTTGTCTTGCCTGGAGTTTATCACAAACCATTCTCACTCACCTTGAAATTTTTTCTTTAAAACCCTTGAGTGAATTCATTCTGTTATACATATTACTTGAATGGAAGAGACTAATCTAGGAATTCAAGCGTTTAGTAAAATCTAAGCACAAGTCCGTGGAGAAAATTTCATAGTTTAATTTCTCTTGATTCTTTCCAAAGCTTGCGTGAATTTAGATATACCATTCAGGAATCAGGGAACGTAACATGCTTATCAGATCAAGGGCAGACTTATATAGTCATGGCTAACCTATCAAGAAAGCATTTTTCTCTATTTTAGCGAACGAACTGACTTTTCCCGGTCTTCCGAAACTTGATTTACTCATGCAACTTCTGGCATTGCTAAAATATTGTACTCCTGAAATCATCATAACTATTTTCTTTATAAAAAGAAGTCATCATAACTAGTTTGTGTGTACAACAAACATGTTACTATATGGTCAGATAGTATATGCTGATGGGAAGGGAATGGTCAGATTGTGATTGGGGCTGCTTTTTCCTCTTCCTTTTTAAAATTTATTCTTAAATGCTTATTATTTTTATAGTATTTTACTGATAATTGAGGTACTATTTTGACTTCCTCAATCTTTCCTTCCGTTAAAAGAAACCAGGGGCCATAAATGAGACGATCCCTTTTAGGACAGAAGGAAGTAGGCCTGAAAATGCTTTTCACTACATCATAACTAGGTGCGGCAAATCAACCCATGAAAACATTGGTCCACTCACATTTGTTAGCTTATACCCCCTTTTGACCCGCCTAATTCAGCCCATCTAAAAGTTGTCAATATGTAGCCGAAATAGACCCATGAGAAATGTTGTCAAAATATTTTATAGAGGACTTCTTTTTCGTTTGATATGTTATAAATCGGCAATAAACAAAAGTGTATTATTAAGTAATTAAGCAAATCATAAGAAAACAAACAAAGAAATTAAAATTTGGTAGGGTTGGGCTATATGAACCATTGTTCAGCCCAAGTAACATTTGGGTTGGGTGGGTTAATGATCCACCCATTTGATACCCCCTAATCCGAACTTCAAGTTTCACATATCCATGCCAATCTTAAAAGGAAGTACGATAACTAATCACCAAAGGTATCATAAGACTAACTAGTAAATTGCTTCTGATCTGAATCGTTATATTGCTCGATTTATCTTATTAGGTACTTTGTCAAATTCATTTTGGCCTTGGAGACAGAAATCTTCCCAAGTTTCTTATTTACCCCAATTAATGTAGGCAAACTTCATGCTTTGATGGGAGTCTAGATTTGCATGTTAGACTTGTTGATCCTAAAATCCTTTGTCCTTCCCCAGTTGTAGTTGACTATGCTGTCCTCTGACTAGAGGTAAAGTTTTTTGAAATTTCTTGTCTGTTAGTTTATTTATCCTTCCAAAGTTTGTTTGGATGTCAAGTTCTTCTTGCAAAATCCTTCTGTATAGCTAGTTATCATTTAATTTATGTGCTTTGATTTTGAATTTTCTCTTGTTTCATGTTATGATTAAGAATGAGATACTGCTATTTGAAATATCCAACCTTTTATTTAGCTGATAAAAAATGCTTGTTCATATATTATGCTCTAATTTATTGTACTGATATCAGGTCGGATACATGGGTATTAGAATTTGTAGACTTTGGAGGAGAAACGAGACGGGATGTGTGGTATGCATGCATCAGTGAAGTAATTGCTGTATACAAGTTCATACGAGAATATGGACCTGAGGAAGGTGATCGATCAGTATACAATGTCTATGGTTCCCAGAAAGGGAAGGCAAGAGCAATTTTGTATGCTACCAATGCTGTTAAGAGACTTCAGGCTCTTCAGTATGCTCGAAAGCTCTTGGAGGATCCAACTAAATTGGTTCAGTTCTCATATTTACAAAATGCACCTTATGGTGATATTGTTTTACAAACTCTAGCCGTTAATTTTTGGGGTGGACCATTGATTGCAAAAGTGACTGATCAAGAGAATCAATCAGGGGGATCCACTAGATCTATGAATGACGCAACAGAAAGTAGTAGTTATGTGTTTGACATAGATGGAAGTGTGTACCTGCAGAAGTGGATGAAGTCTCCATCATGGGCTTCTAGTTCTTCAGTTGCTTTTTGGAAGAACCCTCGATCGAAACGGGGGATAGTTTTCAGTAAAAATCTTGTTGTCGCTGATATGAATTTGATGGAAAAAGCAGCATTGAGATGTAGAGATAAATGTCAAGTAGTAGAGAAAACGCAAGCCACAATTGACGCTGCAATGATTGAAGGGATACCTAGTAACATCGACCTTTTTAAGGTTATCTTGTCCCTTTCCTTATATTCTGTTTCTGTCCATTTTTTTAATTCTTAACTTGTGGGTTGATTAGTCTGCATGTATACATCTCGTAACTTCAGAATAGTTAAACAACCTTTTGTAAAAATGATATGCATTTAAACATTTAAATGTTCGGTTGTAGTTATTATAAGCAAAGCATGCTATATTCTGTAAGCTTGCTATTTTGAAGGACTTGCACGAAAATCAGAAATTTTTGAGAATATAGAAATACCAAGAAATTTAAGTAATGTCTGAAAGAAACTTTTCATATTCTTCACTGTAAGCTCAGACTTGGTTTAGAACTTACCTCTTTGTTGCCCAGAGTTTACTGCTAAGAGGTATTTCATTGTTTATGATCCATCTAAAGCCTTACTTTGTTTATTGTCCTATATTAGTATAGGAGACAGTGGGTACCTACAATAAGCCTCCAGAATTTTTAAGTATTGTGTGAAAATAAGAGTTTAAGAGAGAATTCAACTTGAGTATCCCACGAGCTATTGGGTTTTAAATAGCTAAGTTTACATGTCCTAAAAAGGAAAGGAAATTAATACAAATCAATACCTAATTATAGTAGGAGTAAATCAAGGTACCTACTATATTTACTCATATGCTATAGAATAGACTCAGGAATCTTTAGCACTCCTCTTCAAGCTGGTGCATACAAAATATAGATACCAAACTTGTTACATATATAACTCGTTCTGGGACCAGTTAGGGACTTGGTGAATATGCCTGCAAGCTGGCTGCACGAACTTTATAACATGTCTCTGGAGAGTATCTTTTATCTGACAAAATAACGTTCTATCTCTATATGTTCAGTCCTCTCATGAAACACTAGATTCCATGCAATATGAAGAGCAACTTCATTATTGCACACAAGTTCTAGTCCTTTAGTATCTCCTTCAGTAGTTGCTTGATCCATATGAGTTCACATGTTGCCGCTGCCTGATATTTTGCTTCTCCCCTAGATTTAGTAACCGCATTTTGTTTCTTAGTTTTCTAAGATATCAAATTCCCCCCAATTAGAACACACTATCCTGAAGTGAATTGTCTGTCATAGGGTTATCCTGCTCGGTCTACATTCTCATATCCCAGGTCTTCTTAAAATAGTTCTTTCCCTAGAGTGGATTTTATGTATTGAAGAATGTGAATAACTGCATTCCAGTGACTATCACAAGGAGAATTCAAGAACTGACTTACAACACTAATCAGGAAAGGTAATATCAGGTCGATTCACTATGAAATAATTCAACTTCCCTACCGGTGCTTTATATCTTCCAGGATCGCCTAAGAGACTCCCCCTGACCTGCTAGGAGCTTAATCCATTTGAATCTAATGAAAGTTAAGTAGAAATAAACCAATGGTCTTAAGTTGTGGATATTTTGAGCGTCAACCAACCTAGATGAATGTGTCCGACTCTCTCACAATTGGCTTATGCTCTGGGAGGCAGTACTGTTTTGGAAACACTAGACTAGAGAAAGGCTTTACACAAGACCACAGAGTGAGAGAGAGCGCCTTCACTTACCTGCTTAATTGTACCCTCCTATCATACCTATATAGCATTTCCTTTAGTTATATCCGGTTTCAGTTCTGCTTCCAACTACCAATGGGAGAAGGCTTGGACATATAGCAAGATTAAATAAGAGGTATTGCATACGGGAATGATATATGACATGAAAGGTTGGAAACAAATCAATATTCACTTCCACCTCCGCTTCATGCGTAGCATCTCTGAATTTACATTATGGATACTCAGTTTTAGTCCTGCTTAACTTGAAACATTTATATTCTAGGGTTTGTCCCCAAACTTTTAGCCTATCGTTAACTCCACTATGTCTTGTCAATCGAATGTTATCTGCGAAGTGTTCTAAGTCACCTCCCATTGTTCTTACCCAAGTCCTGACATCAACTGATACTGTTTGCTGTTTTTCTCGTAAGAAATGGTAAGCTTTAATCTCTGGTTGTACAAATTTAGCCTTGTTGTCTGCTGTCTTTGTTTTTTTAATTCTACAAGTTTATTCTTTTATCAGACATATTGATTATTAATATTCTTCCCCTTTCTTGGCAGGAACTTGTGTTTCCTTTAACAGTTATGGTAAAGAACTTTGAGAAACTTAGGCATTGGGAGGATCCCCTATTAACTGCCTCTTCTCTTGCACTCACATATACAATTATATTCAGGTAGAAATTCATACAAAAATTTAGATTTGATTGTATGTCGAGAAGTTTACTGGCTTCGGCCATCAGTATCTGGTTACGCCGTAATGTTTACTGAGTCATGTGGAAGCATTTTATAGAATACGTATATAACCTCTAAATCCAAATGAATTTTTGCTAGTCTCTGGAGAAAACTTCTCATGAATAAAAATTTTGATCTTTCATTACTGATCTTCATGATTTTTATCTTTTCTGGAACCATATGAACTTGTGACTACCTGGGCTTGTTGCTTATTTTGCACTCAATTTTTTATGTTAGATTTATGCTAATTAAAGAGACTGTTAGATTTATGCTAATTAAAGAGACGGTTTAAGTTATAAAACATCCCAAATAGTTTCCACAGCATCGTCATCTTAAATTAACCAGCTTCTGGAGACTATATTCATATACCATTCTGAAGAGTTCCTTTTGCAAGTTGCAGAGACTCATGTGAAATGCTACATTGTATGCATTTGGAAAAATATTACATTGTATAAGTTTCAAATACTCTGTTCTGTTTGAGAGTATTATTCAAGAACCTAACTAAACTGTGTATATTTATAATATATTTACTCACTCTTCTTTAAGAAAAAGGAACGATAATGTACAATGTGTGGTGAGTATGGGACCTGAATATCTATTACTAATAATTAGGATGGATCATGGTAATTCATTGCTGACTGTGTTGCATTAGTTTCTTTTGTTTTTTGAGCATGCTCCTGAAGTAATTCTTTGTGTGGTCAATAATCTGTCTTAATTACATTGAGTTTCTTGACACTCGGTTTTCTGGGATCAGGAACATGCTATCTTATATTTTACCAGCCATGTTGATGGGCTTGGCTGCTGGCATGTTATTACTTAAGGGGCTCAAGGAACAAGGCCGGCTTGGAAGGTATTTTGGAAAAGTAACCATACGTGATCAACCACCATCAAACACGCTACAGAAAATTATGGCGGTTAAAGAGGCCTTGCGTGAAGTTGAAAAGTATCTGCAGAGCTTGAATGTGTCTCTGCTCAAGATTCGAGCAATTATTCTTGCTGGCCAACCTCAGGTACTTCCAATCTAACCCAAGTTGTACCAAAAACAGGTCTCTATCTCTTTCAGTGGCCAAAGAACTGAAAAATATTGCCACTGATAGGCTTAAGATGTGTGCTACCAACATGCATACTAAGGGCCGCTAAGAATAGCTTGGGAGTGTGAAATTTCTTAATAGCCCCAGCAAGAGTAGTTGCCTTCAATTGTTCAATTCATGATAGCTACTTTGAAAGATATTGGATCAAGTAGATAAATTATGTGAGACACTCTCAATTCCTTAATAGCAGAGACATCAATCAATTGTTTCCCTAAAAAAAATTGGTGGACTATTGGAACTACTTCTAGTATATTCTCATGTCCTGATGTCCTAGAGTGTGGTCGCTCAGGTGATATATCATTTCATTCTGAACAAAAATGCAAATTGCTCTTAATGTTCTCACTCTATCTCTGTAATGAAGTAAATATTATTCTATCCAATTAATCTATTTGTTAAATTGGTTCAAATCCAGAAAAAACCCAATGTGAATTTTTCCTATTTGTCTAAGCCTTGATAGACAGAGTTACCTATGGTGGGAGGTAGTGAAGGATCCAGTTGAGTAGTCGAGGTGTGCACACACTAGCCTGCACACAACCTTACCAAACAAAACAAAAGAAAAAATATGTTGGCTAAATCTAACTCTTTTCTATGGTTTTAACATCCTAATTAGTGAACACTCGAACTCCGGAGGTTATCTCTTCTTTAAAACCATTCCATTCTTGATGGACATTAGTGAAAATTCAGCAGTCCCTTTGTCCAGCTCCACTCATCATCTCAAGAACCTTACTCATCCCCAACCACTTGCAGCTCTATCCCTAATTCCAAGTACTCACAACTCCCATTGCCTAATTCAATGCCAATAAGCCTCTCGTTATATTCCCCTCATTCTGATAGACTAGAAGTGAAAGAACAAAGAAAGGAATTTAATGTTCGAACTTGGTAAATGATGGACCAAAATTGAGATTTTGCACTATAGTTTAAATTGAATCCTTTTCCTTGAGGGACCAAAAGTCACATATTATACAAGTAGAGTTAAATATGATTTGTTGCTTCTTCCACTATAGTAACACTTGGGCCTTATCTCCTTTTAGAAACTTATTTTGGGTCAATTCCTGCTCCCCCCACCCCGGTTTCGAACTTCATCACATCTGAGATCATGAACACTCAAAACTCCCCAGCCCCTAACCTGCACCACCTCTAACAAGTAGTTGTTACTCTTTAGAAAATTTCTGGTTATGTTGGATCTCTTTTAATGTTTTAGGGGGCTCACCGGCTCAATTGTGCATCTTCTGAGTTTAATGAGATTATGCCAAACTGTTTCTCTGTGTATGGTCTACTTTGGGTAATTATTTTAGCGGTTCAATTAGTTCTTAATGCCGACTTTACTATGTATGCTTGCACCTCAGGATTTTAACGTTAATTTTTATTTGATATTCGCTATTTGTTCTTACTTAATTGAGTTAATTTTCATAATCTTTGTCAGATTACGATGGAAGTCGCTCTGGCTCTACTATTAGGTGCAACCATTCTCTTAGTTGTTCCATTCAAGTACATAGCTGCTTTCCTGATTTCTGATGCATTCACTCGAGAACTTGCATTCCGAAGGCAAATGGTTTTGAGATTCATGAACTTTCTGAAGGAGCGGTGGGAAACAGTGCCTGCCGCCCCCGTAGTTGTATTACCTTTCGAGGATGATGAGTCCGATGCACCAAACCAAAGAAAGGAGTCCAGCAATGATGTAGTAAAATCAGATAAACAGTTAAAGCAGTAGTTATTGTAAATCTTCTTCTAGGTAACTTCCCTTTTTCTCTTTCTTCTTTATATGTAACATACGTAATAAAAATGTGATTGAATTTATATGGATCTGTTCTGGAAAGGAGGAAAGAGTATAAGAATGTCATATTGTTGTTTTCGTCAATGGCCTTCTTAAGATTTTTGGCTGAAAATTGCCTTCTTTTAAGTTATCCCATAGAAGCCATTTCTTTCCCATGATCTCATTACCCTATTTTATTCTTTTTTACCTTTTTGGGGTTTTTGAGATGAGGCTCCCAGGAAATAGGCTCTCTACCTTTATGAAGTAGTGGTAAGGTTTGCGTACATTCTACCCTCCCTGGATTCCACTGGGTATGTTGTTGTTTGTTGTTTTACCTTGTTGGGGTTGTGGCAGTGGTTGGGAAATAAAACAACAATATCCCAGACACAGAGTTTTGCTGAGAATTTGAAGCTTTATGCATAAATGAGCAAATTTTGCTGTTCACACTAGTGGACAAAATTTCAGAAGACAAGAAAGTGCAATCAAAATCCTTAATGAATGAGAGAAGTAAATGTAGTTGCCACCAGGTGCTCACTCCAACTTCTGTCAAAACATCAGTCCACCAAGACTAATCACTGTTGTCAGTCCAACCATCAGTACATGCCTTGTTTTAAAGAGTGATTTAACTCCATAAGCTCCATTACAAGTCACATTCTTGCCATTACTTGTGCACTGTGTCTGGTTCTGGTTCCTGTTGTCCAACACAGAGAATCTTAAATCAGCAAAGGAACATCCAAGGGTGAATCTCTAAGGTCGTAACAGTAGTCTAACTATGGAAGACTAGGTTCCAAATCCAAAAAATGCTTGGTGATCTCTCGATTTGTCCTAGTCTTGATAGACAAAGTGAGCGTGTCCGTGAAATGGACTTGACTCAATTGCTACAATAGAGAAGTTTTAGAATGGTTTACCTTGAAGAACAAAATGACAAAACATAGTCAGTAGAAGAGCAAGTGATGACACTAGTTGGGTCATCAAAGGCAAAGCTATAAGCCACAGGGCATGCTGTCTTGAAAATCCTGGAATAGTTTGTAGGCAAACATGAAACTGGACTATTAAATGTACCCCGGCAGCAATATTGATCAGTGTCGAAGACGTTACACGCGCTCCGGCAGGCTATTGTCTTGCCGTCCAACTTGAGAGCTAGCTCAGAAGGGCAATTTGTCCTGAGATCACTGTCACAACCAACTGAACTGCAATTTCCTTTGCCATTTACAGGTTTTACTACTATAGGCAAGTTGAACCCATCCACAAGGCTGACAGCGTAAAAATCGGTATCTCCAAGGGTAAAGTCAGCAATTGAAGCTGGAGGCTGACCCGGTTCGCTACATTTCAGACCGGTACCACACGTACCGGTCTGACACGTGCCGTTGTCATTCTTGTTGAAGTCGCACCCGGTTCGACCCCATATACGGCCGCTCCACCCGGCCGGGGCGGTAAAGACGGAAGATTGGCCTTGTTTCAGCTCAAAACCATCTCCAGTGAAATTGTTCTTAGGTGTGATTCCAGGCCATATTGTCTCTGAGCAGTAGTTTACAATGGTAATATTTGTACATTCGGACAATTTTACCCCTGTCACACTAAATTATGTCAAAACTTGCAATAAAATTATCAAATAATAAAAAGATGAAATAAAATAAATTATAATCTTGCTTGAGAATGGACAAGACAAGATCAAGTGCTACCTTTTATAAACAAAAAAAACTTGTAATTTTCATGATTTTGGACCAACTTAGTCCTATGCAAGTTATTATGCATAATTCAGGAGAGAGAGTAAATACGATATTCAATCCTTCGGTGAAGGGTTAAGGAGCTCACCAAAGTGAGCAACTTCATTTTCTAACAGTGGAATCTCACAAGTGGAGTCTGGAGAAGGTAGAAATATATGCAGACCTTATCAATACCTCATAGAGATAGAGAGATTATTTCTGCAAGACTTTCGTCTCAAAAATGATAAGCAAAAGATACTGAATATGGAAAAAAGGAAAAGAAAAGAAAAGAAAAAAAATGATTAATCGTGAAAAGCAAATGATAGTACGTAATACACTAAAAATAACAAATATAGGACGAATAATGACACAAAGGATATAAAAATACAACTAATCCTACTAACCTATTATAATCACACGATCAAACATCAACCTACATTTACTAGCTTATCATCCTTCTACCTTAATACGCAACCTTCACTTCTTCCTATCTAGAAAGCGAGCTACAAAAGGAGAGATAGAGATAGAGAGTGTGTTTTGTGTTACCTAAGGCAATAGCAAGCAAGAGAAACCAAACATTAGAAGATGAAGTGAAGTGGGAAGCCATGAATATGCAACTAGTTACTCGTAGCAATTGTGAGTTAAAAAGAAATGAAGTACAAGGGAGTATATATATACATATATGTATATGAAGAAGAAAAGTTATGTTTAACAGAAGAATACGTGCAAAAGAGAATGGAATAAGGCTTCCTTCTTCCTTAAATCACAACTGATTCCTTACCTCCGACCATCTTCTCCCCCAATAATGTGTTCCTTACAATTGTCTCTTAATAGTGAACTATTTATATACTTATTATATTCAAGATTAACATAAAAGTGTAAGAATCGTGATGCCTAAATTTCCTTTATTTATACGTGTATTACGAGAGAAGCCGAGAACTCTCGTCTCAAAAACTCATAAGCAAAATAAACTAGATATGGAAAAAAAATAGAAAAGGAAAAGAAAAAGAAAAAAAGAAAAAATAACTAATAACGAAAAACGCATAATAGTATATAAATACGATAAATTTAACATATATATGCCAAATAATAACAACACAGTATATAAAAACACGACTAATACTACTGATCTACTATACTCTAATGCTAGACATTAACATATTCCTACTAACCTATAGGCCAGACATCAACATAATCCTACTAGCCTATAGGCCAGATATCAACATAATCCTACTAGCCTATTAGTCTGCTACTATAATTCGCAACCTTCACTTCTTTCTATCTAAGATCATTTCCTCACTAAGATCAAGTTTCGTCATATCTTGTATCACTTCTTACGATACTTCTTCGATCTACCTCTACCCCTCTGTGTAACCCCTAAATCTACCCTCTCGGACCTCCTAACAGGAGCATTAATATTTATTTTTTTTACACATGTCCAAACTATCGCAATGTCACTTTCTTCAAATAAAATAAAATAAAATAAATAAAGTATTAAAACATTATAACCCCAAACATGCATACAAGTCGAATTGTGATAATAAGCCGATATGCTAGGAAGTCAAACTCCTAATCCCAAACTCACATACAAGCTGACTTGTGATAATAGGTCGATAAAGCAAGAAATCCTGTATGTTCAGCAAACAAAAGGGTGAATTTTGCCCAATCAATTTCCATTCATTCAATAAAAACATGTAACAGACAAAGGGTCTAGTCCTTTTACTGGAACTCTGCAGTAGTGGTAGCTTAATGGTCCGGACGATCTAAGATGTACGACTCTTCGCTAACTCTCTGAAATACACTTATTTTGGCAAATTCAATATACACCCATGAGCACTTTTGAAAAGTCTGAGCAATATAGATCACGATAGCTTATTCTTGTTAACATCATCTTTCCTCTTTTTTGCATAATTCTTGGAATGAAAATCAAGAAAGAGTGCCAAAAGGGAAGCATTGAAAACTGCATTGAAGCACCATCCACGGATCCCGGAGCAACCCGACCCGGTAAAGTGATAGTACAGCATCAAACCCGAAATCAGGAAACTGAAAACAAATTGGATAATCTGACAGTTAGTGACCAATCTCTTCCACCATGGACGAAATTCCAAGGTACACAGAAAGTAATAGGCGTACATTAGCACATGAACCGAAGCATTGGTAACGAGCGCCACAGGGAACAGAGTCTGGGAGGAAGAAAGCCACAAATAACACATGACGACCACCACGGCGTGGTGGTACACGTGGAGGAACGACAGCCGTCTAGATCGAGACCCACTGAGAATGATCAAAAGGGTATCGAGAAACTCAACAATCTTGGAAAAATAGAAAACGTAAGCCCAGAAGAAGACGGGTCCACGCGGAGGCGTTTGATTGGCCGGGAAGCAAATGACCCAAGTCCAATCAGTTTGGGGCATTTGCTGGAAGGCGGAGAGGGAGCAGCCGACGGCCATTATAAGGGAGAGAAGGAAGAGGAAGAGGTTGTGGAGGGCGGAGATGAGGCGGAGGGAGGCGGGGGAGAGTGTGGGGAGAAGAGGGAAATTGTGGAAAGAGAAAGTGAGAGTGAGGTAAGTGAGGACAGTGAGAGCGAGGAAAAGAGGTGAGGAACCGAATGTGGAGTGCTGGTTCCATTGGAAATTGGTGATGATTGGATGCTTGACGAGGTAGTATTCAATGGCGGAATAGAGAGATTCCATTTCTGCCGGCGACAATGGAGGTTTGAGATGATAAGGAAGAGATTAGTCTGTGAGGCTTCTATAGCGACACGTGTCCCTTCAGTGAAATGGACGTGTCCCTTCGGTGAAATGGAGTCTTTTTCTTTTAGCCACTTTCAGGGTTCTTTTTGTTTTAGCCACAAGAGTAATCAAAATCACCCGCCAATAGATTGCTTATAAGTTGTAACATAAAAATAGTAATCCCTCCATTTCACTTTATTTTTTTCACTTCTCTTTGTATCCATTTACATTACAGTATTTTTTTTTCAGCTTTTTACTAGTAAATTTCTATATAATATACTTAAAATCATAGAATTAAGGGACATTATTATACACTCTACCTATCTTGAATTTAAATCATAAAATTCAAAAAAAAACTTACTTTTATAAACTCGTGCTAAGTCAAAATTAGATAAACAATTGAAAAGAAAGAATTACCATATTCTTTTTATAATAAACATAGAGGTAGAAGTCTAATAGGCTAGTAGGGGTAGGAAGATGTCTGGCCCTGTGATATAGTAGTTAGTAAGATTAATCGTGTATTTATATATGGTATTGTCATTGTCCATCTTATATGTGTTACTTTTATTTACATTTATATATATTTCCATTTTATATCTAGTATCTTCTGCTTTTAGGGTCTAATATTTTTGAGACAAGATCTTTCAGAAACAACTCTCTATCTCTATAAGTTAATGGTAATGGTAAGGTCTGCGTAGATATTACTCTCCCAAGACCCCACTTATGAAATTTCACTCGTATATTATTATTGTCGTAAAGCAGTGACATGACAATAAACTCCAATGGATCTTATCTCACAGGTTAAAATTCATCAATATGGTAGTACGAATTTAAAAAATTTATATCCGCTCTGTTTAAAAAGAATGATCTAATTTGATTTGTCACAAAGTTTTAAAAAATAAAAAAGACTTTTCAATTATGTAATCCTAAATCAAATGTACAAAAATGTCTTTGAATATCGTGGCCTTAAACATATCATATAGAAAGACTTTTATGCAAATAAAAAGCTGTTTGAACATAGCAATTCACTCCTGATGTGAAAGTTGTACATGGTTGGAATAGGAAAAAGAAAAACAGAAGAATGTGGAAATGACTCATCCCTTAGATTACTCTACTCAGGCAAGGTGATCCCCAACAAGAAAAGAAAACATGATCCTCATAGAACAGTTATCAGATAAAGCGTGTAGTCATGAAACTACAAGCATATGAAGACAACAAGAATTGATCGGCAATGTCCCTACCACCTAGCCACTGCAGACTTCAAACGTTTAGATGTTTGGACTCATTACTAAAATCTAATAAGAAATGAGAAGAAAAACTTAGAAGCAGCTTCCGCAGCATCCCAAGTAAAATCACCTGCTGATGTAGTGGATCCAGTCATCATAATTCAAACCTGTATCTCAGCTCTCTTTACTATGTAATCGGTGCTTTAGACCAAAAATTCCTCATCCACGACTTGGGTTTGAAAAATCGAGCAGTACATAGTGTACTTTTATCAACTAACCTAGGCTCAACTTGCTACCTTTTTCCTGACTATTCTTTTTCTTCGAGCCTTAGGAGCTGGTGTTTCACCCTCAGTCGTTGAGTTACTCTGCCCTTGTTTGATGCCCAAAAGCCCAAGCCCTGAAACAATGGCATTCTTAGATATGAGCCATTTTGAAGATGACTGCTCAAGACCGCCTTCAGTAGGCCTACTGTATGCCTTCAAGACATCATCTGAATGAGCCAGTGGATCCACCTCCACACCAAGCCAAGCTAGTCTTGATGTCTCTCCTACTTGAACATTCAACACTCTGCATAAAATGAAATATTATTGAACTGGAAAAGATCAAATCAATAAACACCAGTATGATTACTAGATCAATGATATTGCATAATATTTCTCGACTCCAAATTAAGGGAACTGCATATATTTCACCTAGCCTTGGGATACAGGTGGAAAAATTCTTTTACAAAGATGAGAAGTGTTATTAAAGACCCCACATAAAATATGAAACCCGTGCAGCCATTAAGTAATGCAGCAGAAGAATGAAAAATATACTATAGACCTGACAGAAGAGAAAGTAATAGCAGAAACAAGAAACATAACCAACTTTTATTGCGAGCAGTAAATTTTCTTCTTTTTTTTTCTGTATCAGTAGTAAAAGAGAAAGGAAATTGAAACTGAAAAAAAAAACTAATTTGCCAGAGTGAATTAACAAATCATGAAACTAAGTTGATAAAGCTAACCATCTACAGTGCAGCTAAATACCTCATGGCAGTGCTGAAGACGAGAGCCACCCCAATAACATCAAAGTAGTTAAAAACAGCTCTGTCAAATCCATTCAACAGCTGATAACGCAGGTTTGCATATACACCAAGGAAGGCCCCATAACCGAGTGCATTACTACTAATGGATGGGACAGACACTGATAACCTAGTGAATATTAAACAGAACCCATCAGCAATGGACATAACTTACACTTCCCAGATGAAAAATTAGATCCAAATAAAAGCTCAACTGTACAAATAAATGGTCAGTAAGCCAAAGGAATGCTGACCTTCCCTCCTTTTTACTGGCAAGAAGATTTGATAGAGCCCCCTGCACAGCTCCTGCACTGAGCCCAAACATACACAATTCTGCAGCCTTGTAGAAAAAAGAATGAATCCTCTTCTGCAAGTCAAATTCTCTTAAAGGGTAACTCTTTTCAAAGATATTGTTCGGCAGTTTCTGTAACGTGTTCTGCAAATCGTAGCGGAAAGTATTCCCATAGGATTGACAAGGAGCAAGCGTCCAAAAAACAGCAGCATTGCAAGCCATTGAAGTTAGGACATTAAGAAGAGCAAGATCCCACTCCTGCTTAATCCTAGGACAAAGTAAAATAGAGCACGTGCATCAAGTCAATCCTCTTACATTTGTTTTATCAACAATTAACATTTATTAACCGAATAAGGATGCCCGAAGTGTGGAAGAAACACAAGCTCACCCTGACCCCCCAAAATAACAAACCAAAAGAACATTACAAAAAAAATAATAAGACACCTTTCTTTACGGTTTTTGACCTCCCACCACGTTGAGCAACCAATTGTGATTGCCTGATCCAGAAGCAGCTTGTTTAAAAACGCTGGATCTGCAATCTTCCTGTTACAGAGAGACAATCCAGAAAAAATTAAGGCAGCTGTAAATATCACATCAATATGTGGTAAAAACTTCAATATTTAAAGTTTAAATACATTATTAGGCAGCAAACAATTGACAGCAAAAATCTGAAAAGCTTAGATGACATAGCCTAAGGTGTCAAGCTGCCCCAAGGATTTTCAAAGCTTTCAACTTTGGGGCTGATATAGCCAGAGCACCTTTCATCCTGCAGAGTTTTATATCTTATATGTTCTGCTGGTGTGATATGATCTTCATCGAAAAGCACTGTCAATTTGCTTGAAAGTTTTTGAAAGATAAAACAAGACAGCTGTTTCCTTCTAGCAGCAGATCAAACCCAAAACTAAAAGTAAATGATGAATGCTGCCAACTCATTCCATTTCAAAATTCAAAACCCATGATGTAACCACATTTTGGCCACCGAAGTATGGAGAAAGAAATTTCCTTTTTCAGCTTTTTGTTCTTAGTTATTTTTGCAATTTAGCTGGTTCATTGAATGTTTGGTGCTAATGAGTAATAACTGCACTGTTTCACTAAAAATTCTCTCATGATCTTGAACAAGCGTGACAAGTCTTGGAACATGAGTGCTCATAATAAGGCTTTACATATGTGAATGATTGACGAGCCAGCAGTCCACGGCGGAGATGAGAGTTCCCATTTTGCCGCTGAATGCTGATGACAATGGGGATGATGGAGCAGCTCTGAGACTGAGGTCCCTTATCTATTTCAAAAGTTGAGATGATAACAACGAGAAAATGCTTAGAGGTAAGGGTATAGATGTGTTTTGGTGTTATCCGACAAGTCAACTTGGAAATTTGACGCTTTTTTCTTTTAGAGTTGAGGAGGTGAGGCATCTAGAGCGGCCCATCATCCCTTTCAAACAAATGGCTTCATTTTCTATTTTCCTTTTTGCCAATTTTGGTACCCCATAAAATTAGAAACAATCAAATTACAACCACCAACCAATTTTCCAATCTTCTTTTTCCTTTTTAAGTTTTGTTCTATTTATCAGCAATAAAAATACTTATACAAGCTTCAACTTTGCGGAAAGCTATAGCTGGAGCAACTTTCATGCTGAAGAATTTTATATCTTCTAGGTTTGGTGGTGTGATTTGAAATTCATGGAAATTTGGCATTATCAATGTCCGACAAGTTTTTGAAAGATAAAACAACACTATTCCTACTTCAGCAGCAGATCAAACCCAAAAACTAAGTGATGATCAATGCTGCCAACCCACCTCATTTCAAAATAATAACAAAGCCAATTTTGGCTGCAGAAGTATGGAGAAAGAAATTCCTTTTTCAGCTTTGCGTTCTTAGTTATTATTGCAGTGGAGCTGTTTCATCGAATGTGTTGGGCAAATGAGTAAAACAGCTCTGTTTCACTTAAAAATGCCTTCATGATGTTGTGACAAGCGATGAAAGATGAGTGCTCAAAAATGTCTGTAAAGCTAACAAAATGATGATTTGAAGTAGTGACTGCAACACGAAGAAACATACTCGAAGATGCAAGATATTTCAAGATGATCTTTGATTTCTTATTTTATAAGAACAACAGGATTTTAATTTAAAGCAGACAGAAATACTCTGCTCAGCATTATTATTTCTGACATGCTGCTACATATTGTTTATCCAGCAGATAGATTTTTCTCCAAAACATTTGCCCTGTGAGGAGTTTAGAGTATTGTAATGGTGCTATATTACCTTCCATTGAACGCTCTGGATAATCCTTCAGGAAGTAACCGAGAAATAAATCTTTCCACAGTAGGCCTAGCATTGTAAGCAAGAAATCTCATCATTTGAGCAGAGCTGACTAGTCCCTGGATGAAGCAAAAACTACAGTTAGACAAAGAAATAACCCGACCAAACGAGACAACTGTGTAGCGCAATTTACCATTTCATAGGCTTGCCGAAATCCAGGTGGTAAATCCATCATTGTCTTCTGCCACTCATTTAGCACAGCATCAACAAATTTACGATCAAACAACTGGGCATCAGGGAAAAATTGTGAGTAACATGACACTGTTACAACAAATTAGGAATTAAGCAAAGCAGTTTTCCACTTGCAAAGCATTCTTACTTCCTGCAGTAGCATTCGTCTCCTAAAGAGCCCACCCTCATCTCCATCATCACCATCATCAAAATCATCAAAGTAATCATCATCATCACCATCATCATCACCTCCATCACCACCTCCATGATTTAGATTTTTCCCCATATTTCCACCTCCTCCACCAGTTGCAAGCTGTGATGTAGCGAAATTATTAGCAAATTCGCTCGACCAAGCGTTTACTAAATAGTAGCACAAACCACAAGGTTAACAATGAAGCTTAGGATCATGAGAGAGAGAAAGAGACGAATGCATCGTTCTCAACATAGTTAGATTATAATGCTAATACCTTATATAGTAGTAGAAGCACCATTTCACATAATATATGCCGAACTAAAAAGTGCATTCAACTTTTCCTTCATTGAAAAGGAAAGATGCTAAATACAGAAAAGAATAGGGGGAAAAAAAGAGCAACAGTGCATACACGCATCTCAGATCTGGTAAGCAACTTCTGAGCTAAATTTTTTCAGACACATATTCCCACTTAAGTTTTACCAGACTCAATTTTAACACTTAGCATATAAGTGTTTGCGATTTGTCAGTGTTAGCCAGACCTTTGTCATTTGATTGTAAATAGCAACCGGAATCGCACATAGAATCATTTTGAGTCTCCAGTATGACATGTGGAGAGAACAGAAACATCTATAGTCAGCCATAACTTTGGTTCTATAAATATGGCAGTGTCCTTCAACTGTTGTTAGGAATACAAGTATCAAAAGAATAGTTAATACAACAGATGGCATAGCTCCATTTCTATCACCAAGCATCAACCAGTTAAATCCTGAATAACATTGTTTTTTTCAAAAATATTCCTTACTGATAGAAAGAACATTCTTCTTGCTCCATGGATAAAGAAAGCGGCAAATGACAAGTCTGAGACCAGGTAGGCAATTCCTACACCTCTATACCAATCAATCAACGAAGCTTCAAAACCCAAGCTAGTTGAGGAATGTTAAGAACTCTAGAACTCTCTAAATTTCAACAAGTCATATTTTTTATATTAAGTTCTACTTCAAAAGAACATCACTGCCTCTTATTTTTAAGTCTTACTTATTTCTTAGAAAGATCCTCTATCAACTATCCTTAGCAATCAACAGAAACTTTGATCAAATATTTGAGTATAATTAGCCAAAAATTCACGACAAGTACAGAATTGATTCAGTTAAAAAGATAGAGAACACTATAAGAATGAAATAATTAAAAGTAAAGGGAAACAAGAAGTAACCTCAGGACTAGAAGTGGTCTCTTCCTTCTGTGACAAATCAAGCTTCGCTTTTTCCAAAGTAACCGTACCAAACGCACCGTATTTGCTACCCCCTTTCATTAACGGCGCAAACATAACCGTAGAAGAAGACACCGGATGATCAAGCACAGGCGACTCTAGAAAACAGCGTTCCAAAAAGGCAACTGGGTCTCCGTCGATTGCCGGCGACGCTGTAGCCTTGATTTTACAAACTTTAAAGGGTCTAATTGGACGGGCTTGTAAAGGGGGAAAGAAGGGTTTTGAGTAGGGGATGATTTGGGTATTGATAGGCATGATTTGTGCTGTTTGGAATACTGTCATAGACATTCTTGATTTTTGATTTAGGATACACAGCAAATTTTATGGATAGATAGAAATGAAGGAATGGAAATTGGGAGCGCAGAAGAAAGAAGGAGAGGCCGAGGTTGAGAAGAAGAAGAGAGGAGAGAAACCCAATCCACACCTGCCAGTTGCTTTTCCTCTAAACCCCTCAAACTCAAAATGTTGTACCAAATCACTTGTTTAACTAAAAGCCCTTTCATGTCTAAATTACAAATAGTTAGGAAACCTCTGTCACATGTTATAAGGTAGCGGTAAGATGTGCGTACAATTTATCTTCTCCAAACTTTATTTGTGGGATATAGTTTGGTGTGTTATTGTTGTTATTAATTATGTCCACATAATTTATATTTACATAATATTAATTTTTTACACAAATATATAAACTTGTATAATACTTAATATTTAAAAAAATATTTATACACATTATTATTGTACGTCTTATTCACTCAATTCACAACTCGTCAATTACTCAATTGTACACTTTTTTTATTCTAAAAAATCCATTGGTGCAACATAAATTGGGATAGATGAACACAATAATTAACAATTTTAAATATTTAAAAAATCATCATCATCAACAACAATAGAGATTATTTTCGAAAGACTCTCAACTCAAGTGTATTCGCTTTAAGAAAAGAAGAAAACAATAGATATAGAATAACAGTTCCTGTCTAATCATACCTCCCTAATACTTTTTCGGTCTACCCCCTAACCCTTAGATTCAACTTCTCGCACATTCTAATTGGGGCATTAAATCATCTCAGTCTCGCTTCTTTGTCAAAAGTTCACTCCTAACTTCTCCCGAATAACCCTGTTCCTTATATTGTCGCTCCTAGTATGTCTAAACATCAATTTCAACATCATCATCTCTGCAACATGCATCTTCTCAAGATATGAGTTTTTGACTGGCCAGGCCAGTACTTCACCTCATAAAACAAAGATGCTCTCACAACTACTCGAGACATTTTACCTTTTAAGTTTAGGTTTTCTTATTATGCAACACTCCATAGACAAGCCGTCATTTCATTCATGCTATCCAAATGCGACGGTAACATCATCTCAGTGATTTTAAAATTCATCATATAAAAAATTTGATTGGCACTCTAAATTTTAATTTACATCACATAAACTAAAATAAAAAGAATAAAGTATATTGAGTTCGTGATGACACAAAGTGGAAAAACAAAGATCGATGATGTAGTTGGTATGAAAATAAGTCATGGCAATTCAACACCAAAAAAAATTTCATTACAATTAAAAATTAATTTTCTTTTTTAATATATTTTTCAGATAATCCACGTGAAATAGTTTTTCGTATAAAGAAAGAAAAAAATAGTATAAAGGCTACTTATTGACTGATGAAATATATCCAATAAAAAAGTATTATCAGTATCAATTCAATCTAGTGAAACAAGTCCTATTTTGATGTGATTCAGATATATTGAAGAATTTCTTCTTTTCTGAACTTTCTTTTCCATTCACTACCTAGATGCTATATGAGCATAAAAGAAAGTTCTAAGAATTAGTTTTTCTATAAAGACTAAAACTACTTAATTTAGTTTTTTAATTCGATATTATAGAATGAATCTCAAAAAATATAAAAATCTTTCTGTAAGTTAAAAGTACGATTTTCTTTTTTATTTTGCATTCTAAAATGAATCTTGAAAGGATATGAAAAATCTTTCTGTAAGTCATAAGTATGACTTTCTTTTTTTCGGTATCATAGGAAAAATCTCGAAAAATTTGAAGAATCTTTCTATAAGTCATAAGTACGACTTTTTTTTTAACTTGTTCAACATTATATTACTTCAAAATATAACTTAATTATCTATAAAACATTACAACATCATTTGCAATCCAATAGATTCTCAAGAAATCCTATGTTAAAGTAAGCTAGATTTTGAGCTAACACATCTCATGTACAAGAGATATAACAAAATATTATATCTTCAAGAAACTTATCAATCTTCATATATCTTCAGTACACGTGAATTTCTATTTTCCAAGATATTATCGTCATTTCTTGTAATATTTGTAGCAAATCAAATATATAATATATGAACTTTAAGCTTTACAATAATTTTTCATACAACACATGCCCAATGAGAAAGGAAAGAAGAAAAGTATCTTCATTTTTTTTCAAAAATTGATGTATTAATTTTGTCGCTGGATGGAGCCAAAAATTTACTATTTTTTAGCTTTGGGGTATGATGGAATAAAACAAAATGACTTTTTAAATTGTCTGCGTTTTTTTCAATTGTGAAGTAACAGCTAGTCAATGCAACGTTCGGCGCTCATCATGGATCATTCGAAAATAGTCGATCTATATTTTAAATATAGGGATTAGGCTGCGTACATCCGACCCCCCTTACCCTGTAATGGACAAGAGCCTTTGAGGCGACGGGACGTTGTTGTTGTTGTTGATGTATTAATTTGTCTAAACTCTTATACTTAACTTTTGGCAGGAGAAGTCGTGAAGGATTAAGGAAACTGCAGTTGAATATCCTTCAACAAGAAAAAGAATCTCTTCATTCAAAGCATTTCTAAAAAGCCATCCTTTTTCTTCTTAACCTGCCCTTCTCTTGTTGAAATCACTATAAAAAGCCTTTGTTTCTCTGTCATATTATCTGTCCTACTTTTCTTCACATAAAAGAACATGCCACCGATCCCTCATGCTCGAGTTGTTGTCAATGGAGTCGGGAGAATGAGGAGATACCATTACTATTGGTGCAGGCATTGCCAAAGATCCATTAGGACAACTTCAGCCAATCCATTTGAAATTTTATGTCCTCATTGTTTTGGTCAAGTTCACTATGAACTTGATGTTACAAGGCCTAGGCTTGTACTTTCTGATGCCACAAGGCTACAACCACAACCTTCCTCGAATTCTCGCCTTCTTGATGCCTTAGCACTCATGGTTGATCCACCAATTAGGCAACAAAACAACGATGGTGATGAAAGTCATGGTAGAACAAGACAACGTGCTCGTGTCATTCTCCAATTTATTGGCCCTGATGATCAACCTGTTAGGTCAGTCTCTCCTCATGAGAACGCGTTTCATTTGCCATCAATTCAAGAGTTGACTCAGAACGATAGGCCAGGGCCGCCTCCAACGCCAATTTCAGCCATCGATGCATTGCCTAGAATTGTCCTAACACCAAACCATTTGGAAAATGACTCTGTTTGTCCTGTTTGCAAGGATGAGTTTGAAGTTGGGATAGAAGTTATAGAGTTACCTTGCGAGCATTTTTACCATTCTGAATGCATTGTTCCATGGCTTAGACTCCATAACACATGTCCGGTTTGTCGGTATCAGCTGCAAGGATTCTCAAACAATGAGGAACAAAATGGTTACACAAATGAACAAGAAGAAGAAGAGGAGAACATACAGAATCCTCTAATTTGGGGTTGGACTCAGCTTACCTCTCTTTGGCCTTTTAGTTTGATCTCAAGATGGACAGACAGATACTTCAACACTTCTCAGACTACATCTTCAGCTTTTTCTAGAGGTCAGAATTGAGTTTAACTTATATACACCGACAAGGATAACACTTAATATAATCTGCTACAACTTACAATCATTTAGTGCTGATTAATCTCATCAAACTCAAAATTTCACTAAAGAATAGTATTTGATTTTATGGACAGGGAGAGATTGGTGGAATCCTTGGACTTTCCCTTGATAATGGTTGTAATTTGCTTTATCAATCTTTGCTTCAAGAAGAACTAAGCAGGTACGTCGACAAAAACTATATATTTTTCTGAAGAAAAAAAGAATGATGGTGTTTTTTAATAAATAATGTGTTATAATTCAGGGTACTTCGAATTTGAGTATAATAAAAGTGAAAGTTAAGTAATTATCTATGAAATTAACTGTTTAATAATGATTTTTTAGATTTAAAGATATCATATTTCGACGATCGAAGATCTGAAATTATTTTCACCCAGAAATATGCAAAGAAGAAATGAAGAAGACGAAGGAAGAAATGAAGAGATGTCCATCGACAACCTAAACTCAAAATTTAATATATTTTATATTGATGTTGATAATACTAACAAAAAAGTTCATTTGTTGTGGTAGGTGAAGGAATGATTAGTGAATTCCATGTGAAATGACAAGTGAACAATCTATTAATTATTATATTTTCTCCGCTTCAAATTATTTATCATTTTCTTTTCTTTTAAATCTTTTTTCTAAATAACTTGACCTTTTTAAATAAGAATTTATTAAAAATATATCTCTCTTCGTAAAAATAGACATTTAATCTGTCTACATTGTACCTTCCTTGAAATAAGCTTGTGGAGTTATAAGGTACGTATTCTTACTATTATTATATATTATATATTCAATACCATAAAATTAATTGATACGTCCTGATCAGGTATAGGTCAAAAGCATTTATGTTATCCAATTTTAGATCTCCTCCCATACCGGATGCATATGCAATTATGACAAACTGGGAGGACGCTAGAGCAATTAACACAAATTTGGCAGTCGTTAAAATAGCGGGGTTTTGGTTCGGGTTTAGAGTTATCCGGAGCCAGATGGAAATGGCGGGTTGGGCATCCCTTCCATCCAATCCAAAATTTCCATACACAGTATCCATATGGGGTCCCACAACCACCCACATCATCACCAACGCCGCCGCTCTCCGCCTCGGCAACTTCCTCCACCGCCGTGTAAAGGTACCTTTTTCATTTGAGTTTCTTACGAAGTTGCTCTGAGTTTTTTTTTTTTTTGAATTTTGCGTTCAAACGGATCCAAATGAAAGCAGAAAAGGGATAACTTGTGCAACAATTAACCTCATATTCGTATTCGAGATGAATTGCAGGATTTCTTCAGTAGGTTATTTACTTTGTTCTAATTTGATTGTTTCTATTGTCCATCAACTATCACAACCCTCGTTTTTAAGTGGATCTAAGAAAATGACAGCAAGGATTTAAGAGTCATGAGTGAATGATTTAGGCATCGGCCATTTTAGTGGTAACAGTCCTTGGATGTTGAATGGACTGGTCAACTCGTCCCATTGCACGTTGGAAGTTTTGTTTTGATGTGTTAGCATGTCTCCTTATACTAGCAGTATCATGAAATTCTGGAAATGACAAGATCTTAAAACGCCATTTTGTTTGCTGCACAGTATATTTTTTGTCATGTTCATGGGCCTATATTGAAGGATGCATGGCATAAATGGACCCTGCATGTTACTGGATTCAATATCCTTCAGTGGTCTCAGGATGTCTTCTCTGCCAAAGACATGAGCTTATTATTCTTCAGTGCTGATGAAAGTAGAAAGAAATTCAAAAAATTTCAGACGTCATATTCAAAGTCATCAAGATCATTCTTTTCCAGTGAAAGGAAATGGACCAACATATTCCTTGCACTTAACATATTGTAAGTTTGTATTCTTAATCAAAAGGATGTGAATATTATGATTTTTTTAAATCTTGAATTAATGTTTATATAAGTCAATGCAATCTTTTCCCTTTACCCACTAAGAATGAAGGAAGAATCCCTCTTGCAAAGGCACCTTTCAATTTATGGTGTTGATTGGTATAAAGGAGCTATTGTTACAAAGAGAAACTAACAGTTTTCTATCTAATCACTGTAGGATATATATTGCACAAGTTGCAACAGACGGCAAGCTTTTATTTTTGGGGGCTAAGGTTAGACTGGATTAAATATGTACATAGCCGACTTATTATTTTCTATATGAACAATGTTCTTCATGTGGTTGAGTGATTTGTGTTGCAGATTAACAGTCTTATTGATAAAGGACAACTATGGAGGCTGATTACTTCATCATTCTTGCATACAAACATAGTGCATCTCATGGTCTGATTTCACTTCATGTTTTCTTGGATTCCTAAATCAATCCTTTGTTAAGGTTTTGAAGCAGATGTGCATCTTTCAGGTTAATTGTTATTCCTTGAATTCTGTTGGGCCTGCTGTTGAAAAAGTTAGTGGCCCTAGAAGATATGTTGCTCTGTACTTGACGTCTGCAATTGCAAGTAATGACACATAACCACAATGACAGTTTTATTTTGAAGAAACTAACTTCTATTATACAGTGATTCTAACTGTATCTTCTGAAAGAAATCAGGTTCAGCTATGAGTTACTGTCTTAGTAAGGCACCTGCAGTTGGTGCCTCAGGAGCAATTTTTGGATTAGTAAGTTATGCTATTCTTTTGAACGTTACTGGACTTGCTAATTGGTGTATGCATCTGGGGTTATCATTTCATGCTATTTCATGATTTTCTGCCCCTTATGTTATCCAACTCCTTGATAATTAAATATTTTAACTTCCATCTACCCATTGTGTATGTAATACTTAAGCCACAGACTTTATGAGTGTTACTGGGAAAATTAACTAACCTTCAAGTTGTATGTAGTTCAGGAAAAAGTAGACATTTTTAGTTTCAGTTATCATTGTACATATATTTTTCTGATGAAGTTGTATTTCTGGTTCATACAAGGAATCTATTTTAGTATGGAGCTTTCCAAACGGCTGTTGAGGAAATTAAAGAATTTGACTTATTTCTTCTTCATTTATCAGATTAAAAAATACTGCTCTCCATGTTTTTGTGTCATTACCAGGTTGGATCTTTTGCGGTGTTTGTTTTGAGGCATAGAGGCATGGTCAAAGGCACCGACGGGGATCTTCGATACATAGCAAATGTGATTGTTCTAAACTTGGTAAAGCACTTCATTCCCTATTTAGCACACTGCTTATTTGTTGGCATTCATCAAGCGAGTAATTGGGGCATTTCTTATTATCCAAGCATATTCTCCAAATTTGTATGTTCTTGTGATCTTTCATAGGGTGAAGATGCTATTAGTGTTTTAATGAATGAAAAGTAACATAAAGACTACTCATATCTGTGCTCAGTATCATAATACTTGCACATGATTGATTCATAAGTATTAAGTTTGATCTTCTTTTGTATTTTTTATTTTTACCTATTTCAGCCCTAATTCATCTAATGCTGGCAATCATTTTCCTTGCAGGCTATTGGACTATTGACCAAAGGGATCGACAATTGGGGACATGTTAGTAATATCTAACTTTGCCATCATGTTCTTGATCTGGATGTTTTCTCACCAAAACGCTTGCTTTATCTTATTACTTTTTATAAGCCTACTTTTTGACTTGTAACAACAATTGATGGCAGCATGAGCATATACCATGTTTGTCTTCCCCGTCTTCTCCTCCTCATCTCTGTTGCAAATTTTAATTTCTGGTGAGATAAAAGAACAAAAGAAAAAGGTTTCAAGATCATTGTCTGTAATTTTCACTTTATCCAATTTGTAAGCCATATCTGAGCTTTGCTTTTGAGAATGCAAAGTCTCTGTGGTTTCTCATGTTCCAACATAGGTTTATTCATCTCGTAAAATGAGTCTTCCGCTTGTTGTACATTCTGCAAGTTTTTAAATTTTATTTTTTTGGTACAGACAGAATCTGTCTAGAGCCAATCCTTAGGACCAACCTCAACCTTCTGTGAGGTTTCACCATATCTGAATTCAGAATCAAGTAGTAAGAGAAGATAATCCATTCCTCTGTTGGTTACATCCTTCGCTTTTGTTTTTGATAACAGTGGTGTCCTGACCAGCTTGTGTGCCTCACATCCTTCCTTCGACTATGTACTTCCTTCTCCACCCCCCCACCCCACATCTTTCTTGGTTTTGGTTTTGCTTTTTGTGCCCTTTCACTTTGTTTTAAATGCAGCAGAAGTGTTTCAAGTATATGAATACACCCAAGTCAAATAATTGATTTACTTTGCATATGCTTTGATGGTTGTCTGACTTAATAATTCTTCTCTTATAAACATTTCAGCTTGGAGGTTTAATAGGAGGAGCTGCAACATCATGGCTTCTTGGCCCTGCGTGGACGATTCAATCCATCTCCAGTGAAGGACGAAGAGTCTTTGCTGACACGGCACCAATTTTCTCTCTTATACGAACTAAAAGTGACAAGTCATAATCCCTACTATCCACCTGCTAGTGTGCCGGCTGACGTAACGCAAGCCTTGAGCACCTGCAGTTTTACTGATTTTGCCAATACATATGCAAATGTAGCATCTGTATATTCATACGCTTGTGGTCGATAAATGATCCAGTTCACAGGTCTGTGCTGTACATAGTTTGGCTCTCCAAGAATATGTGACCAGAATAAATGTAAGGAGCAAATGAGAGGTCATACATCTCTTTGCCTCTGGCCAATTGTAGAATAATCCAGTTGATAAATGTTTTAACAGATCCATTTTTCTTCCTTATCCGAGCTACTTAGGTGACAAATAGACTCCTTGGAATTTGTTATGCATATTAAACTTGTCTTGTTGCAAGACTTGCTTTTTTAATTGCTTATGTTGCCACATAATCTAAGCAACAAAAATTTGACCAGCTTACTTTAAATTTTTGCTTTTTCATTTGCTCAACTTTTTCTATTTTTCAGCGACATAACCTTAAATAAGTTGTTACGTAGAATATTAATTATCATTAGGTGGTAAGCGCGTTGTCTTGCTCATCTTTCGATGTTAGTAGTGGTTTCTTGTCCTCAAATGTCTAGCTATTACTCTCTTCCAGTTATGTTTGTTTTTTCCCTAAAATGTTTTGACATACGATATGTATTTTTTCATCTTTGTGTTTTCTCCACCACGTTTTGAAGCATGCACTAGCTGGCCCCTAGAGATTTCTCTGCAATCCCAAAACAACGTCGTTACCAATCAGCATTTGCAGTATACTATAATGCATAATGTGCCATAAGGCTGATATTTTTATCTGAATAAAGCTTAGCACTTCAAAAGCAGCTAATTACAGTTTTCAAGTAAGAATATACATCATGTATACCAAGGTATAATATTTGCAGCTTGTTCAAGAAGAACCAACACCTCTTACGACTGGTAACTCCTTGAAAACCTGCAGATGAGCATGTATCTCAAACTGTTGTTTACTTGAGTAGTTATTCCCTTCGGGAAGAAACGTCTTTTTTTAACTGTCTTCATGTGATGTCATTGTGTCAAACAGAGTCCTGCCACCTTTTGGCTTTGACCTGTGATTTCTTCTGTAGAATTGACATGACTTGCCATGTTAACCACAAACTAATCGGCAAAAGATGCTACAATCCTAGTCAAATAAAGTTGTTTGTCGCTAAGTATACTTCTCTCTTCTTCTTTGAAGATGTTAAAATATTGTAGAACAGGACATAGTCACCACGTCCAACCAAGGATATGAAATACTGCCAATCCGAATAACCAGAACAAGCAGAGCTCCTTATAAGAAAAGCCAGGTGCAAAAGCTGCAAGAAAAGAACCGAAACAAACAACTAATGAGCGGCACAAAAATATCATAAATTCCTACAATAATAGATCACAAGGTCCACCATAGGCACATAGTAGCCATGAAAGAGGTTTCTCCTTTTTCACTTTGTTTCTTGTTACCTCCAAATTTGCTTTACTTTATCCATTCCAAGCAATGATAGATATTACCCATTAGGTAATAACATGTGCAAATGACAACGAAGAATGAATCAAATATAAAGATCACATGAAGAGGAGAAACTTACATGATGATGAAGATGAGATTGAGGAAGAAATTTCTGAAGGAGAAGGACCAGGAGAAAGCTTCAACCTGGGACTTGGTTCTGGAGGGTATGTCGGTGCATGTGATGATGGACTACTTAAAGGTGGACCAGAGTCTGTCACAGGAGAAGGTGGATCAGCTATGGGAGATGGAGAGCTGCTAGGCTCTTCTCCATGACAGTTGGACAAGGGAGTTGGAGCTGGAGATGATGAAACATCCGGTGATGGCCACAAAGGTTCATTTGGAGTAGGCGCAGGAGTTGGAGCAGGAGGAAGAGTTGGCGGGACAGCATGGACAGTACGGTTTAGAAAGGAAGATAAACTTACTTGCTTCACTTTACCAAAAACAGAGTTATCAAGGCCAAGATTAGATGTAGGAACAGATTTCATAATTATTTGAGCCAATTGTTGCAATCTCTGAGGTTGTAGTCTCCCAAGCTCAGAATATACTGAAGCTTCAACTATAACTGGGGGATCTTTAGTAGAGCCAACTGTATTTGATATCTGTAAAAAAAGAAGCTGACAGAAATAAAGGAGAAAAACAAGTCAGATCTGATGGTGAAAGATACAAATGTAATATGGTTAACAGCACGAACGGAAAGCAGACAGCAATGCCTACACCCAGGCACCCACTTTAATATTTCCCATACAGGGAAAAAAGAAAAATAAGACAGGGAAAAGCAGCAAACAGAAAATTGATGTAACAAACGTGAAACATATCAATTTGCCCATGGGGGTTATATAACTTGACATCATCACATCACTATAGGGTGGCAGATAGTTATTGATTAACTATGAATTACACATAACTATGGCATGAGTAGCAATCAGTACTTTCATGCCAAATGTCTATAAAATATTAAGTAAATCTTCATCACGTTCACCATGTACTTTTCTATCTCATTCAGCAATGTTGAACTGCTCATGACAGCCTCAGCATGGGAAAAACATGTCTAGAACCTCCTCACTACAGATCACACAAATTTATCACAGGTTAACCAATTAAAATAAGATACACCCAGATTCGTGGCATATATCCAACAAAAGGCTTTGTTATTTGACAACCATCGATCTCTTTAATCACCATTTAAGCAAGAAACTTCCAACACACACAAGGTGTATGATTATATTCCCTTTTGTATAATTACAATTTATTTATTTTTTGACAAAGGTAATGTTCAACATAATTAGGAATTGTAATTCAAAGAACGATAAAAAATAGCAAAAAGAATTTATTGAAAGGAATATAACTCTTTTTCTTTGGAGCGACTAATCTATACTTGAGTAAGGTGTTTATAATGTGAAGAGGGGAATCGTCAAAATAAAGAAGAAAATAAAGGAGTATACGTTGAAGAAAAGTTATTCACTCTTAAAACATAGCTGAAGAAAGCAAAACTTAAAGAAACTCATTCTAAAATCTAAGAGAGAATGCGTTAAGAAATCCTAAAATATTCGCGTCCAATAACTTTGTTAATTAAACTACGGAGAGTTGCCACCACCCCTTGAACTACAATGTTCCCAATTTCAAAGATCATGGAGTGCCAAGTGGCATGAAGAGTGGCTTCATTCTCTTCATGACGCACGACAGCTAAAAATCAGTCTATAAAGCATTTTTCCTTTATTTTCTATTAATTAATTTTTTTCATTTATGATTTTCTTTCCTCTCTTCTCATTTAATTTTTTTATTTCTTGGTCCTTCCTCAGAATTCTACATATTTTGCTGGTAAGAGTAGACCTACTTGAAATTCACAACCCCAAAATAACACCAACACCACAAATAAATTAATTAAAAAATAAACCGAGTTGCAAATCATGACATAATTTAATTAACTATCGTAAATCAGCCAAAACAACATAACCTTAAAATATCAGCAACACCAGAAAAAATTATAATAAAAATTGAAGATTAAAACGTATAAAAAAATTAATATTTGTTCTTTCTTCTTCTCTTATCCAAATTGAATGTAATCTGCATTAATAAAACCAATTGAAAATCCACAAACCTAAAATAACAGTAAGACAAAACAAATTAGCATTAAAAAAATTGAAATATTTAAACATACCAGGGAAAATTTTCAAAAAAAGCTCTACTTTTTTCAAAAGATCCTAATTTATCGAAAAGCTTTATGCAAACAAAAACTGAATTCTGAAATATTTCATCCCTTCTACCAATCCGCCCACTAAATTTTGAAATAATTCATCCCTTCTACCAATTGGACCCTAATAAATTTGTTTAGAGTCTGAATTTGAATCTCCTATTTTCGTTTATAGGAAATTCAAAGATCAAACGATAATAAAAACGTCCAAGAATTTAGGTATGCAAGTCGCAAACAGGTAAGAGAATTTGTTCCAAGGAAAATGCCACACATCATGTGCCATGTGAAATACACTATTGTTTCAGTTTCCTCTCGCAGGCAAGACATAAACAATTCACAGGGGAACTCCCTTGAAAATAAATATAAAAAGCAAAAGCAATGCACCATAGACCAAATGGAAAATAAAAAAATAAAAATACTGCACTGAACATGCTTTTTGCATAGTTTGTTTCTCATAAAAATGAACCATAGAATAGAACTGCTTTGAGAGCTGAGATAGGTAGCATAAGAGTAATGAAAGGATCAAGATTGAGGAGATTCCTGAGCCATAAAAAGGAACTAAGCTTGACCAAAGAGGAAACATAAAGGCATGTCAGAAAGCTTGACATAAATGTGGTTGCAGAGCAGACCAATCTAAAGTATGGCCAAGTCGTAATTTAAGAAGCCTCCAAAATCTACCCTTCATGCTCATCCAGAAATGTCAATTCAAAAGCGAAAAGAAATTAGTAGTAGATATTATCATATACCTCACTCTGACGGATACGTAAGCCAAGTATCAGCTGTTCCTTCAGCACACTAAAAGTTTCCCTTATTTCATCAATAGAACTGTGAAGAGTAAAATTGAAGAGGACATCAGGTAGGTCCCACATGGGTGGGTGCTCAGGCATCAGAGTGATTCCATCAGGACACTTCAAAATCTCAAAAGAAGATGGTTGACCAAATATTGAGGAAGTTAATGTTAAATTGACATTTTGGAGATACAGTTCCAATAAAGCAGACTTCAGTAGAGCTAAGGAGACTGGAGTATCAGAAGAATCAACTGGATCCGGAAGAAAACCAAATATTACATTAGTCTGGTTAGCTACACTTGCTGCGTGCACGGATAGGATGGAAACCTGCAAATTCAATTGTCAAGCTGACTTGCACTCCACTTAAAGAGAGAGCAGTGATAAACTACGATTTCAATTTTAAGGTAGGTTGCAAACCTTCATGTTAGGGATAGCAATCTCTTCCAAAATATCATACTCCAGTCTCGCAATGTGGGGAACAATATCTGAAACTGGCTTCTCCAATCTGAAGTATGCTTGAGTAGTGGCTGAAAACAAAGAAACACAGCAACACCAAGACCTAAGGATGAGTTTACAAACCAAAGGCGATAACTAAATGAGCGGGAAATCAGCCTCCACGGCTGCAAGATCTAAAGGTCACCAATATTTTTGGAGATTATCCACATCAAACAGTCACAGAACACCTAAATTTTTAAGGACATTATCCTTCATCAGGTAAATTAAAAGGAAAACACAGTAGCATAAAAGATTGAACACTGGCATTCAACATACTGCATAAATCACTAGAATCAACGGAGACACAAGCAATGGAGAAGAGCGCTTCCATTTTTAGCTAGAACTCCACCAGCCAAGGAAAACACAAAGGTAACCTAGTGCTTGCTATTGACTACTCAGGGTGCCAACATTCTGCAGAAACGAATAAGTTTGTGAAGCAATATCTTACAACAGCACTTCCTGGCTATAACCAAATTGATCATGAGAAGATTCCCAGATAAAACAATAATCAACTTGCATTTTCTGCTGCCAGAAAGAAGGAAATTAGGATCTCCGTTTACTAAAGCTAGATAATATAGGAACCAAACTATCATTATTTCCCTCTCCTTTACCCTTTTTCCATTGAATGCATCCCTTCATAAAGCATCAAAAAGAATATCCTAAACTGGAAACACTGGGTCAAGAGCAAGAACGAAGAAATTATACTGCACCTGAGCTGTTGCAAGTGTAACACAAAACTTACATAGAGCAATTAAAGTCTTAATACTATTAGAACTCATTGAAGCAGCAAACCAGCAATAATCTTGATAAACACAAACAACTTACCTACATCTACATGTTTAAGCCTAGTAAAACCAAAACCATCCTGCTACTCAAACAATGATATACATCAATTAATCACTCAATTAAAGCTTAATCCAAAACTCACTGGGACCGGCTATATGAATCCTCTTCTATTTGGGCTTCTTCAATAATAGAGATGTCTCAACCATTTGAATATTAGGCATCTAATTGATAAAATCACCAGACCTAATACATTTTCTCCCTGTTTATGCAAAACAAGAACAAAGCCAGATAAACCCACAATCCTAATTCACCCACAAACCCTAATTTTGCACAGCAAACAAAAAAACAATTCTGAAACCCCAATAAGACAGCAGTAGAGGAGGAGAACGGAAGTCTATAGAAGTCAAAAGAATAATCAAACTCACCAGCATGCTTGATCACCTCTTCAGCGTCAAACTCAGATACTTTAGAACGATGTGGAAGGATCCAGAAAAGGGCAGAGAGAAAAAGCGCAATACTCAGTAACAAAACGGCGATACACTTGAAACTGAATTGTGAACCGATTGCTGAAAGACCCATCGAACATCTCTGAGAGAAGTTTCTAGAACCAACCCCATCGACGTTCTGCACAGGGAGTCTCTGTCCTTGCAATTTCCCCATGCCCAGAGCATCTGTAATCCGTGTTTCTCTCTCTAGAAAAATTCTCTCTCTAAAAGGTGGATTGACAACTGGGTCTACTCAAAGCCAAGTTCATGGTGAACTGTGAACATATATATATATATAAAGAGAGAAAAAAATTGGTGCTTCTCAAGAAGAGTAGAACTCCATTAGAGTTGAGTCCACTAAGGTAATTAAAAAGGTTTAAAGATGAATTTAATATTGAATGATTCGGCAAACCAAGCGTTGGGTAGAAGCAAAGGTGAAAGAGAAAGTCGAAAAGCAGTGGATAGGGATTATTATTCATAAAAAAAATATATATATTACTACTTTCTAATCACTAATCGGGGTGAATGTCTGACATTGAGATATAGTAGAGTATAGTAGGGTAATAGCAGTAGTCGTGTTTTATATCATATGTTGTCACTATCAGTCGTATATGTGTTAAATTTATTTTACTTACATATTATCGTGTACTTTTCGTTATTAGTCGCCTTTTCTATTCTTTTTCCTTTCATTTTTATCATATCTAGTTTATTTTGCTTGGGTTTTTTGAGACGATGGTTTTCAGAAAACAACCTCTCTACTTTTAGAAAATAACGATAAGGTCTACGTACATTCTATCATCTCCAAACCCTACTTGTGAGATTCCACTGGTATGTTATTGTTGTTATTACTTTCCGTCCAAGTTAAGTGATTTTGTGGACACTTTTGGAGGAAATTTTTTTAGTTTAATAAAATTTAAAAAGAAATGAAGATTTTTGAATTTTATAATTTAAATTAAAGATATTTACAACTAGAATTTAGAAGTGATAATTGGATGAATTGGATCAAAACACATCAAAGACAACAAACTAGTCAAGATTTGATAATGAGCTAAATTTGTGGAGGTGAAAATAAATTGGGGTCAAGTAATATATCATATCTAAATTGGTACAACTTTTACTAAATTTTAATTATTTTATTTAACAAAATCACACCAAATAAATTTTTTTTTTAGTGTGGTTATATATAAAAAATTTTAAAAATGTTGATAAGATTTTTTATGAGTCAAGTTGAATTGCATATCAAATCAATTTTTAATGAATAAAAATACAGAATGAATTGAGCTGATAAATAGGCGAGTTAGTAATCTATCAAAATTTAAATAGATTAAATGAGTTGGGTCTGATTTTGCTATCTCAATATATGATTCTTTAAATTTTATAATTTTAAACTTGTTATATAGTAAAATATGAAATATTGGGAATTTTACTAAATACAAAAAAAATTGTAATACGTAAATGATGACGACGGAAATCGCATGGTGTCCCCCTTTAGATTTAAATTTAAATGCATTATAATTCTTATTTTTAAATTATTAAATTAAACTTTTAGTAATATTTTACACGCTCATTAATAAATTGACACTCCATAAATTGAATTTAGAAGTATTTTGGAAGCAATACAATTTGTTAAAAACTAAGAAGACAAATAATGTGAGTTGGGGAAAGGTAATATCGTACTATAGACTTAGCTAATAATTTATTTTTTTTTAGTTAAGCGTTAACAAATTTGTTAATTTATTGAATTTTGGCATTTTTAAGTAGTTATTTTCTATGTGCTAAATAACTTTTTTATTCATTGAAATTTAGATAAATAGAATCTCAACCTTTTCTTTATTAATATGAATAAAGTATATTTGTATATAATTAATAAAAGGAAAATATATGTAGTCTAGTACTCACAATATATTTTTTATGATGCTATAGTGTGTGTATCCTTTTTTACTTCTTCCTTTTGACAACTACTTTATTTTATTTTAATTATTTTACATGTGTGCTTTTTATGATTTTATTTATTTCTCTTTTACTCAATATGGTATGGGAAATCATTGAATTATTATGATTTGCTTAATGGCATGCAAAAAAGTTTATCCATTAGCATTCATACAGTTGGAATTAACTTGATGATTATTTTGTGAGTAATTTTATGATGTTATATTTTATGGCAATTAATTCAAACACACATAATAAAATAATCAAATTGTGATTGGACAATCATTATTCATTATATTGCTTTGATGACGATATTCGATAATGGTATTTTATGAGGTTAATAATTGAAAAGTTCACTTCGTCCACTTTAAGAAATTCAACTATTTACGGTTTATACGTGTATTATACATTTTATAGTTAAAGTTGCCACCTTAGGTGGAGTCACTTAATTGACCTTTCACCATGAACATTTTTTTTAAGGAAAAATTATGCAGATAAATAAATATATTAGTTAATTAGATAATATAATTATAGTTTGAATTAATTACAGTTCACGGCAAATATCTAACTGTAATTACAGTTTGAGTTTTATATAATTCGCGCGATTTATACAAATGTTGCGCACAAAAGTAGTTTGGGTTTTGTATAATTCGCGTGATTTATAAAAATATTGTGCGCAAATTAAATTGTATAATGAAATATACAAATATTTGTATAGCCAATTATAAAAATAATTGTATAGTTAAATATACAAATGATATGCAAAAACTATGATTTGTATAGTGAATTGTACAAACATATGCAGACGTTGCACAAATTATAAAAATAGTGCAACAATTATAGTTACGAAATATAATTATCCAAACTATAACGAGAAACACAATTATGATATTTTTGAGTGGTTCTATGCGAAAAGCTTTGACTTTAGGTTGCTTTAGTCTCATCATTCATGCGACTAGTTACACATTATTGTCACTATTTCCAATTACTACTATTTTTATCACAAAAAATAGCCTTAATTATTTTATAGGTGACATAATTATAGAGTTAGTTTTAATGTCAATACAAGCAACAACAATAACATACATAGTGAAATTTTACAAATAAGGCCTGATGAAGGTAAAATATACGTAAATCTTATCAGTACCTCATATAGATAGAAAAATTATTTCAGAAAGAGAGGTTGTTTCCGAATTAATGTCAACATAGGCATAGAACTTAAATTCAACTATGTATACTTACTTATTTTGCAACTAAGGTTTTGGCATTCAAACACAAGTTAGTTCTAATGCATGTCATTGCTATCTAAAACTATTAATCAAGTTATGGGTATATATATGATTTCTAAGTTTTTTTTAGAAAAAAATCATACACTATATTCTGAAATTAAAAACAACGAATTTATATAAAGGGACATGTACAAAAGCAAATAATTTATTTATGGGTACATATATGATTTAAATAAAATTTACTAAGTTTTTTTAAAATAAATAAATAAATTCATATGCTATATTCTAAATCTGCCACTTATTGTTCGTATATTCGACCTTAAAAAAATAAAACATGACGAGTAAAGTTTGTTTTCGTGTTTTTATTCGGTGCCTCCTAAGCACTAAGAAGTATGTTTTGTGTTTAATTCGTTATTACTCTTTCTTTCTTTTTTTTTCAATTTCATCTTAAATATTAAAAATGTCTTAACTAAATTTTGAAATAGATAATGATGTTTCACACAAGGTTAAGAGGATACCTAACATCTCCCATTCAAATTAAATGAACCTCCTAATTAATAATTTCAAGTTGGTTGATACTCTATTAAGGAATCGTTCTAATAAATGATTCTTTTTATTTTCCTTGGAATTATTTTGAAGTCATAAGTAGAACCTTCAAAATGGGCTTAGTTCATGGGATCGGTCCAATCTTATCCATTAATGGATTAGAATTGAATATGATTTTTCAAATTCATTTAAAACCAGGGCTTGTAAGCCTGGCTCAACTAAGCCCTTGGCCCTTCAGGCTTAATTAAGGCGGGAATGGGGTCGGCTCATGGACCAAAATAATTATTTAATTGAGATATTTATATAAATAATATATTATATATCAAATATTACCCTTTTTAGGATACTTTTTAATTACGATATATGACATATTTTATCAATAAATTACAAAAACACTCTTTTCACTTTCTTTTTTTCCTTCTCTTTCTCTTCAACATCTTTTTCTTTCTTTTATTTTCCTTTTCTCTCTCTTTCTCCATCTCCATCAGACATCTCTTCAGACCCTACTTGTGGGATGTCACTGGGTATGTTGTTGTTGTTCTGCCATGAGACATCTTTTTCTTTGTTTTTTTTTCCTTTTCTCTCTCTTTGTCCATCTCCATTCACCTTTTCATCTTTGATATTATGTATTATTATAAATTTTATTATTATTATTGTTACTTCAATAAAGATAGTACATTTTTAAATAATATAAAATCAATTAAATCATATTGAAATATCACCTTTTGCATTGAAAGATGCTTATAATATGTATTATTTATTGAATTTATAATGTATTATAGTTGTTTTTTTAATTATTTTTTTTATTAATGATGTTAAAATAATTATTATATTAAAAATATACTACTTATAATCTCCATGTGCATTAAAATATGTTTATACTACATATGAAGTTCTGAATTCAAAATGTATTACAATTATAGTTTTTATTTATTTATTTTTATTAATAGTTCAAAAAAATATTATACCCGGATTTCAAATATTTAAACACTATTTAAAATAGTTTATAATACTAAGCCATGCAGCGTCTATTTAATG
>JAOTQR010000001.1:32445219-32463163 GCA_025774065.1 Solanum ossicruentum | reverse complement strand
CCCTGATTTCAAATAGTTAAACACTATTTAAAATAGTTTATAAGTTTAATATATTAAAATTATATCAATGTATTATATATGTATTTACATAAAACAAATCTTTTAATTTAAAGAATAGTAAGAGCACCATTTCATTAATCAAATTTTAAATTAAAATAATTAGTTAATATGTAGATTACAATTCATAAAAATTGTATTATAGTTGTATTAAATATAGACAATATTTGCAGTACAATTATAATTTAATATTATTCCCTTTTATGAATTTTACTATTATTGTTCTAACAAATATCATACCTTTCTTACAATATTATTTAAGTTAAATAATACTAAAATATTGAAATTCATATATAATACTTATGACACATTTCTTCTAAACTTTTCTTAGATATATATTCTTTACATGCATTGAAACATGCTTATAATATGTTGAATTCAAAATGTATTATAATTATGTTTTATTTTTTCTCTTATTAAAGGTGCTAAAATATATTATTATATTAAAAGATATATTCACCACATGTATAGAAATACACATATAATACGTTAATATATTGAATTCAAAATGTATTACCATCGTCGTTTATATTTATTTTTTTATAAATAGTGTCAAAAAATATTATACTCAGATTTCAGCCATTCAAGAACTATTTAAATTAGTTTATATGTTAATATATAAAAGTTGTGTTATAAACTCGTTATATATGTATTCTTATAATATAAATTTAACACATAAATGATTTTATGATGGAAGTTGGAGTCATTAAAAGTTTATTCAGAGAAAAAAATTGCAAAAAGTGATGGAGAGAAATTTTTTTTATAAAAGTTGAAAATTTATAAGGAGAGATAAAAAGTTAAACGGAAGAAAGAGAAATGTTGTAGAAATTAATAGAAGAAAGAGAAAAAATTAATGGAATAAAGAGGAATGAATATAAATTAATGAAGAGAGAAAAATATTATATATTCCTCTGGCTAAAAAAAATTTAACCATTTTGAGTAAAACTAAAATGTGTGCTAAAATTTATAATTATTTTAATATAAAATATTATTTAAGTAAATGACCCAATTTAATTTGAATTAGAATAACTTAAGTTATAAGACGTAATTGTTTTTTAGTTTACAAATTTGTATTTTCAAATTTTCTTTACTTATTTATTTGTAAAAAGAAAGATTATTTTTTTTTTTTAGTCATAGGATGACTCAAATATGATCATTGTTTATTATATAATTTGAAAATATTCTCATTTCTTGATGTTATATATTCCAGATATGAGATTATAATTAAAAAACATCACTAATCACATGTACAATGCATATTATGATTGTAATTATTATGTTCTTTGTTATAATTTTGTTAAGCATGTCAAAACATTAATATGTTGACGGTATTTCAAGTTTAAATTTAGATTAAAAAGAAAAAAAAATATTTTTTCAATAAGAGAAGGACTGGTCCACCTCAACCCGCAACCCTACTAGGATTGGGTTGGACCGGACATTTTAAAGCATTTTCAGATGAAAGGCCGGCCCATCCCAACCCTCCAAATTCCTTGGCACGCAAGGCTTGGGCTGGGTGGGGTTAGGCTGATCCGTTTTGACAGTTATAGTCATAAGTAAAACAAGTTTGATGACCTAGCATATATGCATATTTTATTTCTGCTGTTAAACTGTTTTTATCTTTTCCCAATTTTTCAATTAATATTTCGTTATTAGCATTGGAGTTGATTAATCATATTTGTATCGTGTAAGATTTATTTCAGAGAAAAAAGTGTTTTACTAGAATATTCTACATATATAACTGATGATTCAAGAGATTTTGATAAAACTGTAGTATCTCATCACAATTATTGTTGTTCTGATGGCCAACTTGATTATGTTTAACCTATAAATTTAATAATTAAAAATGGTGTTTGGAATCGTAATACTTTTTTTATAAAATGGTTTAGGACCTATGCACGCTCTTTTGTTTTCCCCTAAAAAAATACTCACAAATAAAAAAGAATATATTCCATGGACTGGTTTTGTTAGATGTTTGGTTCACCATTTTTAATAATCCAGTCGTACGAATAATAATCCAGTTTTTATATATTTGGTTAGTTCCAACTTCTTGGCAAAATATTCGAATAAGATGAAAATAAACAAAACTACCCACTAAATAATCAGGTTAAATGTAATTTAAATATGTATAATTACACTGTATATAACAACATACAAGCATGCAAATTGCAAAAGGTGTGTTTGGTAGGTAGGAAAAATCTTTTAGAAAATATTTTTAAAAATTTTCATATTTGATTGTTTTAAAAAAATTTATAAATAACTTTTTTTTAAAAAAACAATTCATTTAAAATAAGGAAAATATTTTTTTTAAAAAAATAAGATTTATAAGTAAGATATTCACTTTTACCCATCTTGCAACAGTACAACTCATCCCATCAAACCCTATAATATTTTTTGTTTACTTATATTTTCAAATAATAAAAAATTCACCCATTTAAAAAAAATAATATATATATATATATCATTTTTCGCATTAAAAATATTTCCTTTTGTACTCCACACACCAAAAGAGTCAAAATTTTAATTATGTTTTTTTCTAAAATGCCCGTGCCACAGAGTTGAAATAATTTTCTCTTAACTCAAAATCTCATTTTTATCAAATTAGGTTATATTAAGTAAACTAATTATTACTAGAATGAAATGAATTTGAGTTTGAACATATTGTCTTACTCATGGTATGTCGTATTGTAAAGTTTTAAATTATAAATAATATATGCTCAACATAAATTATAAAGTCTAAGCTAGTGTTGACTACAAATTTTGAATCATATTTTAAAAATTTATATTCAAATATTTGTTTGACCAAATATTTTGGATCATATAATGAAAATTTATTGTTTTTTTTTTTCAAACTTCAGAAAGATTCTAGACAAATGTCACTTTCGCTCATAATAGTTCATTTTTATTCCAAACATTATTTCAAGTTTCAAAAATCACAACTTTAAAAACTTAACTTTCAAGTTTCAACTTCAAAACCTATGATTAGAAGCCAAGCAAAAAAATTATTATCGATTGATGGAAATAAATCTAAAATAAAGGAAAAGTAATATCAAATTAGCCAAAATTCTCAAGAATCAGCGTGTTTATCTAAGAATATAAATAGATCAATAAAGAGGAGCGTTGTTTTCACCATATAACAATACTTCGGCCATTTTTTTCAATATTTTGAGGGCAAAACTAGTAAAAAAATTAATCCAATTATTCATGCAAGTATGTATAAGCATGACATTTCAAAAACTTTATTTACGTACAAATATTGTTTTTCATTTTTCGAAATAAAATGAATCTAAATAAAATACATAGTTGGACAATACTGTTTTTGTATATGACAAAATTTAGATTTTGAAGTGGAAAATGTCTAGGAGAAAGAGACAATTTTCTCTCAAGTAAAGGGAACATAGTTTTTAAAAAATGAGAGAAATTTCACTTTTACGATTAGTTTATTTTTATTTCAAATATTTTTCAAGTTTCAAAAATTATAACTTTTAAAACTTAATTATTTAACTTCAAAATCTATGATCGGCAAGCAAATAAAAGCAAATTACTATAGATTTATGAAAGTAAGACTAAAATTAAGAAAAGTAATCTCAATTTATCCAAAATTCTCAAGAATCAATGTATTTATTTAAGAATACAAATAAATGATCGACACAGAAGAGCTACCTAAACTAGTGAAAACTTAGTTCAATTATTCATGCATGTATATTAAGCGTAATATCTAAAAACTTATTTACCCTAAAAACTTACTAATATTATTCTCTTGTCAAAATAATATAAATCTAAATAAAACACGTAAATGAATAATACTCTCTTGTAATGTCAACTTACCCGAAAATTTCAAGAATCAACGTGTTGATTTGAGAATTCAAATAAATGATTAACACAGACGAGCGACTCAAAATAGTGAGAAATTAATTCAGTTATTCATGCACGTATATATAAGCATAATCTTTTAAAAACTTATTTACCCTAAAAACGTACTAATACTATTTTTTGTCAAAATAAAATAAATCTAAATAAAACAAGTAAATGAATAATACTCTTTTGTATGACCAAATTTTGATTCAAGTGGAAAATCTTTTGGAGAAAGATACATTTTTTTTCTCAATTGAAGGGAATATTCATACATGATATTGTAGATTGCTGGTGATAAATGTAAATTTAAGAAAAATAATATCATATTATTCAAAATTCTCAAGAATCAACGTATTTATTTAAAAATTGGGAAATCAATCAAAATTATTCATGTACGCGTAAGTGTAAGATTCATGTGGGCTTCAAATTAGCGAGATCAATTAAATTATTCATGCACGTATAAGTGCTAAAATTTTAATTCACACCCTAAAAATGCATTTTGATATATCTTCATAAATATATTTGATCAAATATTTTGGATTAGATTACGAAAATTTGTCTTTTTTTCAAAATTCAAAAAGTTTTTGTGAGAAATTTCACTTTCACTCACAGTAGTTTTTTTCATTTCAAAACACTACTTCAAGTTTTAAAATCACAACTTTAAAAACTCAAATTTTCAAATTCTAAGTTTCAACTTCAAAACCTATAGTCGGGAACAAAATAAAAGCAAAACTGATGAAAATAAATCTAAAATTAAGAAAAGTGATCTTAAATTTCCTAAAATCCTCAAGAATCATCATGTTTATTTAATAATATAGATAAAGAAAAAACACAAATGGGCGAGTCCAACTGATGAGAAATCAATCCAATTATTCATGCACTTACAAAAACTTAATTTACCCTAAAAATGTGCTATTATTTTTCTTTTTTGACAAAATAAAACACGTAAATGAATATTTTCACAGTCGGATGGAGTCAAAGATTTACTAATTTTTGATTTTGGGGTATGATGGAATAAAGCAAAATGACTCTTTAAATTGTATGCGCTTCTTTCAATTGTGAAGTAGCAGTTAGTCAATGCAACTTTCAACGCTCATCATGGCTCATCCGGAAACAGTCGATCTATGTTTTAAACATAGGGATCAGGCTGCGTACATCCGACCCCCCTTTACCCCGCAATGGGCAGAAGTCTTTGAAGCAATGGGGTAATGTTGTTGTAAAACACGTAAATGAATAATACTCTTTTGTATGGCAATTTAAATTTAAAGTGGAAAATATTTTAGGAAAAAAAGGGAACATATGCAGACATGGTAATAAGATTTAGGACTTGGGGTAAATTTAATAATTAAGGCGCTATTTGAATAATTTGATTCAAAAATAGGGTCATGAACGGTCCAAAAAAATTCAAAAACGAAGCGGGTCAATTTGGGTATTTTTTTGCATGCATGAAAAAAACACACTTTTTTGAATTTTGAAAACAGCTTCCAGCGCTCCATATATACCCGCGCCTTCACCATTTTTTCACTTCTCTTTCTCTCTCTATATCTTTCTCTCTCTAGAACAAGCTTGAATCTGAGCATCATCTTCTTCATCATCGGAGAAAGATTGGATTCTTCATGGTAAGCTTCTCTTCTTCTTGATTCTATGGTCTTTTCGATTTGGTTTATCAATGTGGTTAATTAGTTGCTCAAAGATTCAATCTTTTTGTTTCAGGAACGTACATTTCTTTGTTGATGTTTGTTAATCTGATGAAATTCTTGTTGATTATTCGATATCCATGGATTTCTTTATCTGGGTCATCGTTAATTTATGGTGCTGATTTGTGTACAGCCCCAACGCCCAGCTGGTTTTTAGTAGATTTAAGCTTTGGGCAGTTGACGTAGGTGAATTTGCTGTTTTGATTTATGTATATATAGTTGAATCTGCATCTATGGATGAAAAACACAAATGGGTGCATTGGTATATTAGATGTGTTAATGGAGTTTTTATCTGACCCTCTAATAGTTAAGCTGTTTTTCTTGGTTAATGCTGTGTTTGTGTTCCAATGTGCTCATTTTTCCATAAATGGATTTGTTTTGGCATATGCCGTTTCAATCTTTTTTTACCATTTCAGTTAAGCTGTGTAGTCTGTAGATCTTTGTTCTCGCTTTACTCATCATGAATTTAGCTAGAAATGTCAACTTTTTACCATTTATGTACCTTTGTACACCTAATTTTTCTTGTTTTTCCCTCACAGCTTATCTATTGCTATGTGTTAATAATGGATGAAATGAATCCCACTAATATAAAAGATGAGGAATTTTGGTCTTCTTATTAGGATTAAGGCTTGGTCAATGATGTTCCCTTGTGAGTTATCTTAAAACCTAGCTTGATTGAGTATCATATCTAGACCCAATTAGATGTGGGCCCCTAGAGTTCCAGCTGGATTGGGGGCGGGGTGAATTGGATGAATCCCTCATCCGTGAAGGATGAGAACCCTAGCTTTACTTGTAAGATCTTCTCCCTTTTTGGTTAGCTTTTGGTGTGTGCGTTAGATTCAAGACTTAATTTGATAGTTGGATGAGATGATTATGTTTGTTTTATATGTTCAAGATTTTTCAACATATGAAATTTCTAAACCTTCTGTAATCAATGGGTGCTTTTTGATGTTCCCTTTTATCTTTTGTTATGATTTATAACTGACTGTAACCTGTTTGATATCTGTACCCAGAAAAATGGACTCTTTGCCTGATGCCATTGTCCCGTGCATCTTAGTCCATGTAACCAATGCAAAAGATGTGGCTTCAGCTTCCTGTGTATCAAAGAGATGGAAGGATTCAATTCCATATCTCAACAAGCTTGTCTTCACTCGTAATGCTTTTGATGATGTTAAGACGCGCTCTCCTGATGACATTATTGCTCACATGGTTTCATCAATTAACCAATTGGAAGAACTTCTTGTATACTGTCCTTTTAGTGGTACTGGCCTATCGTCATGGCTTTCATTGGCAGGACATTCTCTACGGAAGCTTGAGCTAAAGATGGATGACAACCTCATTGATATGAGTTCTTGCGCCAGGAAGTTGGACAGTATAGGAGCAGCAACAAATTTGGAGTCATTGAAACTTTGGGGTGTGAATATGACCTGTGCCCCAAAATGGTACACTTTCCATAAGCTTACAAATCTTGAAATAGTTGGTACAGTAATGAGTGACTCTAACCTTCATACTGCATTAATGGCTTGTCCCAATTTGAGTAACTTGTTGCTCCTGGGTTGTGACGGACTGAGAGATGTCTTTATTGAGCTTCCTCAGCTTGAGGTATGCAACCTTGATTTCAATGGCTTAGGTAACTGCTCCCTTACTGTCAGTTCTCCAAAACTTCGACATCTGGAAGTGCAAGGATGTAGTTGGATCAGAGTCCTTGAGACTGAATTACTCAGACACCTTACCATTTCTAATACTTCAGGTACTGAAAATTCTGTTTTCAATAATACTATTTTAGTGATTTTGTACTTGCAAACAGCATCAGAATCAATCAACTTTTATTATAGGACGGGTTGTCTCCCTAGATTTTGGAAAGCTTGTGGCACTTGAGTCTTTGGAGATGAGAGGAGTTCAATGGAGTTGGAATGCTGTAAACAAAATGCTTCAATTGGCAAGTGAAGTCAAGTATCTCTTCATGAAGGTGGAATTCACCGGGGATTCTGATGCTCTTCAGCCATTTCCTGAGATTGATATTGTTGACTTCTTTAACAGTCATCCCAGGCTAACAAAATTTGACATCCATGGTGCCATGTTTGCCGCTCTTTGCCAGAGAAACAGTTTGAAAAATGTGAGTCTGTAGTTTCTGGTGCTCCTCATGGTGCACTTAATGTTTGTTTAGTTAGTTTATGACCTTTGAAGTCTTGGATGTTTGCAGGTGGACTCCAGGTTTGTGATCCCTTGCCTTGAGGAGGTTATAGTCACCGTGAGGTCGCCACTGAATGCTGAACAAAAGATGAGTACTCTAGAGTCTTTAATCAACTACGGAAAGAAACTGAGGAAGATGAGAATAAGAATTCTTCATATGAAGAGCAGTCACAGCAGTACGGATGATTTTTTTGAGGACATTTGCAAGTTCACTCATGTGAATCGCCGGATTGCTTCAATTGAATAAAAAAGGGTAGTCCAGTGCACAAAGCATCGCGCTTTAGCTGGATCCTTGGAAGCGCAGCACCCCATTGTTTCAATTGAATAATGGTTGGATATACTCCCTCTTCCCCTTGCATTCTTTTCATGGGAGGAGGGATTCTTGGAAGCGCAGAACCCCATTTGATTTGAATAGTAACACTCTTGGACCATTTCCTTTAAAGTTCCTAGACATCTGTAGTTTGTACCTTTTTACATTATGTAGCTAGACTTGGAGCTCAGATGTTTTATTATTTTAAGCCAGAATAGAGGCTTAAACCTTAAAGTACTTTGAGGAAATTTATATGAGTTTCTTTGGTTTTAGATGAAATGATTGCTTTTTTGGAAATTGATATGCTTAGTTTTCAATTCTTGGCATATAATTGCAAGAGCTTATCTTTGCCAATTACTTGTCATAAATATATATAGTTACTAAAAGTATCATTGTCCTACGATGATTTGTTAAACGAGGATTTTTCGAAAACAAATTTTCTATCATGAGATACTAAAAGTGTCCTATAAGCATTTTGCTATTGAAAAATTCTTTTTTTGGAAAGCAAAATGATAAATTCTTTTGTCATTGAAATATTTAGCTTCATTCAAGAATTTAATTGCTACCTCCTTAACTTATGCGGAATATTATTTATGAAAATATAATATGGAATAAAAATGTAAGTACGAATACAACAATATACAACAATAACATTATCCCAATGCCTCAAAGGCTCCCGCTCATTGCGAGGTAATGGAGATCGAATGTATGCAGCTTGACCCCTATATTTAAAAACATAGCGCGACTATTTAAAAATATAAGTACGAATAATGACCTAAATTAATAAAAATACCTTCAAATTTAGATTTACAAATCCGCTTAGAACTAGGTAAGGTAAGTACATAAGTAGAGTTAGTTACTAATATATACACATTATAAAATGTATGATTACAGATTATAATTTTTTTAAAAGCTTATTAATATACATTAAATTAAATTAACCAATCACATATCAAGTTTGTCGGGATTAAATAATAATTGTAAGAAGATAATTTGGCTTATTCTTAACAATTTGTAGGTCCTAACAAATCGTTTTAGAAAGCAGGCCCAATTTAGATAGACAAGAAGATAGAGACAAATTGATGCATGTGCCATATGAAACAAGAGTATTATACGGATCAAAATCGAAATTTTTGATATTGTCATTTAATATTTAATTTTTGATATTTAATATTTATAAAATAAATAAATAAGTAAATAAAATATATGTATCAAAATATATAAAATTATAATTCTTGCAAATATATAAATAATAGTTAGTACAAACTAATTATCTAGATGTTAAAATTTTGACTATTTTTACTTGCATTGCAAAATGCTAAAATCAAACTTTAAAATATCAAACTATACCACATTAATGTAGTATAATAATAGTATAGTATTTTTAAAAACCAAAATTTCTAATATCATACCATATGCACCGTAGTAATGGCTCCTAGTTTTTGTCTTTAGGGGCAATCTCAACCCTAGACAGATAATTTTTAAGGATCGTTTGGTGTGAGATATAAGGTATAACTATCCAGGATAAAGTGTAAAATTATTTTGTTCTATATTTGTAAGAGGCATTAGTTAGTTCTTGGATTATTTAACCCACTATTTTTGTCCTAGTGAGACGATAAGTTATGCCATATATATATATATATATATATATATATATGATGGAATAACTTATCTCGAAATTAATTATTCCAAGATAACATATTCTCAACCAAACGACCCTAAGGGAATATTGTGACAACCTAAGGAATATATCATGAATAAGCTCAGTCAAAAAGTGAATTCAGAATTAAATTTAATGAGTTGATCTTTTATGATTTTCCACTTTGAATTCATTGCAATCTTAAAAATGAATTCAAAAATAATGTAGATTTTTTACACACATAATATATGTATACACGCACCCCATATTGAAAATAATGGATTCAAATGAAAACATAGCCAAAAGGCTGCATCCATCCTTAGCTATCACCTGCAGGAAGAAGTAGAGAATATACTGCTCTGCTTACAACAACAACATACTCAGTGGAATCCCACAAGTGAAATCTGGGGAGATAGAGAGACTGTTTCTAGAAGACCCTTATCTCAAAAATATCAGGCCCCATAAGCAGAAGATACTAGATATGAACTCTGCTTAAATAAGCAAAACTGCTTCAGATTTCAGAGAATGTACAACAACAATACCACTAAAATGATCAAGTGAAGGCATAAGACCTTTGGCTTCAATATCTAGCACAGTAAAGATAGATACACTAATATTCATAAAAAGTGCCAAATGATGCTAGTCCTAACATTTTATCTGCCAATTAGAATGTGATTTCAACTAAAGTCTAAATTAGCTTCTTCTTTTGGAAATATCGCTTCAGATACAAGATTTGTAAAACCGATGCCAGGACGCAGACTCCCAAGGATGCAAGACTAAAGCTAGCCACCCGCGTATTAGTTATTTCGCTAACCGACCGCATCTCTGCTTCTCTGAAAGGCAAAAGAAAGTAGGTATAAAGGTGAAAGAACAAGAGACCAAAAGCATTGCATCTATAGAACATGTTTAGAAAAGTACCTGCTCTTTAAGTAAATCAAATTTTCATGAATGGCCTCCACAGCTCCCTCAAGCTTTCTCAGCTCAAGTTCAATACCCTACTAGAGACAGAAATTTAGGCAACATTTCTAGAGCTTCTATAAAAGATCTATTTATCTACTTATCAGGAAGACAGAGATAAAGAATAGCCAAATTATGATCCTTTACCGATCTCTCAATTGTACAGAAGGAGATGACAACTACATAACCCCGAAGCTTAAAAAGGTTATAACACAAGCTTTTGCCAGGTCGTCTATTGCTAAACCAAACGGTCCTGCTCTTGGATGAGTCATTGAGTTCTACTTCCATAACAAAATGTAGCTTCCACAAAACTATACTCCTGAATGATTTATAAGGTGACCATTCTGGCTTTCACAATAAAATCACAATTAATTGCTAAAGCTTGATTTGTTAACTCCTTGAACATCCTAGGTCACAAAGTCCAGCCATTTCACCCTCACAAGGGGGAGAACATTTATCCTTCCAACCACTTAACAACTTCAGAAAACAATAGCAAAGATACATAAAGGAATTAATGAACTCAAACCTCAGCACATAGTCATGAATTAAGGAATTGCGCTCGTGACGACCATGTATGAATGGTTCATAAACAAATGGGTCTTCTACCAACTAAGGCAAAATGATTACGAGCACATAGAGGGCACTCCGGTAAACAAAGCTCCTGCTTTATGCAGAGTCCGGAAAGGACCAGAACACGTTGGGATTGTGGAGAAGGATAAACAAACAAACAAACAACGTAATTTTTCTTGGCTGGTAATTGACTGTGAGAGTATAAATCAGATTACTTATTCTCTATTAACTATCTTACTCAAAGTATTTGGACTCCCTAAAAATAGATGCCATATAGAATAGGCCAATACTTTCTTTCTTCAAACTGTGGACAATAAGATATTTTACTAACTGCCGCTTTCTCTCCCTACTAATCCATGATTTTCAAATCCAAGTGACATCGATGACATTGACTTCCCTCTTTAAAGAACTCTAGATTCATTTATACCATCATTAAACTATGGCCTTATTAACTCATTAGTAAACATTCTTCAAATTCATAGTTTTTAGTCCAACTTTATTCCTTGAGGATCGGTACTTCCAATTAGTGTGCTTTGCTTTCAGAAATTATGTTATAAACAAGGATCAAAATCTGGATGGAAAACAAAATCAGGTCCCACCTCTATCTTCTCCTTTCTGGCAACTGATTCCCAATCCTTGGCAGCAATTCCCGTTTTCCAGTCAAGGCCAACATTTAAGCTCTTACCTCCTGTATTATGACCATCATCAACCCAAAAACAAGCTAGGTAGTTGCCAGCCTCCGTCGTTGTGAAGGCAAACTGACCATGTGTCATGTTCTCCTTGTGATAAAGGGTGTTTCCAAATGGTGAGGACACCTGAACAACAGCACAAGTAATAACTGCCATAAGATTCATTACAATAGCAGAAGTGATGAAATATGATATATCAGACGCAACATTTCCCGTTGATTAGTACATATGCTCTAGCCAACAAAAGGACGATAAACTATTTCAGCAAAACCGAGTAAAGAAACTTGAATCTCGAGAAAACACTTGCAATACCACCTTAAATTTAAAATAACTTCCAATCTGTGTGTATGCGTGCGTGAGAGAGAGAGAGAGAGAGCCCATTCAGGGCACAAGACAATGTGCTTCATATTTGTAATCAATTAGGCGCAGCAATCAGGGATATACAAACAAAATACACTACCCAGCTTATGACATGATGCTATATCATTGGATGTGTCTAGGCTTAGTAGTACAATAGAACATGAAGGCGAAGCAGTAGAGAAACATAAACAACCTATCTAAGAACATTAATAATCATAAATCGCTTGAGCTGTTCTATGCAATGAAAGACGAAATGTTGGGACAACAATTATTCATCAGAAAGTTTCTGCACATGCGACTTCTTTTTTAGTGATTAACAGACTTAATAGACAATGTGCTTTTGGTGCTTTACTACTTAATCTTGTAAGAACTAATAATTCTGCTTATTGTCTTCCTAAAACAGCCTCTCTTCCTCCACGAGGTAATGGTAAGGTCTCCGCACACTCTACCCTCCCCAGACCCAACTTCTGGGCTTCTACTGGGTACGTTGTTTGTTATTGTTTAATTCCTCTTATTCAAGGTCTTTTACCTGCAAACCCATTCTTCACTGCTACAGAATGGACATTTGTCATAAATAATACCTTCAGATCATTATTCAATAGAGAATCATTTGAATCTACCTTATTCAATAGAGAATCATTTGAATCTACCTTATATATCATACATGCATATGTTTCCATTATTTTCTCACATAACTTAGTTTTAATTCTACTATTGATAAGTAGAATAGGCTAAACAGAAGCACAAGCAATCAGATATCTTTATTGTATACCTCAACAACTAAGCGAAAATATTAACATTGGATTCTTCACATATTCATTTCTGTCAGTCCTTTTTACTGTAAGTGAGACTTAAAACATAATCCAAATCTAAGGGGCTATATTGCCTAACCGAATGAATTCTCTGGAGTAAAAAGTATGATCGTCCAATCAGCAAAAAAACAATCTTCTAGGCAACTTGTCAAACACCTAAAACATTATCCAGATCGTAATTTATTTGCAAACGCTAGTCTATGTACTGGGTTTATGCACTAAAATGAACAAAGTGAATAATACTAGCACACTTGACTCAAGAAAAACAATCTTTCCCCAAAATCTACACACCTCATTGTTCCAGCTGATAAAAGAAGGAATCAGTTTAAACCATACTCCAACCTAACAAACACGAGATGTTATCCTAACACATCTAAAATTCATTCACGCCTAATTACCAACAACAACACAACAACAACAACAATACCACCACAACAACAAACCCAGTGTAATCACACAAGTGGAGGTCAGCTGGGAGGTTAGTGGAGTTCGGCCAGGAGGTTAGTGTGTAAGCAGACTTACCCCTCCCTTATCAAGGGCAGGGGCGGAGCTATATTCACCAAGGGTGTTCATTTGTCAATTTTTTTTGAATATATAGATATTTTGATATGTATCCATTATTAAATGCTCTTCAATACAAAAATCTCCAACCCATACTCTACAAGTATGACACCCTTGACAAAAATATAGGTTCCACAACTGATCAAGGGAGAGAGATTGTTACCAGTAGACCCTAGTCTCAAGGAAAAACATTTCAAAGAAGATCATGCCTAATTACCCTTTAAGAAAATCAAATCAAATCAAATCACAGATTCATAAAAATTGTTAAGACTCGTCATTACCTAATCTTAAACTAAAAAAAATAAAACCCCAAGTTCGAATTCCAGCTATAAAGATCCTCTACGTAAGAATTGATGGGCAAATCGACCCAGTCCTTGTTCTTGGGGCTGCAGACTACTACAAACTGAAAATTAGGATTATGGGGTTTACCTTGACGGAAATGGTGGGGTTAGGATGGTTATGACCATCGGGAAGGACATAGAAATCAGCCAAAACGACGACGTTGGTGTGTAGTTCTTCAGAAACACATTTAGTCCCAATGGGCGGCACAGTCAACCATAAAGCTTGTCCCTTTTGCAATAAACAGAGTACAATCAAGAATACCCACCTGCTCATGTCACCCATCATTTCCTGAATTTTGACTGACAGAGCTTTGGGATGTTCAAAAATGGAATCTTGGAAAGTCGAAGGAGGAGATCGATCTCCTCGTCTTGATTAGTGGGATGAACGTATTGGGCATGATTAGTTCATTGGGCCTTATTTAGTACTATTTGAAATCCGTGGGCCTCTTTTCCTTTTTATTTTAAGGAAACATTACGTAAGCAACAACTTTCAATTAATATTTATCAAAATTAAATATAATTTTATTTTATGATCATCTATAGTAAAAAAATAGTGATATAGAAGATGGGAGAGAATAGAATGAATTTTAATAGAAATACCGGATAACTCAATCAATTTGTTATATATGATTAAAAAAATATATTGCTATAAGTGGTAAATATTTTTCCTTCTTTTAACACTATTTGCAAGCGAATACCTTTTTCTTTTCATATATCTTGTTTTTAATTATTTTTGCTCATTTGATGTCATGACAGTGTATATATACTTCTGATTGTATCAAAGAGTAGGAAACTACTTGATATCATCGGAATATATAGATGTTATCATAGTTTAGAATTTAACAAATAAGATTGTAACTTTTAATAAATAAAATTATCACTTTAATAAATAAAATAGTTAATTTAATAATTTTTTAAATTAGTTTTTATTTGTTTTTTTTTAAAAAACTTAATACTATATGATACTAATAGAATATCAATATACTAATGGAGTATCACAGAGGAAGTCCTATATGACATCGACTGATGCAGTATTACAAAGTAGGTGATGCTGATGTCATGCACGAAATAAGAAAGGAGAAAGTGAGGTAAGAGGGAAAATAATTTAATCTGAATCTATTTTTGACAAATAATGTCACTATAAGATTCATTTTGTGTAGTTTTTTCTTTAACAATTTCTTCTAAATTATTGGGGAAATAACCTAAATAATCATATGCTCCACACCTAACTGATTACAAAGTTATTGAGTACACGTGAATCCATAATCAATATATTATACTATAAGTTCACTCGTATACAAAAGGGGTGTGTGTGTGTATACATATGAGATCGATCTTTACTTATCGAAGTGCAAACTTTCAAATAACCATCTTAAAATTTTACTCCGATTACAATATTCTTTTATATGTATATATTTATCAAATTTCACTTATTTATTTTCAATCCCTATAGAAGTATCTATAACCAATCACACTATATAGCTCACAAGTCACAACATATATACTTATTGTATGTTTATCCTGCACTTGATCTCTTCATGGTTTCTTGGAGTTGTCCTTGGCATAGGTCTTGAAGTGAAAGTTGAGAAAAAGTGCTAAAAGTGACACATTAAAACAAAAAGTGAAGAACCAAACACCAATTCCAGAGCACCCAAACTCACAAGTCAAGTGATAATACATTAATGTCCCAAAACACACAAAGCCAAACATGAACTGCACAATTTGTACATCAGTCACCAATTTCTTCCACCTTGGCCTTTTTCCAATAGCAGAAAGGAAATAATAAGCATACATTAGCACGTGAACCGACGCATTAATGATCACACCAACATGCAACATGGACTGGCCATTTGCAAGACCAACATAACAAAAGAGTGGCACCAATGCATGGTGGTACACGTGGAGGAACGAGAGCCGTCGAGATCTCGACCTACTTAGTAGTATCAAAAGGGTGTCCAAAAATTCAAGAATCTTGGAAAGATAAAACACGTAACACCAAAAAACAATCGGTCCTCGATGAAGAGTATTTTCGTAATTTAACTTGTTGTAACAGATGATCCAGGTCCAATCATGGACGTGGATGGCCATCTCATGGACAATTGAGACGCCACATCCGACGGCCATGATGAGCGAGAGGATGCAAAGGATGAGGCTGTGGATGGCGGTGATACGGTGGAGGGTGGCGGGGAAAACGGTGGGGAGGAGTGATGGGAAACGGAGAGATAGTATAGTGAAAGACAAGTATATAAACATTGCCATTATGGGAAACAACAAAGTGGCACCAAAAGTTTGTCCATGCTTAAACTCAAATTGACTTATAATTGGATGGCCAACTAGCCAATAGTAGATTATATTGATGTCGAGATTTTTCATTATTTTTTACGAGATATGATGAAGAGATCAAGGAAAATATATAAAGGTGTTCAAAGTACACAAATAATTAATACACATAAGGTGTCCCAACCTCATTACTGTTGCTCATTTATATTAAAATTGTCTAATTACATTGCACCATTACAAATTAAACTCCAATGGGTTTAGGTTAATTAATTTAAATCACTATTTAAAATAGATGTTTACTGCACCATACATAATTTAAGTCTAACTCTAATTAATTTCATCTGAGAAATTAGGAAAAACTATCGTGTGTTATACTTCTTCTAATTTATATTAAGTGAGTTGTAATAGATCGAAAGTGACAAATCAATCAACATAGTTCTTACATACAATGAACCAAGTTATAGATCTCTCAAAAGCTATACGTAAAGAACAACTTATTTCTATGCCATATGTGCCACCCACATAAATGTGAAGAAGAAGCAAAAGAAGTTGGCTAGCATCTGAACGTACATTTTCAAATAGTAATTATGTGTTTGATCATAATTTTTGAAAACATATATATTTTTTAATACGTAAAACATGATTTATACGATCATGTGCTAGGATCGAAAGGGTGTCCAAAAATTCAAGAATCTTGGAAAGAAAAAACACGTAACACTAAAAAACAATCGATCCTCGAGGAAGGTACTTTCATAATTTAACATATTGTAACAGATGATTCAGGTCCAATCATGGACGTAGAAGGTCATCTCATGGACAACTGAGACACCACATCCGGCGGCCATGATGAGAGAGAGGATACAAAGGATGAGGCTGTGGATGGCGGTGATACGGCGGATGGTGGCGGGGGAAACGGTGGGGAGGAGGGATGGGAAACGCAGAGATAGTATGGTGAAAGACAAGTATATAAACATTGCCATTATGGGAAATAACAAAGTGGCACCAAAAGTTCGTTCATGCTTAAACTCAAATTGACTTATAATTGGGTGGCCAACCAGCCAATAGTAGATTATATTGATGTCAAGATCTTCCATTATTTTTTATGAGATATGATGAATAGATCGTAGAGAAGGAAAACATATTAAGGTGTTCAAATTAAAGTAGTACACAAATAATCAACACATATAAGGTGGCTAAACCTATAATGATGCGTTAGGTTATTTTGAAAACTAATCCTTTTGCGTTTTAGAAAAATATCATTTTCGTAAATTTTAAAGGAGTTTATTTGATAACTTCTATTACTTAGTTAAAAAGTAATCTGAAATAGTTGAACTAGTTGATGGGATAAAGTACTAATTTAATTAAAATTGATCGTGTATATCATATTTACTAATTATTAGGTTAACATAATTCATCACTTTTAATACATATTGAGTTTTTTAAAAAAAAAAGAAAGAAAGAAGAAGCAAGGGTTTGACGTTATGCAAATAATATTCTTATTATTCTTTAAACTAAAGATTTGTTTTATGCAAATACATATATAATGCACCTGTTATGTCGAAAAATGACCGACTTTAAAAAAAAATTGAAAATTGTTCGAAAATCGAGAATCAATCCAAACTCAAT
>JAOTQR010000001.1:32424423-32436790 GCA_025774065.1 Solanum ossicruentum | reverse complement strand
GTTTTTTTCTTACATACACAAAAAACCCAACATATATATATATATATATATATATATATATATATATATATATATATATATATATATAATAACTCAAACAACTTCTGATCAATTGAAGAGTCCAAACTCTCCCCCCTCCCCCCCTCCCCACAAAAAAATCACATATCTTGAATACTAATTACTATCTTTAATTTATATAATGAATTAGTTGAAGAATTAAAATATTTTTATTTGTCTCAACTCTCTCTTTCACTATACTAACTTCACTGCCCACTACAGTGTTTTTTCACACTTCTCATTTTCCTTACATACACTTCACAAATGAAGACACACCATTAGTTATTATAGGTGAAGAGTTCTTCCTTATCTTGAATATGAATAAAGTGGATAATAATGTAGGTAAATAAATGAAAGAATTATGCTTAAGAGCTTACATGAGTTACAAGACATAATGAGATGAGATAGAACACAAACTTAGTGGTTATATAAATTACACAAAAAATAATTAATCGCATTCTTATCAATTTATAACTACTAAAATAATACACTTTAATATTATAATCTAACATTAAAATGTCACGCTCCAATATATACGTTATAATGATGTAACAATGTCAGAAGAGAAAGTCACGTAACCAAATCATTTGTGATCCTAATTCCCACGTGTAGTATGATATCATAGGATGCAATTATAATTAGAGTTCTTTTTAATCACGTTCCAATTCAAATAACTTTTAGACGGATTAATAATTTATTAATTTATTAATTTTGATATAAGTTAATTCGTCCAAATGCAGCGTAATCTGCTTATTTGAAATTTTGAAAGTCGATATATATATATAGTTGGTAAACAAATTCTATAAAAATCATGAAAATGACTTTCGTGAGTAAAGAAAATAAGTTTCATAAGTCACATTTCACGTTATTTATTTTCTTTCAGCCCACAAGGCCGTATCACTTTATCCCCACCCCTCATGTATATATTGTCATATATATATATATATATTTGAAAATTGCAAGATTATAGAGTTTGTGACTTAATTTAACATTATATATAGTGTTAGTCTAAATTAAATGTAAATAAATACTTTTGTGATAGTAATTTTTTCTTATTTATCAATTACACCGATAAATAAATAGGTATATCACTTTTTTTTTTTTTGAAAAATAAATAATTTAAGGAAACGAAAGAAGTATGTGATAGTGTTAAACACGCAAAGAAAGATATATAAGAGTGTGACACATATATATAAGGACACTCACAGAAGAGGAATTCCACAGTTTTAGTTCGAACCTTTCTCTTTAATTTGCTTTTCTAAGCCAAGTGCAATAAACCACTCCAAATAGTTGTTCAACTGCCATGCATGCATTTAGATCGATAGTAAAGTGGTGAATATTATTTTTCGTATATATTAATCTTCCTTTACATATATTTTCCTTCTTTATAATAACATAACCACATCAAATGAGAGATATTGACTCCACAGTCCATTATTGGCTAGTTGGCCATCCAATTATAAGTAAATTTGAGTTTAAGCATGGACAAACTTTTGGTGCCACTTTGTTATTTCCCATAATGTCAATGTTTATATACTTGTCTTTCACTATGTTATCTCTCCGTTTCCCATCACTCCTCCCAACTGTTTCCCCCACCACCCTCCGTCGTATCGCCGCCATCCACAGCCTCATCCTTTGCATCCTCTCCCTTATCATGGATTTCGGATGCATCGTCTCAGTTGTCCATCAGATGGCCATTCACGTCCATGATTGGACCTGGATCATCTGTTACAAGTTGAATTACGAAAATGCTCTTCATCGAGGACCGATTATTTTTTGGTTTTATGTGTTTTATCTTTCCAAGATTCTTGAATTTTTGGACACCCTTTTGATCCTACTAAGTAGGTCGAGATCTCGACGGCTCTCGTTCCTCCACGTGTACCACCATGCATTGGTGCCACTCTTTTGTTATGTTGGTCTTGCAAATGGCCAGTCCATGTTGCATGTTGGTGTGATCATTAATGCGTCGGTTCACGTGCTAATGTATGCTTATTATTTCCTTTCTGCTATTGGAAAAAGGCCAAGGTGGAAGAAATTGGTGACTGATATACAAATCGTGCAGTTCATATTTTCCTTTGTGTGTTTTGGGACATTAATGTACCATCACTTGACTAGTGAGTTTGGGTGCTCTGGAATGGATGTTTGGTTCTTCACTTTCAGTTTTAATGTTTCACTTTTAGCACTTTTTCTTAACTTTCACTTCAAGACCTATGCCAAGAATAACTCCAAGAACCCATGAAGACAAGTGCTGGATGAGAAGCCAATATATATGTCTATATATGTTGTGACTTGTGAGGTTTATAGTATGGCTGGTTATAAATTTACATTAATTTATAGTATGGAGGTTTATATTTATTATATTGGTTATGAATTTACGTGAATTTAGTAGTTTTTGTGACTTGTCCAACTAGATTCAATTTGTATGAATAACTTTTTACATAGACCAGCAAACATGATCGACTTTTGAAGTGAAAACTGCAGTTTAAGAGTATATCTAAACATGATTAAAATATTTTATCGAAGCGTATGTGTGGTCAAGTGGTAGAATTGTCCAAAATTATTAAAAAATGCCTGAGTTCGAGTTAAATTAGATACAATTTTTACGAATATTTCTAAAAATCCAACTTTTTTCATCAATTTTAACCGACTTGTCAATTTCAGGAAAGTGATGAAGGAATAATCGACAATGCATAGTCCGTTAATTTGACATCGACTTTCCTTGAAAAAAACTGACCTTCTCCACCATAATTAAATTATTTGACGTTGCTATTTATGAAATTCTCTCTTCAATTTTGGCTATTTAAGTTATTTCTTCCCTTAGGCCCAATATCCCGAAGCCCAAGAAATGGAGAATCTGATGAAAGCATATCGGCGCCATTCATTTGAAGATTGAGGTGGCCCACTAAACCGAAAAAAAAAAAGCGAAAAAAAGGTTTTCTTGATTATTGAACAAGACGAAATCCATCTGTTGTTTTTTATCATTATCTGTGTCACTCACAAAAACCCTTTGATTGCGTGTAACCCCAAATCTCCCATTTACTCAAGACTTCTTTTTTCTGCTTCTCTATCTCTTTGTAGCCATGTCTGAGGTACATGACACTTCAATTTCACAGCTTCTTGAATATCTTTAGATTCAAATCAAATCTTGTTTTGTTTATCAATTTGCTCTGTTGATTAAAGATTGGATTTTCTAATTTGGGGTTTTGAGATTTTCAGTGGATGTGTGGGGATAGCTCTTGTTTTGGTAAATTGTTTTGTGTTATCAGTTTGCTCTGTTGATTAAAGATTGGATTATTTAAATTGGGGTTTTGAGATTTTAGTGGATGTGTGGGGATAGCTCTTGTTTTGGTGAATTGTTTTGTAGTATCAATTTGCTCTGCTGATTAAAGATTGGATTTTTCAAATTGGGGTTTTGAGATTTTAGTGGATTTGTAGGGATTGCTTTGGTTTTGGTAAAAGAATCTGGTTTCTTGGTACTTGTGTGTTTTATATGTCTTGGATTTTGTTCTTCTTTGTTTTTGGTTTATACAAGTATAAATCCATCTGTTTGATTTTTTCAGGGAGAGAAGGTTGTGCCAACTGCATCAAAAGGTATAATTCGGTTGCTCTTCTGGTTGATTGATGTAATATTGAATGTGTATCTATGTGGATTTTAGATATGTATGAACTTAACACCACGTCTTGAATGACGAAGTTCCATGAGGATAATTGTTGACCTCAGGGACAAGTGTGGTGAAAGTACTTCCTGGAAGTGGGATGATTACGTTGACATGAGCTAGTTTAGTTATTTATAATTGAATTCACTTGTGTTGGAGGTGGGGCTTGTAGTGATTTTCGTCTTGAGAAACACACTATGATTAGAATATGCTGAATGATGAAGCAAGCATGTGTAAAGTTAGGTCTATTTGGATGCTGTATGATTAAGCAAAAAGTGTGCTACTGATGATTGACTAAAAGGGCACATAGACAAACTGAGAAGACATTTCTACGAACTTGGTTGGAAGGCATGTCTCAACCTCCAATGATATCACTCTCTTAATTGGTGTGTATGATTGTTTTTAAAAATCAGTTAATTTGTGCATATGCATGTGTGCATTTTCATGTATCTGTTGGTCAAGATCAGGATGCCAGACATAATACTTGTAGTTGTCTGAATGTTGGTCCCTTGTAAAACTTGATATCATTTTTTGCCTGCTGTCTATTACTGTTTTGGCACATCGTTTTGTCTAAATTTTGTGCAACTTATATTTCTCCATGACTTTGAATTTTCATACTACTGACATTTTGAGCTTTACAGCTTGTTGTACCTCCTTATGAGTGCTCTAGAAAGTTGTGTTGATTGTGAGTACTTTCTGTTAGCAAAAGAAATTGCTATGTGGAACACACAGTTTGAAGAAAGTTCAATTTTGATTTTTCAGATGAGAAGTCTGGTGCAGCTGTGAATAAAAAATCTGCCGAGTCTTCTACCACTGAAGCACCATCAGGACAGGGGAGAACAGCCTCTACTGCTGCGGCTGGAGCTGGGATCCAAAATCCCTTTGATTTCTCAGCCATGTCTGGACTACTCAATGTACATACACGTCTCTATGCTGACTAAAAGTTTTGATATGTTTCAAATATACTGAATAGTAAATATAACTACATATATCTCATTTTGATTGAATACATAATGTTTGAGATGTGAAAGTACAAGTGGCTTACAGACTATTTTGATGCAACAACAAAGCTTCATCGCTTGGTGATAACCTATTAAAATAATATCATAGTAATGCAAAATAGAAAAAAAATAGAATAAAAGTCTATTACCATCAACTTGCAACCAATAAGACCTTTTAATTTTTCTGTTTTTCTTGTCATTTCTTTTTGTTGACTGACAAACTTTTAATTATTTATAAAGAGTCTTTTTGTTTATTCTGCACATTTCTTTTATGCTGTGGCTGCTGTAGGACCCAAGTATCAAAGAACTAGCAGAGCAGATTGCAAAAGACCCTGCATTTAATCAGATGGCAGAGCAGCTTCAGAAGACCTTTCAAGGTGCAGCAGCAGCGGAAGAAAGTGTCCCCAACTTTGATAGCCAACAATACTACTCTACGATGCAACAGGTTATGCAAAATCCACAGTTTATGACCATGGCTGAGCGGCTTGGTAATGCGTTGATGCAGGTATCTTTATGCTTCATGTTGTACGAGCCACTGGATTTCTTTACTTTTTTAATGAGGAATGTTTCTTCTTTGAGTGATTGGTATATGATTTCTTTTTACTTTTCTTACTTCAGGATCCATCCATGTCTGGCATGCTTGAGAGTTTGTCAAACCCTGCTCAGAAGGAGCAACTCGAAGAACGGATGGCACGTATTAAAGAAGACCCATCACTCAAACCAATCTTGGAAGAGATAGAGAGCGGAGGACCAGCTGCAATGATGAGGTCATATCCCTTATTTGTTCTGATTTAGGTTGCATTCCCACTTCTGATCTACCAGAACTTCAGTGAAATCCTATACTTTATTAAGCATACGACTTCATTAGCCAATTTAAATGAATCTATCCAACATTCCAACATTTGCAGAGTGTATTCACAACTTTTTCCTTGTGACATTTAACTTCTAAAATGAACACACTGCTGCAAATACTAATTTTGCAGGGAAGCTTCTGGCTTGAGGTGTATCCGTGGGGGTTGGGTGTGAGACATCTGGTAGGTAGAAACGACGGCACTTCCTGATATTTAGAAATTAATAGAATTATTTCTTCTCATAGAAGAATTTCCTTTCGATTGATCTACCTGCAGCAGTGGAGACGGGAAACAGTTTGCAGGGGTTTCTATTTGGTTGATCTGGTGAGAAAAAGAAAAAATAAAAAAAGAAAGAAGAGTTTTTAGGGGGACTAGGCTGAGCATACAACAGTTTATATTGGTTCCATCAGTTTATTTTAGCATCTCCTGGCTGCCCTTCTAGTATGAACATCTCAAATTATTGTATAGGTTTTTCTGTTCCATCCTATGCTTTTATAACACTTTGGTTTTACAGCACCTGTAGCATTTTACTATGTGCACTATAGGAAATTTTTTATTTGCAATTTTACTGTACTCATAGCATATTATGGACACTATAGGCACTTCTATTGAATTTTATGTTCTGTACATCGGTCCTTGATCATTACTATTGATAGCTTTTTCTTTTCCTGGGGGTGTTTTGCCTTTTCTGTTTGGTGTAATACAGCTGTAATGGTTTATCTTTTCCTTTCTTTTTTCAGGTATTGGAACGATCAAGATGTTCTGAAGAAAATTGGTGAAGCAATGGGTTTTGCTGCTGCAGGAGAGGGTGCTACCTCTTCCGAAATACCTGGGGCAGATGAAACAGAAGAGACAAATGAAGATGAATCTGTTGTTCATCAGTGTGCTAGTGTCGGTGATGCAGAGGTGCTTTTTAAATTCAACTTCCTTTTTAGTTGGGGCCTAAAGTAGGGATGTGGTTGTTCCATTTTGCAATTTTATTCAGAAGCCTTTTAGTCGTTCAAAGTTCCTTCCCTTTGTCTGAAATTACCCTGCTGTCAACTCCATGCATGCAAGATGTGTTCCTTATAGTCCCTTTGACGGGAACATTATTACTACACTTTGGCGAAAAGCACATCTTTTTTTTTCTCTTTGCTGTTATGAACAATCGTGTTCATTTTTTCTCATATCAGCAAGAAGTTTTGTGTCAATATGCCTATATTTTCCTTTTCCTTAAGATTGAGTTATACCTATGATCACATTAGAGGCTTACAGTATGGACGATCTAAACACATAATTGCTTTAATTGGATTTTAGGCCTTGAAGGCTGCACTAGCTGCGGGTTCTGACAAAGATGAAGAAGATTCAGAAGGAAGGACAGCATTGCATTTTGCTTGTGGATACGGCGAGGTAAGAAGTTGATCAATATGATCTTCATGTAGGACCTTCAGTATATTCATGTAGACATATGATTCAGCTAGCCACTTAAAATTTTCCAACTTTCTGCGTGATCCTTTTTGGCTTTCTTATGGATCTATCAAAGTTCCGAAGCTTCCTTTCAGGGTAATAAATTCTTTCTGAAAGCACTAATTACTTCTCCTCAGAATTTGTGTACTTCGGAACTCTTGTATGTTTTACTTTTTCATTTAATTCTGACCATTTTTATTATTCCGAAAACGTCCATATTCCCTGATTCTGATCCTCATACTTACCGTTTCACTTTGATGGTATAGTTTCTTTTCGGCTTGTTTAGCCTTGGCAATTAGTCTGAACAGCAGCAGTTTTGCCAATTTTAGAAGTTTTAGCTGTAGTGGTGTGTAGCCACACTTGATTGCGTGTGTTTTGTGTAGAGTTATGATATATTGTTTCTTTTCCTTATATAACTGTTTTAGTAATCCTCTTTTTGCTTCAGATTCAGAGTGAGGAAAGCACTATATACTTTTTCAGATTTACTCTTACCTTGTTAAAAAAGCAGTATATACTTTTTTGGGGTGGGGTGAGGGGGGGGGGCTCAATAACTGTATCATGTAACCAGCATTTATCAATCACACAGAAAAAAAAGTGAAAGAACTAAAAAATCCACATTTAAGGAAATTTCCACGTTGTCGAGATAGGTGGTTAAGGTTGATTGCATGTGTTATTTGAGAGTATATAACTATTGAAATAAGCCCCAATATTTCATAAAATTTCTTCCAGAGTTAAAGTTTTTCTTTTTTTAATTATTTCAGGTTAAGTGTGCTCAGATCCTTCTCGAAGCTGGGGCAAAGGTTGATGCATTGGACAAGAACAAGAATACTGCTCTTCACTATGCTGCTGGATATGGTAGGAAGGAGTGTGTAGCGCTGCTGCTGGAGAATGGAGCTGCTGTGTATGTTTTGCTTTTCTACGATCCTGCTGATACCATTTTGCTCCACATGTCCCATTATGCTTTATTTTCTCGTCCAATCTGCTAGATTTGATGAAACAATATGAGCTTTAACTCATGCAAGATGAAGTGAAACCTTTTTTTTTTTAAATTAATTTGTGCAGAACTCTTCAAAACTTGGACGGAAAGACGCCAATTGATGTTGCCAAACTGAACAACCAGCAGGATGTCCTAAAGTTGCTTGAGAAGGATGCATTCCTGTGAACTGGCATGGATGTTTGGCCATGTACAATTGAAACTTTTGGATGTCAGAGAGTGTGATTCAAGACATCTGTACTTCTAGGATCTAAGGGATCTTATCCATACTTGATGTGTTATCTTTGCCAGTGTATAATTTTATTGTTTTTCTAAGATTGTGCCTGTTCAAAGAGTTTCCTCTGGATGTTTTGTATTTGTAAACATCTTTGCTACCCTGTTAAATTAACCGTCAACATTTTTTTTCCTTCCGAACTGATATACTAAGCTTGGTCTCTACCTTCACAAGCCCGGGGTAAGGCTATTTTACTCCACCCTCGTTATGTTGGATTATACGGGATATGTTTGGCTGGTGTAATAGAAAGAAATCTTGATGATCCATTTCAGATGTGGAAGTTGGAACCATCAAACACTAAAAACACCAGCCAAAGAGAACTTTGTGTCTGGTGCAGGTGCCAAAGAGGAAGAATGGTAATACATTTTTTTTATAATGATGGTGTTTGGGATCATTTTGCATATACTGGATTGTTTTATTGAATACAATCTTCTGTAATGATTTTACTCATCAAAACTTGAAGAGCCAAGAACATTTTTTCCCCATACCAGTTCATGAGTTTGGCCCAAATTGATGGGATCAGCATTTGCAATAAAAGTGAGGTTTGAGGGATAAAATATAAGCAGATTTTATCACTATATCGTAGTGATAGAAAGACTATTTTTCGAAGATTTTTAACTCATATTTATCCGCTCCAAAAGCAAAAAAATACTAGATGGGATCAGTATTTAGCCTATGAAAATTTCTAGATGATTTTTCTGATCACACTTATGTGTAGTATCGGAAATTAATGCACGACTAAATGATATATAAATAGAGTAAATAATCAAGAAAGAGAGATTCTCAAGACATAAATAAATAAGAGTAAAATAATCACAATTCCTTTCTAATGATATTGTGTTAAGGATTGAATTAGGTTCAAGGTCCTTTTCATATTACAAACTGCCCCTACGCCTGCCCCGCCCCAACCCCACTAGATATTTAGTCATGTATGGAAAGTGCATTGTTAAAGATTCATATATTGGATGAAAAAGTGATGAATAATCTATTTATATAGATTTGTATTTTCCTAAATAATTTGTAGGTGTTAAGTAGATTAAAACTAGAAACACTCAAATTATGATAAATAAGTGAAATAAATATCCATAACCAATATTTTAAAACATAAATAAGGACTAAGAAAAAAGATAAAACACTCTCCTAATTAATACTTCCCTTAGAGATGGAGTTATATACCATATCGATTTCCTCTTTACGATAATATACCATATCATATTAGATTGTCCATACATCAAAATCCAAGAAGAGTCTAATATCTAATGAAAAATGAAAAAAAAAAACGAAGAAGATAATTTGACTCGATTTGGTCAAGAGAAAATTACATATATACAAAAAGTGAAAAGTTCATAAAAAAAAGCTCATTTTTTATTTTACATAAAAAAATAAATAAAAATCAGCGAGACTATACGTGATTATACGATATAGTTTGTCAAAAGTTATAGAAATTATATAATATTATATAATATATAAATATATATTACTTATACATGAATTATATGTCAAATATACATTATGATACACAAATATATATTGATTATACATGTTTATACAATAAAAATTATCTTTTTTTTTGTAATTTTTTAAATTTAGTATCTCTCGATGCAATTTGCTCTTTGGATAATCCTCTCTCCCTTGAGCCAGTTTTTGGTGATTATTTTCCCATAATAATTCATATTTCAATTTTTTTCTTTTTCTTGCAAGTGACCTTATTCATCTCTTTCCACTTTTTGATTTAGGGTAGAATAAAGCAAAATGACTCTTTATATTTGTGTTTCGTTCAATTGTGAAGTATCAGTTAGTCAATACAATTTTCGACACTTATCATAGATCATTCGAAAATAATCACTCTATGTTTTAAATATATGATTTAGACTTCAATCTTCTTACTTTGTAATGATTGGCATCTTTTGAGGCAATAGAATAATGTTGTAATTGTCTGACCTTATTCATCTCTCTCTTCCTTTTTCCTGTGTATTTGCTTTGTACAAGAAAACTGAACAAAGACCTATTTGGTATTTCAATCGGAGGAAAAAAAACCCCAAAAGAAAGAAAGAAAAGAATAGACCCAGAAAATCTCTCTATTTTAGGGTTTGATTACTTGTTATGCCCGGGGAAAGATCCATCCTTTTTTTGCTATAACGGGTAATTTTCGCCTTTCACTTTACCGGAATATCTCTGTACGCCCTTTTCAATTGATTCTTGTTTTAGTGTATTAAGTTTGATACTTTAGTGTTTTCTTTTCGTTTGGTCTAAGGTTATACATGTGTTTGAATCTGTTTCGGGCAGGTGGGGTTTTGATTCTTGTTAATATTATTTCGTTTTTTGGTCTAAAGTTAGATTCTTGTTTTTGGAATTGTTGTGGGGGTGTGGTTTGTGAAGCTTGTTCTTTGTAGTTTTGTTGGTATAATGTTACAACATGCTCTAGGAATTGTGATTCTTATTGCAGGTGAATTTGTGGGGTTTTCAATATAATTGGTTGAGGAAGAGATGGGTAGAGGTAGGGATAGGGATATTTCGAGGTCTAGATCGAGGTCGCCGGCATATAAGAGGAGATATTCACGGTCACCCTCACCTGTGGTGCGCAGACATAGCCGCAGAAGCAGAAGAGATAGAAGCCGATCCCCTTATGGGTATAGCAGGTGATACCAATTTGCTTAAATTGATTTATGGATTTGACATATATGGATTTTATCCTTATGTTAATGTCTCTGATTTGTATGTTTTATGTTCAAGGATTTGTTGTTTTCTATTCTAATAAAGCTCACATGTGTTTGCTGATTCACTTACAGTTTGTTCAGGCAATGTGTACGTGTTTGATTCTTGAAAACTATTGGTTTTTATCTACCGTTTATTGGATGGACTTGCTGCCATGCTCAAAAAGGATTTTAGGATTTTGTAGTGACAACATTGGTCTAAGATGTGGTGGGATTGCTCATTTTTTATTGTATTTTAATTTCTAGTGACTGGTGCATTTGTGTGGCACTAAGTTGTCCACCTACCGCCGGGTGATAAATAAGTTTCAGAGCTTTAACCCTTCTTTTGACAAAATGCCTCAATTTTCATTTCATTTATTCAGTTTCCTTCATTGGAAATCTAGCTCTGTTCTCAAGCGGGGAGGTAGGGGGTGCAGATGTGTTTCGTGCTTCTGCTGCCACTATTGACTTCATTTTGTTCAGATTGGTATTTGCTCATCAAAATCCACTAGCCTTCTATTATATGTGTTGGTGGATTTCTACAAAATCAACTTATCTACTTGTTGCTGCTACTGAGAGTTCTCAATACCTGTGATCACCATAGTTAAAATTTTGTGGTTCTCGGTGTAAATGTTTTATTGTAAGATGGTTCTTGCGCTGTTCAGCTGCAAATTTTAGTCCTCGGCAGACTGCAATTCTGAAGATATGCATGATCCTAATGAGTAGAGTTAATAATAGAAAACTAAATGTAATACCCGGTGCAAAGTATGTTCTTCAGTGAGGAATTAAAAGAAGTAATTGCTTCCCTTCACGGGAAGCAAGCAGGTCATGGTTGCCGGTGAGTGTCCATTGGTTGCTCGATTGTGATTTTAGCTGTTCCTATGATAAACGACGGAGCTCGAGTTTATTCTTTGCAATTCATGAGGTAACTGTACATGCTTTAGTATCTAATTGATTTGAAGGACTGGTCAGTATGTCTGAGGATTTTTATGTTATTTATTGCCAATATATGTTGTTGCTCAAATGTTAATCATTGTTATACAGAAAACGAAGTCGTTCACTGTCACCAAGGCGCCGCAAAAGCCGTTCTCCAGCCACCAGACGTCACAAGAGTCGTTCTCCAAGGAACCATAGGAGACAAAGAAGTAGGAGTACCTCATTGTCTCCCATTGGTAAATCACCTGGTTCAAGCATCGGATTGAAAGAACAAAAGGGTATCAGTGAAAACAATAGACTTGATGAAGAGGAGAAGAAAAGGTAGTGCTGCATTTGTAAAGCTTCTCCTTTTCTGAAGCTATTTCTGTGTTTTCGTTTCCATCTCTTCCTCATCTTAGAGCAATCTATGCCATTGTTTTGAGTATCCACCTATAGAATTAACACTTCTTTTATACACTC
>JAOTQR010000001.1:32398539-32423116 GCA_025774065.1 Solanum ossicruentum | reverse complement strand
TCATCTATTTGAGAAGTAGAAACTTTTCTGTTTACAGTTCTACTTTTGTCTTGAAGCTTCAAGTATTTTGGTGATTAGCTTGAAAAATTGCTACAGGTTATTTGACATTCTTCTCCACAGGCTAATTTGAAGGAAGTTACTGCTATATTCGACTTATTAATTTTGATGATCATTTGGGTGCGTCGTTTATCTACTGTTCACCAGTTTTGGTTCTCATTTGTTTGGACAGAATTCAGGTAGAGGTATGCTATAAAAGCATTAACATGTATATTTAGTGCATATGTCAACATGGAGGTCAGTCTGTTGTTCCTTTAGTTATATGCTAAGGAGGAAAAAGGGCAAATACTTCGCAAGTTAGTTCTTCCTTTATTTTATGAATTTGGGGAACATAAAAGGATTCTGCTCTCATTCGCAAAATAAATAAGTAAATAAAAATAAAAGGAGTCTGCTCTCTGCATCAATGTTTATCCCGTCTCTAATTTTTACTCCTTTTCTCTCAGGCGTCAAGAGGAAGCAGAACTGAAATTAATAGAAGAAGAAACTGCAAAAAGAGTTGAAGATGCTATTAAGAGAAAAGTTGATGAAAGCTTGAACAAGGAAGAGATCAAGCTTGAAATTCAGAGGCGGTTAGAAGAAGGTAGAAAGAAACTTGTCATTGAAGTTGCTGCGCAACTTGAAAAAGAGAAGGAAACTGCTCTTATTGAGTCAAAACAAAAGGAGGCAAGTTATTTTTGCTTTAATAATATCTGGTTACCCCCATTCTTCATTGGTATTTAATTCGTGTTGACAGTGAAAAGGAACTGTTGTTTTTATTGTTCATGTAGGAACAAGCTCGAAAAGAGAAAGAGGAGTTGGAAAGAATGCTTGAAGAGAAGAGGCGAAAGGTGGAAGAAGCTCAGAGAAGAGAAGCTTTGGAGCAGCAAATGAAGGAAGAACAGCGTTATAGAGAACTGGAAGAGCTCCAAAGACAGAAAGAAGAGGCTTTGCGAAGGAAAAAACAACAAGAGGAAGAAGAGCGTGCCAAACAAATGAAATTGTTGGGCAAGAACAAATCCAGGCCTAAGTTGTCATTTGCATTGGGTTTGAAATGATTAATGACTTTGCCTTGTCATTATTATCATGGTTGTGATCTTGTTGATCATCAAAGGCAATTGGTTTTTCATTAGAGGTTGGAAAAACCAAGTTTTGTTGGATACTTCCTCCATTTTTTCTGTAATCTCAAGTATATTTCCTTCGTCGTTGTTGGCTAATGAATGTACTGTTTCCTACTGATGTAATTTAAGGGCCACACTACTAGCAAGATGTAGTTATCAACTTGGCTTGTTGGCGGCGTTTGTTCAGTATCTTGCCGTATTCACCAGATTTCTCTTTTATGAGATTGTTGATTCAAAGATGGGATACTTTTCGAATCTGGAGGAAGGTAAAATGCATGCACCCTTATCCTTAAAATGGAAATGCGTAAATGTTTGCTTATTATTTGTTTTAGCAGAATAACCTGTTTTAGAAAAAGCAACTATAAATTCAAACAAAATATATACAATCTGGTAAAAACATATAATTGACATAGAAAAGCATACAATTATGTTGTATATATTTGTATGTCGTTCGTATATCTTTTGTATGTTGTATATGTATATCAATTAGGATACAGAACGTACATTAATATTATACCCAATATACAAAATACATAAACTTATTGTTCATCATTCTGTTTAATTTTCAATATGAAAATCGACTCTAATAACTATCTCAATATTGTTACAGCTACCCCCACTCTAAGCATATAACAATTTCACATAATTTGCTTTTGGTATTTAAAAGATTTAAAACATTGTGATGATTGTCAGTGAAACTTATGATGATGAAATTTACAACTTTGTGTATCTCCTTATTTCCTTGCAAAATCATAAAAATCTATTTTTTTCAACACTTTTTAAAGGGTAAAAAAAATTGAATATTTCTATAAAAAGTATTTTATTCACCCGAAAATTATGTGAGTATTTTTTCCGCCTTTTTTACGTCCTAATTTTTACAAAAAAAACTTCATTATAATACCTCTTGTTACATCTTGGCAACATGTAAAACTTCATACATGCCCAAACTATCTCAGTCTCACTTTTCTCATCCTGTTTGCCACAGAGGTCATTTCCACCTACCGAACAATCTCATTCCTAATTTTGTCACTCCTAATATGATCATACATACATCTCAACATTTTCATATTCGCAATATGCATCTTCTAACATGCGATCACATTTAATGTGAGAGAGGCACGTGGCTAGCCTCCCCTTCTCTTAATTCATATTAGTAGTATAGTCTCTTGTTCTTCAATATATTCTATCATTTGTTCTTTTGAGCTGAATAGAACTATTGAAAATAATTTCTCTATTTATTAAAAAAGCATAAAATTTATGTACATTCTATCTTTTTTTTAATTTTATTTGTGGAATTACATTGGTGGGTGTATCATCATTATTGTTATTTTTAATTGATTTTTATACTTTTTTCAAAATTTTATTTAAATGTATATTTTTGGGGGTAGTGTGCTAGCTGTCTTTAAAAAGTCTGGTAAAAAGACAGCGACACCTCTTATCATTAACTCATTATTACTCTATTTTCCCCCAAACTTGGGTCCCACTTGTCTTGTCTGGTCTACCTCTTGGGCCCCACCCCCTATGGGCCCACTGTTTTTACTAGTCTCTGAATTCTAAGCGTAAGGTGGTTGGGTGTGGGTACAACCTGTATTTAATTTAACGAATCGGGTCAAGAAAATCGGGTCTGGACGTGGCGCGTGGAGATCTACGTGCGAGTGTGAAATGTTTGGGTAATTGGATTTGGAGTTCCGGGTCCTCCGGTACCGCTGACAAAACCCGAATCATTTTTTTTCGGGAGTTAAAAATACAAATTATCCCCTTTTTCTTTTCTTTTTTTCTTTTTCTAAATTAATGATAATTTTTTAATTAAAAAAATAATTGGAGTATAGAGATTGCTTGTTTTTGTGGAATTGCAGATGGAAAAGAGCTTACGTAATGAGACTTTCTAATTCAAGAATTTTATTATGCTTCTTTTACATGTTGAAAAGGAAATATCATACTAGTATTTTGAGCTTCCCTTTTATTTCTCCAAAAATATATGTCAATTTTTCTATGGTATTTTTGGTCCCTTTTGTTTTTTATTTAAGAAGGTTTCAACAAAATTGTGGCAAAATAATTAACAATTTATTTGAATATTTTGTTTCCCTTGTTTGCTAAGGTTTTGTTTGGTTCGAGTTACAAAAAAAAAAAAGTTCTGAGTTTGAGTTGCAATAAATAATCAACTATCATGAATAATATTTCCATCAGGTATAATTTTTAGTGTATTTATGGCTCAAATAGGTTCTGAGTTTATCGAAGAATTTTTTATACACTTTATAAAGTGTAAGGTTTTTTTAATATTTTACAGCAAAATCTGACGTTACTCATACTTAACAGCTCCATTTGAAAAATTGTATGAACTATAAATAATTACCTTCTAGATTCATGACTTATTTGTGTCACTTTAGTGTATTTATGACTCAAATAGATTCTAAGTTCTTCTCCGATAGGGATAAAAAATATAAGAAAGATTTTTGTTCTAGGTTTAATTTGTTGTATATATATTCTATAAGGTTAATGAGAAACTTTTTTTTTTTTACCATATTCAACAAATCACGACGAGTACATGCAAATTTATCTATAATAGTCATTTTTTGTGATAACATTTCATTAGCTATAATAATCATGTTATTTGTAGAATATAATTAATCTTTCATGTTACGTTATATTATCTATTCTCTTTCTATCTATAGCAACTAAAAAATATTTACACTGTTATTAAGAGGTTTTTGAATATCACTAGAGGTTAATTTGACTTACTAAGAACTTAACTATGGAAACTACATTTTAATATTAGGCACTATTATGTATGAGTTCTAATTTCAGAGAAATAATCAAGCAAATAGTATATGTTATCCATGTAATTTACCGTTCTCTCTTAATAAGATAATTTTTGAGACGAGGATTTTTCGAAAACAGTCTTTTTATCTTTATAGTAATGGTAAGGTTTGCATACATTTTATCCTCTTCAGACCCTAATTATGTGATTTCATTGGATATATTATTGTTGTTGTACTTAAGAAAGATGATTTTTTTATGACAAAAATATTTTTGATTTATTTTAGAATACAAATTTTAAAAACTTTTTTTTTACAGAAAAAACACATGTGTAATCAAACATCAACATATTAATTGGATGGATAAAGTATCTTTAAGAATCTGCCTACATTTCAGAAGATGACAATGTCATGACTTGTGCACATATTCATAGACAGTTAAATGGAGCAGGAGAGAAGATTAAATTTGAAAAAAGAGATGCACAAATGTTTACAACAAAACATAAATGAACCTGTAATCTCTATGTTATATTAAGTATTTATAAACATATGTTTTTAGATTGATCTAATATTATTTGTAGTACGGACTGATGAGACCCGGGCTAAAATTTTAATAATAGATTGAAGGTTTGGAGATACACTTTGGAATTCAAAGGGTTCAAACTGAGTAAGATCAAACTGAATATTTGATGTGCAAATTCAATATTGCTAGAGCTGAAGCACATATTGAAGTGACGCTTGACACTCAACCTATTCTAAAGAGAGAAAACTTTGAGTATTTTGGGTCCATTATCTAGAGCAGTGGCGATATCGATGATGATGTCACACATTGTGTGGGACAGCATGGACGAAATAGAGGCTTGCCTCTGGAGTATTGTGTGATAAAAAAATACCACCTAAATTTAAAGACAAGTTTTACAGAATGGTGGTTAGATTGTCTCTACTATATGGGGTGGAGTTCCGGCCAATTAAAAACCCACATATTTAGAAGATGCAGGTTGCAGAGGTGAAGATGTTGAGATACATGTGTGGAAATACCAAGAGTGATAATATTAGGAATGAGATCATCGGGAGAAGTTAGATGTGCATGGCTCCTGTGGCTGACAAGATTAGAGAAGTAAAATTGCAATAGTTTGATCTACTTTTATTTGTTGACATCCCCTCTAAAAAAAGATAGAATAACACACTAATTGATTGAAAGTCAAGTTATTTATTCAAAAATAGAGATTAATTCCCATTTAATTTTTTTTTTGCCTATTTTTAATAATGTATTCATGTGTTTAAAATTTCTTTATCCGTCTCTGACTATTACAAGTTTGAATTTTACCAACTTTATTATATTGCTACCTAACTAAACTTTTTATTATTTCCAGTGTTCATGTGACAAAAGATAAAAGATAAAATAAATGTGGTGGGGCAAAGGGATATACAAGCATACAAAAAATAGAGCCAAAAAAAAGATGCCATAGCTTTCTACAAAATAGGGTGTCAAAGGAATTAAATGGAGACACCACCCACCTACCTGTACACTTCCTCCGTTCAACAATAGTTATTTACGATCAATTTATATAGTGATCAAATAGCAGTATATTATTGGGATAATTTTACATAATCGCCCATTGAATATAATAAATATAATATCTTGAAAAATATAATAGAAAAATGACTATAATCAATGAGAAGGTCTCTTGATTTTATAAAATGGACAAGTATTATTAGATATTTACATTTAATATAGTGGATAAGTAAAGATGGACGGAGAAAATACTCTGCCTAATTTATTTTATTTATCATGTTCTTTTTACATATCAAAATATTAATTTATCTCTTATATTGAATAAGAAATATTGTTTGAACATTTGTCATTCATTAAAAGAGTCATCTTTAAACAAAATCGTCTTTTTCACCATTTTTCTTTAAATTACTATTTAATTATATTTATAAAATTATATAGTAAGAAGTGATAAAATAAGGACTTCTAGCTGTGAAAAGACTACTAAAAGAATATATGTTGTCGCGCTAAGAAGAATTCTAATTTACAATTGGTTCTAATTAATGACAAAATCTTTACATATATATGATCTTTATAAATAAATATTTTATCAAAAATACTTTTTTAGTAAGTTCATAATTAAATTTAATTTTTTTTCTTGTTGTGATCACGCACAAAAAGGGCGTACAAAAAGACCAACATTGAATAAAAAGTAAAAATAACTATAAACAATTAATTATATTTAAAATAATAATTATTTTTTTATCTTGAGTAAACACTTTCAATTAAAATGGACAGATGGGAATAATTATTTACTTTCCTTGATTAATAGCTAGTTAGGAGCGTTACAAACACGAACAACCAACAAGAGTAGCAATAAAATCTATATATATTAAATACTTACTTTTAAAAAAAAAAAGTGAGGTGTCCTATGGGTGTATTTCCCCCTATAAATTAGCATGACTTGGGTTTCTTCTGAGTAGGGTTTTTGAGTACCTAATCATCATCTCTTTCTCTTTCTTTCTCAAAGCCTCTCAAAGGCTCAAAAATAGGGTTAGGGTTTAATGATAGGTGATGAAGAACAAATATATATATGTTTATGTGTGGTGAGTTTGAGGGGAATGTTGTCTGGCTCGACACAATTACTTTCTTGTGTTTGTTTATTTATTCGTCATCAAGATAGATTAATCTTGACGATGAATAAATTACACACAGAGAGTGAAGGAGTCGGACCAGGCTTCATTCCTCTCAAACAAGATTCTACTAAATAAAAACACTTGTAATTTTTCACCTATATAGGTAGATATATAGATATGTAATCCTTTTTAATTTGTTGTCTTGATTCTTTTTTTTATTTTTCAAAAAAATTATGGTTTTTGTATGTTTATTCACCTAAAATTAATCTTGTTTATGGGGTTCTTGTCTAGATTATGTTTTTTCTTTTTTTGCAGATGGTACCAAGCTAGGGTTTCCTTCCCAGAAATTAAAACTATATACCCTTGTCCTTGTAATTGTTAATGGTTTTTTTTTTTTACCAGATTTAATTTTTATCACCATGAAATTAAGTCACTGATCTTAATTTTGGAGAAGGTGCTGTTTATTTTCCAGGGAGGATCAGATACAGAGAGATGTACATCAAGTGTATTTTGCTGGTTAATTAAAATTATGGTGGAAAAATGTTTAGAGATTAATTAATTAGGCCTTTTTATGAATCAGCCTTAATTGGTGACTGTAAATATTCAAATTTCCTTTTTTGTAATTTACTCTTGTTATATATTATTGTGAGAAATATAAATCTTACTCTACTATAATAGTGGTGTTGTTCATTTTTAGTTTTATTTATGTTGTATAACATGGCTCATTAATTGACTTAATTTTACCTTAACTTATTTGAGATTGAAGCCTAATTAATTGTGAGTATAGTTTAGTATTACCTCATTTTCATTTTGTTATTACTTTGATGTTAAAATAATGTTTTCTTTGATCATAATTTTTCAAATATTTTGAATGGTTAATTATTTTGTGTATTTTTTTTAGTTGCAAAAAAAAAAATTTCTATGTTTTATACAAAATATTAATTAGTTTGACTCTTATATTCTGAATCAACCCTATGAGAAAGGGATAAGTTGATTTAACATGTTGGTAAGGAGTAGTTGATAATGTATTAGTATGGAAATTTTTTCGAGTAGACTTTTATTGGTATACTTTCTTGTTTCATTTTTTGAGGTCAAATTTAAAATTTAGTGATTGAAAACTATATGAGAAATGCTACAAGTTACAATCTTTGTCTCGTTAATATGATGAAAAAATATACTCCCTCTGTCTTATATTAACTGAATTTGTGAGATAATGCACACATATTAAGAAAAACATTAAAAGACAAATTTTACACCATACTTTCCACTATTATCTTTTATAAAATCATAAATATATAGCGTAATTTATTTCCTAAAATATATAAAAGTTCAATTAATGTAAGGGCAAATATAGAAAAAGTTTCAAACATTTATCTATTCAACTATTTTAAACTTTGAAAAAAACTTAAAAAATTTAATTAATTTGAGACGGAAAGAGTATCTTAAAATGCAGGTCAAAATTTATATAATTTAACGTTGATAAGTGAAATAGCGACAAATAACATGATTAGTGAATGACTTCACTTAAAGTAAAAAAAATATGGATAAATGCTAAATTCGTGTTTTCACAGTTTAGGTTTTTATGTAAAGTTTGTTTGAACAAAAACAAAACATCCCTATATAATATAGCTACTAGCTAAGCCCTATACTCTGTTGCCCCTACAATTTTCACCAGAAAAAGTTTAAACGTCATTGGAAATTATTTAAATCAATATCTTTTCCTCCTCTGACATGTATACTCATTTTTTTTAAAAAAAAAAAAAAACTCATTGATAAACAACAAGAAAGAGCTGGACAAAACAAAACCAAAAAAATATATGCTCCTTGATTTGCTTAGTGCGATTTGAAATACTACTCTCTATCAATATTTAATTGAGTGGGGTAGTTAGAATCTTGAAATTCAAATTTTTTTATTTTGATCGTAAATTTAGATATATAAATTTTAGGTTTTATGAAATAATATTAACAATTTGAAATATATATTTAAAAGATAAATAAATTTCAATCAAAGAAAATTTAGTTGATAGAAATTTCAATTGTGTCACGAAGAACACAGGATGGAGTATCATTCAACTTGTTTGTCTTACTTTTCTTTTAATCTGTTTCAAAAAGAATATTTTTTTTCCTTTTTAGTTCTAAGTTTACATGTGACATGTTTGATAGCATAAAATTAAAGTATACTTTGATACATATTACACAAGGGGCTTGTTTGGAAAGCCACCCTGGTAATTGAATTTGGTGTAATTTGGTGTAATTGTATTGTCTGACTTGTTTGGTTGGTCAGGTAATTACTTGATCAGCAGGTAATTTGGTATAATTACATTTTATAATTCATAGGGAGAGATTGTGAATTGCAGAAAATTACATGGTGTGATTATAACTGAGTCACAAAGATCAAGACTCCATTTAACTTGTTTGTCTTACTTTTCTTGTAATCTATTTCAAAAAGAATGTTTTTTTATTCCCGTTTTAGCAACTTTTTAGTTCTAAGTTACACGTGACATGTTTAAGAGTATAAAATTTATGTATACTTCAATACATCCTCTACATCACTTAGTACTAATTTAAGATTTTAAAATTCAAAAATTTGCTATAATTTTTAAAATTGTGTCAAGTCAAACTAAACAAATGAATTGAGATGGAGGGTGAGTATATATATTTAAGTCCAATAAAAATGGCAATATCTATTAAATGTTAGTGTAAAAAGAATGTTATTCAACCAGGTCACTTATGACGCAACAATAAGTAATTTCTTATAATAAAAATTCATTAGTATTAGTAATAAATTTATTTTTTTGGTAATTAATAAATATAAGTTTAGTACACTATCAGAGAGAATTTTTTCTTTAACCAAAGCGACCTATAAGGTTAAGATCTTCTACATATTAGATTTAAAAAAAAAAAAAAAGACAAATTTGATACACTAAAATTTTGGCTATGCGCAGATTTTAGGGTAAACTCGACAACAAGAGTTTATTGTATGCAATTTTACCTTACATTTCTGACAGAGACTATTTCCAAGACTAAAATCCGTGACCTTCTGGTCATATGACAACAGTTTTACCAACTTCCACATATTAGATTAGATTGGCGATACATGAGAGTGAGTTTAAATTCTACGTGCTAGTTGTTTAAAAAGGTTTTATACTGATCAATATCTTGAAAAATGTAATAGAGAAATAATTATAACTAATGATGAGGGTAAATTAAGAATTAAATGTAAAATTGTCTCTTGATTTTATAAAGTGAACAAGTATTACTCCCTCCGTCCCATTTTAATTAAATTTGAGGCAATGCACACATATTAAGAAAAATATTCAAAGACAAAATTTAAATCATATTTTCCATTATTATCCTTTGTGAAGTGATAAATATGTAGTATAATTTATCTTCTGAATAATATGAAACTTCAATAAATGAAAGGAAAAATATGAAAAAAGTTTCAAATATGCATCTTGAACTTTTAATAATTCAACTATTTTGAATATTAAAAAAAATCTAAAATGTTCAACTAATTTGGAATAAAAGAGTACTAAATATCCATTTTAGTATAGTTATCTATTGAACAGAAAGAGTATAATCTTCGTTTGGAATAAGAGTTACTTTAACAAAATAATAATATAATGTCCTAAAATAATTGCCTTTAGAAATTGAAGACAAGAAAGAGTACTTGATTGTTTCCAATTACATCCTTATATTAAATAACTACTACTACTTTAATAAAAATGATCATGAAATATTATAATCCTTCTGTTTAATAATCCAGCCCAAGCTATACATTAATACATGTACACTTAATTAAATTTGGTAATGTGATAACTAGCATGCTACTCCTTAATAATATGTTAAAAAGATTTAAGTTATATATATTGATAATATGAAAATTTTTTCAGAGTAATTTACTATTTTTTTTCAATTTAATTGAATTTATCATATAATACAAACATATTAAAAAAAATATTCAAAGACAAACACTTTTCATTATTGCCTTTTGTGAAGTCATAAATATGTAGTATAATTTATCTACTAAAAAATATAAAAGTTCAATACTCCCTTTGTCCAACTTTATTTGACCCCTGTTGACTTTTCACATAGATTAAAAAGTAGTAAATGATGGGGTAATTTTACCAAAGTATCCTTTGAATATTTGAATATAATAAATACTATGCATTGAAAAATGTAATGGGAAAATGACTATAATTAATGAGAAGGGATAAATTAGGAACTAAGTGTAAAATTATCTCTTAATTTCATAAAGTGGATAAGTATTGTTGAACATCCCAAAACAGTATAGGGGTCAAGTAAAAATGGACAGAGGGAGTAAATGAAAAGACAAATATGAAAAAAGTTTTAAATATCCACCTTGAATTTTGAACAATTCAAATATTTTAAATTAAAAAAAAACTTTTAAAAATTAATTAATTTGAAACGAAGAAAGTAACATATAACATGAAATCATGTAGATATACGTCAACATGAAATGTATGTGTTGGATATTGTTGGGAAAAGGAGCGTTTGTGAATTGACTGAGCGTTGCGTTAGTAATAAATACAAAAATCCAAATGCTGAAGTGATCCATCACCTTTAATGCTCTACTTATTTATTGCATGACCATTTAATATCTCTAAGCCTTTTGTCATGTTACTAGGATGAAGATCAATAAAATAATTATTCCCTCCGTTCATTTTTACTTGTTCAGTTTGAATTTTACACCTACTAAAGTAACTGATGTTGAAGGTAAAATAGGAAGAAATAATTTTTTTTCTTGATATATTATAAGTGAACGGAGGGAGTATTTTTTTGGGAAAAAATTAGTAATTGGGTAGGGGGTGGGAGGTGTTTGTGCAAGTGATAAAAATATGAGTAACAGTCTTAATTTAAATGCTAAATATGGTTGTTGGATTTGGAAGCATTGAATTAGAGCATTGAAGATGATGATGTATATTTTAAGGAGAGGTCCGTCTCTTTTTTTGAGTTTTTGAAAACATAAAAAAGATTCCGCTCTACTTCACATAGGTTTTTGCAAAAAACAACGTAACATCATGCTTTTATCATTCACATAAATAAATAATTTACATGGCCATATATACTAAGCATTGTCAACAAATGTCCAATCATATGAAGACTAAATAAGCAAATTGAAAAATGTAAGTATGCTATATAGTAAAACTGGTGTCTGATGCCTGTTATCATTTGGTCCTATGTTATTTATATCTTGTCCTTGCTAGTTACTTGATGTTAAGATATGTTCTTTTTCCATATCTATATATCGAGTGTACGAAGGAGTCTTTATTGACTATTTAAACTTTCATCTTGTTAGTGATTGAGAATTTAATACCCCACCATATGATCTCCTTTCCCAGTCAAAAAAGTAAGTCTAGTACCTTCTATTATCTTCTTCATTTTACCGACTATAATTTATCAAGCCTAATTTAATCTTTATATGATGATGTCTGACTAAATATGAAATTTAGTCCTAATTTTCAACATGGCAAGTCATTTATATAAGAGCATATCACTAAACACTACATTAAAATGTTGGAATCAAGAACTTCCAAATTCACTATTGAAGAGTATCAATTTTGAGAGGACAAAAAAAAAGAAATATTGCCATGTGAACTAGAATTGAGGGAATACTAGAGTAAATAAGAATCCATCATCCATATGATGAAACAGGAAGATTTGAAACAAGAAGCTTAAAGCAAAAATCTTCAAGATAAACTAAAACTGGAGATCATTTCGGCTACAAAACTGCTGTATTAAGTCGACTGTACAAATAAATTATACGTAAATTAAGAATGAAACACTCGAGTCGTGATGGAATTGCTCTTCAATGAATCATGAAAAGGCTTTTTTTTCTTTTTCCATCCAGCTCTAATCAAGAAAACTGGAGAGCCTCTCAGCTGGACAACAAACAAATATTTGCAAGTCAATTATAGGACTCTTCATGGTTCAGCGGGGAACACTTTCTCCAAGAAACTGAGGAAACGTTTTGAATAAATCTTGGGTTCAATTGCGGAGATCGACATGGGATCAAAATGCAATGATTTGTAGGTGTGCTCCAGTTTCTTTTTCATGTTGTACTCTTGCAGTATGTCAATTATTCCGAGATATAGAACAACATCATATACCTCAAAGAGTTCAACTTGAACTGAAGCTGATTCCTCTTGCTTGACTTTCTGATTTGCTTGGGCTGGCATGTTTACACCTAATTGTACCCTTAACCTGAAAAAAACTGGAGGCTGCTTAGACATTCGGTGAATTCTGCTGGATAGCATGATAATGACTTTGTATGAGAACATTTCATGCTTGTAGTTTTTCTTTACTCGCTCACACCAAAATGTGAAGGATTTTTGGTAAGACGTTTGACATTTAAAGATCATTGCATAGAAAGATTAAAATATTTGACAGATGCGTGCAGAGGAAAATGCATGTCTTCCCTGTCTTTCTTTCGTTTCATTCGATATGTAATCTGAAGTGTTTTGCCACATTCTTTAAGCACACAATAATCCCTTTAATCGATCATATCATTAGGATAAATCTTAATATCATAAATGCAGCATGGTGATTTTGCCACATTCTTTAAGCACACAATAATCCCTTTAATCGATCATATCACTACGGTTTCCTTGAAGTCGGAATTCTGTACAGTAGAAGCTAGCAAACATGACGGAGATTATTGCATGATTTTTTAATTTCGACTCCCAGAGATCATAATATGTTCTCTTTCCCTTCTTTCAACATTATGCCATGCTCTTGCTTCTTGCATTATTTATTATTCTATATCCTGCTGTTGTCCTGTATTACTTCCAATCATCTATCCACCTCTTTCAATACGTTTCTTTGTCTTTTTGTTTCTACCACCAGCGGATAAAAACTTTCATGGCAGATTTTTTTCCTTCCTCATATTCCTGATTTTTCCCATTTCTTGACAAGTAACATCAGATTCTCACAAATTTCAAAGCTTATCTCTACCTTCTCTCACAAGGGATCTGTCTGGGTTCCTCTCATTTGTTATCTATTCCAGCACCTCTCAGAAATCCGCTTGTAAATCATGTTTTGGTAAGATGGGCTGTGACAGTCCACTAATTTTGCATTTTGAGAAGACTACAGATTAATGCAAGCTTATAGAAATAAAGGTTTTTAAGCATCTCTCTGATGATGGCAAAGCATCCATGTCAAACCTAACAAAAGGATAAGAAGCAGATGAGATTACCTTCCAGTACCAGGCAAAAGAAGATCAACTTCCTGGTCACCAACGGACATGGCTCTCAGTGTACTTCCTCTTATATGCGGACCTGGTGTAACGTTGACAGAACTAGGTTCATGCGTTACTAAAATCAAGCCTCTTGGTGGAATTGAGAGCTCCCCCTGTGAGATCCCACCTTAATGCATTGAAATAAGAAGTCAATAAGCATCAGTGTAACTAGAAAAAAGATGTCAATGAGTATAAGAACGAAGATTTTAGAAGAAATTTAATCACCATGTTCACGATCCCCCAGCCTATCAAGATAAATGAGTACAGAAATGAGAAACTACATGCACAAAAAAGAGGATAAATGGGAACTGACCCAGAAAATAGAGGAGTGACAATTCAAACAGGCTTATACCTTTCATTGGGTAGTCCCAAAAGAACAATAGGATCAAATAGAAAAGAGGAATAGGCTCAAGAAAGGTGCTGCATAACATGGACCTAGTGGGAGGCCAAGAAAAATCATTAGAGAAGAGGATGAAGTTCCAAAAATAACTATTTCAGGTCAAAAACAATAGTGCCAGACAAGAAATTGCTACTATCCTGTGCAAGGCTGGACGGCCACAACAGAACAACCGAATCATGCCAAGAAACCTCGAGTCAAGACATGAGCATCTTACAATGCATCCCGGATATGCCATGGCATCCTGTGGTAACAGTTCCTCCTATTGCAGGATATTAGAGCAGCAGGAATTCAGGACCTAGACCATCCATAGGGTCTCTTACTAATCAAATAAACAAATCTATTTCTCCAGTGACAATTACTGAAAAAGGACAGTCCAGTTCAATAAAGCTCCCACTATGCAGGGTCTCCATGACCTCCTAGTCACATGGCACCTACTTTACCAGTTACTCCAAGGCTCCCCTTCGAGTGACAATTACTATACCAAATTAAAAATGATACAGATACTTTTTTTTAGTGAGTTAACTTTCGGATTTGCCCTGTGGAAACAATCATGGTAGAAAATCATAAACAATGTAAAACAGGACGGGAGAGAAAAGTTATCAAAGGAGAAGCAATCAATGTCCCTAGAAAAAAGTTCCATGTGCTCAGCAAACAGAAACTGAACTTTGAGAGCAAAGCTAGATTCCTGTTGGAAAGAGAAATATCAAAAATCTTAACTTTAGCATAGACGAAATCCGGAACATTCTGGAATGTTTGCTTGGCTCGTTTCCAGCTAATTTGCACACCTTCCAGATGAGATAAATGAGAGTAGAATAGTCATATATATTTGCTAATTCATTTTTCCGATGAGGTGCAGCCCTTCCCAGGACCCTGCTTGAATGCGGTATGATTTGTGAACCGGGCGCTACCCTTTTTTCTAATAAATAAAGAACAGTCCAACATATTCATTTGGCAATTTCCAACTCACTAAAAGTACAGTTCACAACCATGTACGCTTCAAATTGAGAAGCTAAGGTGTCATGACAGTTTCATGCTGTCAACAGATCAAAAGGCAGAAAAAGTTCAGGATCATGGCCAATCCAGACAATTTCTCCTATAGACAATCTGTACTACCACATCAAGTGAGGGAAAGGACTACTTGTGTCATTCCCTATGGAACCTGCACCTCTCGAGTCCTCAAGATTGTCTTGTGGACCTACTTGAAAGTTTCTACAACAAATGAAAAACCAACCGACACTGTTTTTTCACACAACTAGTTGTGGTTTGGGCTCTGGTTTCCTCAAATGGTACAAGTAGACTCACTTTTTTATGACAATGCACAACTGCTATTAAAGCGATAAGAGGAGGCTTTTTAATTTTCAAAAGGCACATCTCTAATACACCAAAGTCAGCAACTAAGGAAAACATGCTAGCTTTCTATCAAGAGCACTTCTTCTTTGACCACCATCTCTCGGTGCTTGGTAGTGTTGATCCAAAATATTTGTCTTACATAGGAAAACAAGAATTATTTTGATGCTAGACAAAAAATTAATGAAGTCGATCCTCAAGGCAAAAAATAGGGAATACGACCATCTATAATAACTACCTCACAAGGTAGGGGTGAAGTATGAATACACTCTAGCCTCCCTAGGCCCCACTTATGGGATTACACTGAGTATGTTGTTGTGTTGTTATTGCCCATCTATAATAAGGACCTTCAGATGTTTAAGTAGCATGACAGATGGCATTTTGCTAATTTAGCATACAAGTGAAACTTCCTAAACAATGCCGGAAGTACAACTATTTTAAGTGAGAGGTCCATTTACAACATAACAGAAGTCTAGTTGCAGCAGCTTGATGCATGCTCGTTGAGTTAGATGGTGGAAGCCGTCCTCAAGAAAGGATATTGGTGAAAGGGAACATAGAGAGAGAGCCATTTTGGTGATTACAGAAATGACAGTGTTGTGATGATCTTATAATGTATTAACCTTATTTCCTTATTATAGCTATTAACCATCAAGAAAGAGAGAGAAATACACTAGAAAATCAGCAGTATTGTTCAGCTGAGGTAACACCGTAATGAAGATTAGACCAAGAACTAAATTTTGTAAGATAGGTTTTACCTTCAACTCGATCAGGATCAGTTTCGACTTTGTGCAGAGAATCGGGTGGTTCTAAAAGAGACATTAGATTCTCAGGAGCTCTAAAATGTAATCCCAATAGAAGGCTATAGTCTATAATGTTCTGAGATTCCAAAAATCTGCAGTCTAAAGATAATTGTCTGCAAGTAGAAAAAAAGGAGAGCTTTAGTTGATCAAAAAAAGGAGTTGGGGGAACAACACAAGTATGTAAACCAAGGACAACTTGTAAGCACTGAGCTTTCTGTAACCAACAAAACAGGAATTAATCAGGAAAAGAAATACATAGTCCTGCATAAATTATCTATGGCACTCATGATAGCCATAAAAGGGAGGGAAAAAGAGATTAAAAAAGATAAATTACATATGTAAAAGACACTTGCTGAGAACCAAAAAGTGTCCCATTCTTCTTTTACAGCACCTAATAATAGAACTGGTCTTTTGAGAACAACACATACTCTTGGTTTACCTATAAAAACTCAATCAAACAGCAACTTAACCAATTACTGCCTCAATCCCAAATAAAGCTAGATATTCTGGCCTAAATTGATATTAACAAGACTATCAAAGATTCATCATAAAGGGTCTAAATCGTTATTAACAAGACTACAAAAGATTCATCATAATTTGACCTATTTTTACACCAACTCTGAATCTACCACAGTCTTCCTCCTTAACTTGGACTCAGGTGGACTATGCTTTGCAAACTAACTGGAGTTTAACTACTGATATAGAATTTGTGAAAAATAATCAAAAGTTCACCACCCTTGACATATTAGTTTTGGTTTACAGTAGTTTTAAATTATTGCTCCATCTAACCTTCTTTAAAAAACTTCAGTAGTCAACCATCACGGAGAGTAGACTACAATGAATCAGAACTTTTAACTCCAAACTGCAGGGAAATACCAAACAAAGACTTACTGGAAAAGTGCCTCACGTAATAACTTGTCCATATGAAACTCATATGTTAAATCCAGGTCTTTTAATGTAGTCGTCTCATCGACCCGATCTTTCTTCGTAAATCTCCCATGAGAAGAACCTTTTAAATCGTACCGGCGATGTATTCTCAGTTCAGTACAAAACATATTCCCCATGACTACAAAGCGTACCTGAGAACAAAATACGTAAATACTCGACCTGAATGATATGAGGAAAATGCATAGCAGCAAAGTACAGTAGGACTTACGCCTGAGCACTAACCTTTTTTCCACGTTTCAATGATATCCTGTGCACCCCGAAAACTTTTGTTATGAGTGTGTTTTCATGTTCCTTTACATGTTTATAGTAATCAGGAAGCATCTTGAGTAGAGCCTACATGATGTTAAGATAATTCACTGTAACAACCTTTCAGTTCACTCACAGTATATAATTGTTCCCAGAAAGACAAATGGCACATATTCATGATTACTCAGCTCGTTTTATCAATCTAATTATAAGTACATCTTCTGCACATTAGTGACAATAAATAACACATCATTAACCAGAAACAGCGGTAATTTTTGGTGAGAAAACAACACTGTTCAGAATGTTTTTATTTTACCACCCATATGACCTATCACACTGCACCAAACCTTTCACAATGGCTTTTTTCAGCCACTGCTGGAACATCATCAGCAAGGAGGTAGTGGCAACAGTCCAATCTTCTCATGAGGAGGGGACGTTTGAAAGAAGCTTAAATGCTACTTTTGTGGCATTAATCCCCAAAAATGCAGGAGCACTAGAGTTAAATGATTTTAAACCTATAAGTCTAGTGGGGGGAGTATATAAAATCATTGCTAAGGTCCTAGTAGAAAGGCTGCGCAGGTAAATAGGCAACAAATGGCTTTCATCTAGAACAAACAGATCATGCATACAGTGCTAGTTGCAAATGCATATGCAGACTCAAGACAGAAGAAAAACAAGCTGGGATTCTATGCAAAATGGATATGCAGAAAGCATATGATCATTTGAATTGGGACTTCCTAATGAACATGCTACAGAGGATGAGTTTTGGCGCTAAGTGGCCCAGGTGGATGAGACATTTAATATTAACACGGTGATTTTTGTCTTCCTATAGAGATTTGAGGCAAGGGGATCCACTGCCCCCTACCTCTTTATCCTAGCCATGGAGGTTTGGGTCAGAGGTTTCCAAGTGGGAGAGGGAGCAGGAAACAACTTAGAGGTAACACATCTGCAATACACAAATGATGCTCTAGCGTTTTGTGGAGCCACAGGGGACCAAATGCTGATTCTCAGAATTATTTTCAACATTTTTGAAGCTGTTTCTGGTTTGCATATGAACTGGGATAGAAGTTTCAGTTATCTAGTTAAAATAGAGTTCCAAACATTGAGAATTTGGCAGAAAAGCTGGGGGGGAGGGGGGGGGGAGTGGGCGAACTCCCAACAACTTACCTGGGTGTGCCTTTAGGAGCTAACAGCAAATCATAGGGCATATGGAGTGGTGTGATGGAGAAAAGTGAAAAAAGGCTGGCAAGCTGGAAAAGTCAATACCCATCCTTAGGTGGCACTTGGTAAATAGTGTGTTGGACTCTCTTCCTTCATATATGATGCCAGTCTTCCCTACCCCAGCTAGTGCGACTGAGAGATTATATGCAATCAGGAGAAACTTTTTATGGAAAAGAAGTGAAGATAAGAAGAAATATCACCTAGTAAAGTGAGAGCAACTACTTCAAAGCAAGAGAAGGGGGGGTTTAAATATCAAAGAACTGAACATACACAACAAGAGTTTGATAATGAAGTGGTTATGGAAGTTTGCACCCCCAGAAGAAGCTTTATGGAAAGAGGTGATCAGAGCAAAATATGGCATGCAGGATAGATGGATGACAGAAGAGGTGACCACCCCTTATAATTGCATAGTATGGATATGCCCTAGGTACCTATGGCAACTTGTTGCTAAAGGAACAAGTTGTAAGGTTGGAAATAGGGAGAGGGTATCTTTCTGAAAGGATATATGGTGTGGTCAATGGTCTTTGATGCAGATGTTCCCTGAGCTATACAACTTATGACAACTTCAGGATGCTACTGTGGCAGATTTACGGACAGGACAAGGTTGGAATCTCCATCTTAGATGGAACCTCAACGACTGGGAAATGACTATGGTAGCAGATCTTCATAATTCAGTCCCTCAGAATTGCAATCTTACTGCAGAGAAAGACAGCTTGGTATGGAAGGTGCATAGCAGAGGTATTTTTACAGTCAGATCAGGCTTACAAAGACTTGACAGGAACAAATACACAACAGATAGGGTGGCTGTGGAGAATGATCTGGAAGACCAAAATGCCTTACAAGGTACATTTTTTACCTGGTTAATGGCAAAGGAAGCAGTTCTCAACCTCTGCTCTAGATGCTACCTATGTGAAGAACAAGTAGAGACTGTCAACCATCTCTTTTTGCAGTGCAAATGGACAGACCAACTGCGGCAGATGTTCATTCACAAGAGGTAGATCAAGAGGGTGAAACCTGGGAGAATTAAAGAAGTGTTGAGAAGCTGGAATAGAGATGGAAATGCAGTGGAGAAGGAGGAGAGATGGAATTGGTTCCTGCATGTATATGGTGAACTATTTGGAAAGAGAGGAACCAGAGGTGTTTTGAAGGCAAAAAGAGCAACATACACAAGATCAAGACAGACTGTTAGGCCTTTATCATCTTTGGTGTAAACAATAGTTATAGATAGCACAGAAGAGGCTTTTAATGCAATTGACTCGCTGTAACTAGTATCATTAGGTTTTTTTGTAAAGCGACAACTTTTCTGATGGGGAACTACTTTTTGTTGCAGTATACCTGTGAATATATAGAAGTTACCATTCTCTTAAAAAAAGACGTGTCACACCAAAAATATGAAATGTGCAAGATGATCATCAATAATGCTTCTATTTTGTTACTTCTTTCATTTTGTTCCACAATGATCTTAAATAAAAAAACATGTACAAGATAACAACAACTTTTACTTCCTGGTAACCTTTTTATAAAATAAGGTTACTTATCCCAGTAACTAAGTCAAACTAACTTGCAGAAACTGAGTTTAGGGTCAGAGCATCCACAATTTTGTATCCACAAATAAGCTCTGTTGCTTATCCATAAGAGAAAGAGAGAAAAACAATATGCATCGCCACCTCCTCTCTCTCTCTCTTCCAAGTCAATGTAGAGAATTTTTCAGGAATTAGGATAACAAAGGTATATGGAGATAGATGAAGAAACAGAAAAAACAGACCCACATGTAATTTGAATGGGAATCATGAACTTGGCTTGACACTAAGAGTGGCATCTAATTTCAAGATGTAAGGGCATCACCATGCTGAATTTTGAGTAAGTAAGAAGATCAGAAGATACGTAAATGTTGGAACAGCAAGTGAAGGAGAAAAGCTAAAACAATTTAGTATGTGCAAACCTTGAGCTCAGACTTCTTTAAAGTCTTGATCACAAATCTATCATCACGAGAAAGATAGAAAAGGCTGCCACTCTTTCCAGGAGAGGAAAGCTCTCTCAGCCCATCATCACCACAGATGGACATCATATAGTCTGCAGCATCCAGCTTAAACAACTCTCTCAAATATCTGAACATGAAATTTTACAGTCATAGAAGTCTGTCGTAATCTACAGTAACTCATCTAGAGCAATAAGAAAAATGAAGCCCCAAGCTTTAGCTTATACGGTAAAAGTAAAATATGAATGTTCAAGGATGGTAAATCCATATACTTCTACACTTCTTAGGAGGTGGCTTGGGGACGCAGGAAACTAAAGAGCCATGGTGAAACAATCCAAAAAAAACGAATAAACAGCAGCAGATTCCAATCTATTTTTATGTTTTTTCTTTTTCTTTTTTTATTAGGAGGATGGGGAGCAGCAGGATATGGCAAGGGATAGAGAAGGATATGCAGAAAACGCTATGTAAAGATTCATAGTGATTGAAGTAGCCTCCTTTGAAGATGGAAGTGCTCTAAGATTCTACAAAATTTGTTGATGGGTTTTACTTTTACCAATAATCAAAACACAGTTACAAGTAATAATGATAACTAAAAACCCATGACGCAAAACTTGCATACCAATGCAAATTTTAATAGGAACCTTCTTTACATGATTTTATCAAACCAAGTAGAACAAGTCCCTAACTCCTCCTAGTAATTAAGCAAATAATCACCTTCATGCTACAGCTTAGTTCACCAAGTTATTCAGCAGCTTACTGAAGTAGTCAGTTCCCTATCAACAGTTCCCTAACAAAGAGCTATTACAGGTTTGCTCACACTCAGAAAGTCCCCATAGTGGGAGAGTGTATAAAAGGAAACTACCAAGTAGCTGATATAGAATAAACTTGAAAGTACCTGAAAACCATAGGGCAATAATCCTTCCAATAAAAATCAAGGGAATGATGTGAAGGTGTAAATTGGGAGCCCTTCCTCGGAAAGTACATTTTGATTCTTGCCTGATCTCCAAAGTCCGATTGCCTCACTTCACGGATAGGCACAGGAGTGATCTTACCAACAGAATACCTATAATTTCAAATACCAAATAAATAAATACTTCTATGTTACCAAGTGGGTTTTACCACTCATTATCAATAAACAAGGACCATGACATATGCTTACCTGATACCAAGTTGCAAATTAAGCATCAGATAGTAGCTCTTACGGCCTTCAAGAAAGTCCACACACGACTTCCTCTTTACTTCTGTTGCATGAAACTTACACCGTTGTTTACTTTTGCGAGATAGTTTACTAATATTTATAATCCTTTCTTTGATTAGGACTCCTTGCGTGTACACCCTTTCATAAGCTACGGACCCCATTTCCATAAATTCAGTTCTGTCATCAAGAGAGCTTTGCGATAATACACTTGATGACTCACACGCCATCATGTCTCTGCTGGAATCACCGAGGGCAATGTCTTCCCCCGGAGCTGCAGTTCTCTGCGATATGCTTCCTGAACTTTTAAGTAAACTATAGGAGATTCTCTCCGAAAAGCTACGCTTCACTTTAGGTTTCACAGACCCTGAATTAGAGGATGAAATATGTGAGAGCTGCCTTTTCTTCTTCTCATCATACCTATCACTGCACTTCCTCAGAGAGCGATGCTTACTTCCAGCAGGATAAAACATTCCATGTCCATCTTTTAGCCCTTTAGTCCACACCCCAAAGTAGTAACTTCCATCGGCAAAGCGATAACAGCCAGATCCATGTCTTAAACCATTCAACCAACATCCATCAAAAAGATCTCCATCGAACCATTTCATAACACCTCTCCCGCACATTTTTCCATCTTTCCAGTTCCCAATATACATGTTGCCATTACTCCACGCATATCGGCCGCTGCCTTCGCGTACTCCCTCTTTCCAACAACCATCATAAATATCAGAATTCTGATACTGCTTTCTTCCGATTCCATGCTGGGTATTCATCCTCCAAACACCTCTGTATATTGAGCCATCAGATCCACTAAATACTCCAAAACCATGGAGGTAACCTCCAGAGAACTCACCCTCATATGAAGCTCCAGAAGGCCAAACAAGCCGTCCTTCTCCAGTCATTTTTCCTTCTTCCCAACAACCATCATAAATAGATCCATCTGACCAAGTGTATTTACCTTTTCCATGAGGAAGCATCCCTTTGAAACTACCCACATAAGCATCTCCATTGGAGAAAACCATTTCAGTAATGCTGCATATAGACTTAAGAAATTTAGTACTCAATAAAAAGCTATATGGGAGACCCACATAGAAGTTCATGCTAAAAAAGCCAATTATACTTGATTATAAATGGAGGGATTAAGGGCTCCAATGCGTAAGTACCTTCCACAATGCTCCATGGCCAGTGGTAATCACCCTGACTTGTTCAAAGTTCCTTAGTGATAGCCAACAAGCCCATCTAAGGTGCCTCTCTGTAAGTGAAATAAACTGGTGAGCAACTTCAATGATTCTTACACCTCATTAAGAACATTGTCATGCAATGACAAGAACAATCGCATAAGATCGTTTTCAAGTAACATAAGTGCACCTGTACCCCTTACCATTTTACACATTTAGTTGATAGCACTTATTATTCAGTTTTTTTTTCCCTCATTAGTTAGTTCTTTTTCTTTTCTTTTCTGAGAAGCACTCTAACGAGTAAAAGTTTTATGGTGGGTAAATTACGACATAATGTATGCACTGGGAGTTTAGTTGGCATAAGAAGAAAAGTTAGGTGAGACTAGATGAGATTTTTGTAAAGCGAGAAAATTATAATTCTAGGCTCAATATTCTACGACAATGGTGTGATAGATAAAGATGTAACATACACAATCAATAGTATGGTTGAAACAGAAAAGTATTATCGGATACCAACTAGAAAAGAAAATGCTCGAGCAAGACAAGTCTTCAAAGCAAGCAGCAGTGAGAAGAAGAAATAAATTGCATTCTCCTAAACTTAGAAGCTGATGGAGATATCATGCCTACTCTACCTAGTGGGGGTGCACTTGAAACTTGGACAGTCATTAGATCACTCTAAGTCGAGTTTGCAGTAAAAATATCTCAAAGTACACCTTGGTGTTATAATAAAGTTCTAGAAATCTCTATTGAGAACTTCAATTGATCATCATTACCCCTATTAAACAACTTGAAATGGTAAAACCAACGAACGGGAACTGAAGTTCTTACCAGCTTCCTTTTAAAAAAAAATAGTAATAAATAAAAAAAAAGATCTTACCAGCTTCTCACCCAGAGCAATAACAAAGAAACAGTTTTGTTCAGCAAGATCTAAAGCTCAGATAGCAAGAAGGATAGAGAAGCAAAACCAAACACTGAAACTGGAGAGTAGTTCTTCTTGTTAAAGATAAAGAAGTTAATATATAAAAAACTCTAATTTTATTACACCATATGCCAACTTATATCAATTTCACGTCATGGTGAGAATTACCAAGTTTAAAAACTTTAAAAAATCATGTATAAGACATTTAAGTATAGAGAGTTTCCCATGCTTAGATCACATTGTTATAGAAGGTTATGCCATTTTATCCAAGAATAATCCTTGAAACATTTAATGCATACCCAGATTCCAGAAATAGGAGCTGTTAATCTTGACACATAAAGTACCCTTCATTAAGTTGTTAAGTAAAAGCTAGAAGCTCATAGGTTATGGGATCACATAATTAACTTCATTGTTCTAAAACATTGGTCCACTTATCTCCCTATATAATAAGCATTCCATGAAAACCATATTGTTGTTAGGCAGATTGAATAACGATTCAACCCGATTTAAGCACTTGCGGAATTATAATTGGACAGAAAAATAAATAAT
>JAOTQR010000001.1:32381173-32398439 GCA_025774065.1 Solanum ossicruentum | reverse complement strand
TTAATTTGTTGACTAACAAATTAACATGTGTTTTTCCTTTGTAATCCAATTTGTTGTATAGGCAAGAATCAACAATTGTTGATCCTTGTGTCTAGACACTTAAGAACCACACATATCATTTTGCCGATAATCTACAAAATAACATCAACATGGAAAGTAATATTTCGAAAATGCAGATTTACATACCAGGATTAAATTGCCTTCAACACCAGGCAATACTTCAGAATTACCTAACAATAGACTAGACTAGTCAATCAACTAGTACACAACTCATTCTCTAGAAATTAGTACCAAACAGATTTTACTGCATTACACACATATTTTTGCTCCTAATCTTCTCCATATAGGAATTTAATCAATCTAAATTCCCCTGCAAAGTTACAATCATCTCAACAGTTGACATCAAATTCAACGAGCAGCCGCAAAATGAGTATCTCGGATGCACACAAGCATTCAATTAATCCAACGAACTCATCAATAGACCCAAATGAAGAAAACTACACAAGCTACGTAAATCAATATCACATCATCCGAGATCGCAAAATACCTCATTATTTAAATCAAACACTGTTGATACTAGTTGAAATGCACGAATTAAGCATCAAATACCGATGAACTCACCTCAAACTGACCGGCAACACCGAACGATCGCCGTATGCTGAGAATTCCTCAGCTACCAGAATTTCCACCAAAAAAAGTACAAATCGATAGCGATTTCGAATTGACAGTTCAGCTTCTTCCTTGAAAACAACGGCAAGAAGTTCAACTTTTTTCTCACTGGTCTGACGTTACCTACAAGATAACGAAAGCTGTTTGTAATGAAGGTTTAAGCGTTTTCCGCAAATTTTACCTGAAGAGATTTCTGTTTGTGCCTTTTTTCTCTTTTGGATTTTCAGTTGAGGGACAGTAGCCTGAAAAAGAGATAACCCAAAAAGATATTTATACTGAGGTGTGAAATGGGTTGCGTGTCGTCCGTGCAAGCGGTGACTCCACGTATCTCAATCGTAATGGTATATGAGAAGTAGCATGGACTCAGTCGTACCTGATTTGAACGTTACCAGGTAAACTATTTACTCCCTCCCTTCCAATAATACTTCTGATACAAAATTTAAGAAAATAAGAAAGAATTTTTAATCTTATGATCTTAAATTAAAAGTTATGTATTTTTAAATATTATTATTTTAAGTATATACGTGAAAATTAAAATTAAAGTTTTATCATAAAACAGAATCTTTTTTTAAACAGATTATGTATTTATTTTTTATAAAGAAAAACTAAATTTAATTATAAACTTATAAAAGGATAAATAATTTATTAATTTTAATAAATTATTTATTTATAAACGTTCTATATATCGAGATTCTATCACAAATTACAACTCATGATAAATTAAAATTTTCCTTAATGACTGTAGGATATTTTCTTGATTCAAAGTGGAATTTTATCAATGATTTTGACATTGTATAAATTACATGAAGTATTTATATTTTTTTTAAAAACGTTATTAATAAAATTAATTTAGCAATTAATAAAGGCAAGTCTGATCAAATGGAGTCAAATAATCTGAAATGGAACAGGTATTAGTTATCACGTATATTTTTCATATAAATGCAATCAATACTATTTACTTTCAAAATAAACTACTTTTTGTTATACTGTATGCTCAAAGAGTGTATCTTATTTGATATCAAATATTACATAAAAAAATTAAATTTACTTATAAGCTTATGAAAAGATAAATGATTTACCATAAAAATAATTTTAATAAATTATTTTTTATAAAAGTCCTATATATCATGATAAATTAGAATTTTTCCTTAGCTGCTTTAAAGTATTTTCTTGATTTAAATGAGGAAGAATTAGAAATTTATTATATAAGAAAGATTTAGAAGTCTTTCCACGACCTAAAATTCCTTATTTTATCTTTTACTTTTATATATTTAAAAGTCAATATTGTAAATATAATTAAATAAGAATTCAAAGAAAAATAGTGAAAATGACGATATTGTCTAAAGAATAATCTTTTAATGAAGGTAAAAAGTTGAAACAATATTTCTAAGGATCTTCAACCCTTCACATTTTTAATATAGTATAGATATAAATTTATATTAAAAATAAAATAAGAAAATTAATTAATTTTGTTTTTTTTTATAAATTGGAGTATTTTAAGATGATTATTTTTTATAAAGTTGACAACTAATATGATAAATGTAGTGTAAAACTGTGGGGATTTAAAATACTGAAAATTTGAACAGAGAAGACAGATTTTAATTTAATTACTATTATTTTAAAAAAAGGATTTTATTCCTTTATCTGAACACAAACAGCGCAGATGACTTGGAATACGGAATCTTTGTTTGCTCTATGTTGAGGTTCACACGAATTCACATGGAAATTTATTAATTACCTGATTTTCTCCTGTACCTTTTTTATAACTTAGCATCAAAGCAAAATTTATACTAGTATTATTAAAATGTGTAATGGTTTTTTTTGTTATTTTTAGTTTGTTCGAATTTATTGTAGGTTTTTAAGAAATTTAATTCTTTTACTCTACTTAAGGTTATGTATTATTTTCTCTTTTAAGATGAACCAAATAAACATTAAAGAAGTGACGATACTTCAAACTTCAATATTTTCGACGAACTCAAAGAACAACAATAAAATCACACATAGATTTTGTTTTCAAGAGAATATACGTAAAATAAGAAAGAAAATTGATGTTGAAAATTGAGAGAAAGTCTCTTTATTTAAAGAGAGTGATGGGTATGATCTTCCCTGTTCAGAACAGGTATGACATCTTTTAAAAAAGAAAATGTTTGTTCGGAAGGAACTCAAATCGAAGCGATGACAACTCGAGGAGTCCCTTGACCCTTTAAGTGCTAAAAAAAGTATTCCCAAAGACAAAATTTTTCTTCTATTCTATCAAGGAATTGGAGAAATGTCTCTTCATTTTTTTTTACTTGATTCCCCGCACATTTTTCAATTCACATCTTATTTAGATCCAATACTCCCCGCAGAATAAATGAATTTCTAACATTTTTTATGTTCCAAAGATGTATTAATTATTCTTTTTCAAAATTATTCTTCTCTTTAATGAGTTTATCAAGTCTTCTTGTTCTTTTCTTGTTTGAAAAAAAAAATAGGAGGATGGGGGGAAGAGAAAAAGGAATTAATTTATTCATGCACAAACTATGACAATATACTAAAATAATTCAGTTTGACGAATATTATCTTTCACTAGAAAAGATATGGTCTTCATTTGGCATATTGTCTCTTTGAAATTCAATTCGTACTATGGTGCTGCTTCTTTTTATTTTTTATTTTTTAGGTCAGGTTTGTTGCATGTGTTAGACAAGTTTTAATATTTTTTTTAAAAAAAATGTGCTTAATTTTGACTTTATGAAGTAAAAAGCATTTGGAATGATTTTTTTTATTTTATATATATATATATAAAAGATGCTCTTTTATTCATTTATATTTGGCTTTTTTCTCTCTTTTTGGTTAATGGAAGTGCGTAAATATCAACCAAGGTATAGTGATAATTCTTTACACATTAAAAGGGTAGTTTAATAGCAACATGACTAGGTAATACTATTTATTTTTATTTTATTTTTCTCTCTTTTATTTTAGTTAGGTTAAAAAAAGAATATAAGCTTGTTAGGTGCCTCTCTTTTTCAACAAATATTAATTTTTGGTGATGTTTATTTAAACTTCATTAATATAAGATAGACTAATAAAGATATTTTAGGTGGATTTGTCAAAAGTACTCTATTGGTTAGCACATCTTTAATCAAACCTAAAGGGGTACAGCTAGCTGAATTTGCGTTAATTTTTTTTCAAATTAATATTATTTTAAATAACAATATATGTACACGCACAATGCACAAATAATATTAAGATATTACTTTTAAATATTTTGGGAGACAATGCATGTGAACCAGCAATGCCCTATGTTTTAACTCGAAGACATTAACATGAATCCAAGTACATGTTCAAAAAATGAAATGAAGACAAAAACTGTCGTTGTTTTTCCTTTTTGGTAGAAGGTGTATATATTTAGATATTTTGAGGGTTTTTTTTTTGGTCTAATTATTTAATTTAGTATTTTCAAAGGATACTCTAAATTTTCCTACAATTTTAATACTCTTTTGTTCACTTTTACTTGTTATTGATTTATTTTTCAAGGTTACTAAATCTCAAAGCTAAATTTAATATTTGAAATCTAAAATTTAGATAGTTGAAAACTATGAGAAAAATACTATAAATTGCAATCCTTCTCATATCATATTAATATGATGAAAAAATATATCTTAAAATGTTAATCAAAGTTCATATAGTTTGATCTCGATAAGTGAAATAGTGACAAGTAAAAGTGACAGATAGAGTATCTATTTATCTAGGATATGCAAAATAAGTATTCTACGGGTGGCAAAATTAAACCCAATCCATCCAACCCTTTGAAGTTTAGGCGGGTTAATAACCCGTGTATTTATTAGCTCAACTCGTCTCAATTCAACCCATCTAAAATTGGCTTGATATGCAATCCGAATTAAATCGAGAGAAATCTTGTGAAAATATATCTAAAACACTTTTTTTTAATTTGATATATTTTATATAGTCAGAATCAAGAAAAATATAATTTAATTAAGTACTAAAATATTAAAAAGGAACAAATAAAATAAGTAAAAAACTTAGTAAAAATTGGGTTAAATTTTGACTCCGCTCTATAACTCATTACTCAACCTATTACCAATCAAATGTAAATTCGGTTGAGTATTGACCCATTTGTTGTCAAATTTGACTTAACCAAAGTATTCCATGACAATATGATCCGCTTTGGGTGGGTTAATAAGCTAGCGTTTATTTTAGTATTACTAACTTAGCCTATTTAATTTTGACTTTTCCAATTCAATCCAATTGTATATGATTTATTATTTAGTTCATTTTGAATCGACACATTTCAGCTCGCTATTATGACAAAAATAACTTATAATCATATATCGATGAACTCACCTCCAAATTAACTTGCACTATTGACACTTGAGCTTGATTCTTTCTTGAAAAACAAGGATAAATGAATGTTAATCTCTTTGTATCAATGTTTGAAACGTTTTCTGCAAATGAGGATGAAGAAGTAAAGAAATTTCTGTTTCTACATTTCAGTTACCTGATGGAAAGGTATTATTTATACTGACGTGTTAATTGGGGCAGAGTTAAACTGCTTGCCACGTAAAGTACCAAATAGTTAGTGGATATTGTGGGAACTATTATTTAACTAATTAATTATTTAACGAGAAGAGGTGACTATATGGGGCATGGCTCAGTGTCATATAATAGATGATATGATTTTAGATGAAAGGGTACGAAGGTCAGGTCGCATATATTAAAGTAAAAAAATAGTAGATAATGGAGTATTGTCTTGTTTTTTGACAGGTATAGGCTTGGAGGTGCATACATGCATGTCGTATAAATCTTATTCTTGCAGTTTCTTAATTAGCTTGCTTTTGATTTCTATCAATCATCATATGTTGTTTTGATTATCGTATTTCAATTATTATACTATTTATTTTTTTCACTGTCGTTTTTCTTTTTATAAGCACTTTTATTTGTTGTACTCAAGTCAATGATTCTCCAAAAGTACTTTATTTTTAATCTCTATGAGGTATAAGTAAATTTTGTGCACACTTCCTTTTTTTTCCCTAAATTTCATTTCGTTGAATTTCACCAAATATATTGTTATATTATTTTTAATTTTTTTTTGTGTGAGTGTATGGCGCGGGGGTGGGGGGTGGGGGGGGGGTATTGGTTATGATTCCTCCTCCTTCCTGAACGACAGCTCACATGATTTGGAATTTGGTATTATGGAATCTCTGGTTGCTGCTCTATGTTAAGGTTCACACGAATTTTAATTACATTATTCTTTGTCGATTACCTTTTTTTGTCAAAATGATACTGCTAATCAATAGAGCTGTTAAGACGGCCGGTTCATTCTATTCGGGCTATAAACAACAACATTATTTCAGTGCTTCAAAGGTTTCCGTTCATTGCGTAGTAGAGGGGATTGAATGTACGCAGCCTGACCCCTATATTTAAGAACATAGAACGACTATTTCTGGATGACCCATGATGAGCGTCGAAAGTTGCATTGACTAACTGCTACTTCACAATTGAAAGAAGCGCAGACAATTTAGAGAACCATTTTGATTTATTCCATCATACCTCAAAGCCAAAAAATAGTGAATCTTTGGCTCCATTCGAAATTGATGGATGCATTCTATTCGGACTAGCTCTTACAAATTTTGGAATTTGACATATCAGATCAGGCTGACCTTTTTTTTATGGGCTAAAAAATAGCTAGCTCAACCCATTTATACATGGGCCGTGGGCCTTACCGGGCCCCATATTTTTATATTTTAATAAATGTTACAGTTAAATTATAATTTAAACATATTAAAATAAATAGTAATAGGACAATATTAATATTAGTGTTACTATTACCCTCTCCATCCATCTTTACTTGTTCACTATACTATTTTGAGATGTTAGACCATACTTGTTCACTTCATGAACCAAAACATAATTTCAAACTCAATTTTTAGTTTACCCTTTTCATTAATTATAGTAGTTATTTTTTTGTTACATTTTTCAAGACGTTCTAGTTGTTATATTCAAAAGGTGATTTAGTAAAATTGCTCATATTATTTACTGTTTCTTAATCTCTGTGCTAAATCAATAAAGGACAAGTAAAAATGGATAAAGGGAATACATATTATCAAAATATAATTTGTATCAAAATTTTAATATTTAAAATTTTAAATCAATTTTGAGTTTGGACTCTTATTATTTTTAATACTCTATTTTATTTTAAATTTTATTTTTAATTATTTTTTAATTCTGTCCACGGGCCGGCCCAACTCATATTGCAAAAACCCCACAAATCAGCAGCCTTACTCAGGCCAGACTAAAAACAAATGAGTTCCAAAAGTCATAGCCCAGCCCTGCTAAATCACAGATTAGGTCAGATCGATCCAACGAGCCTAGCCCATATTGACGATTCTACTAAAGAACTTTTTTCGTTACTTTTTAAATTATTTTAATGAATTTTATACTCTAAAATAACGTAATATATAGTTTTCTATGCATAAAATTTTATTTTAAATATGAAGAAATTGATGTTTAAATTTACATTAAAAAAGTTAAACATTTTTTATTCTTGAATTCCCAATCTACTCTTTCTTTTTTCTGTTTTGGGTGGGGGAGGAAAAAGGATTAATTTATTCATGCACAAACTATGATAAGATAGTAAAATAATACATAGTAACGAATATTATCTTTCAGTAAAAAGATATGATTTGCCTTGGAATATTGCTTCTTTGAAATTCATATTATGGTGCTTCTTCTTTTCTTTTTTGGGTATCTTTGGATGGTGTATAAAGGCTTTATTCTTTCTTTTTCCATTGTTACTTGATTTTTTTAATGACTAGGTTTGTGTTGTTTTCAAATTTTTTTTATATTGATTGTTAAAAAATTTTGAGAAATATTTTCACTATGAATAAAAGTCTCTTAATATAAAAAAATGATTTCTTTTTTTTTTTTTTGTTTACAAAAATATGAAAAATAAGTCTCAGAAAATATCATTTCAGATTAATTGTGTCCTCGAGATAATCCACACTCCAACACATCTCATCTTTTTTTATTTATTTATTTTGATTTTTCACCTTCTCCAACTATTCTAGATTTGCACGTGTAGGGCCCTTTACGAAGGAAACACTCTTGTCAAGAAATTTTTTTTTAAACTCAAAACATTTAATTAAGAAAAAAACAATCTCATCCACCGCATTTATTTCGCCTTTTCTTCTCCCTCTTTTCTGGTTATTGGAAGCTAAGTGTGTCAATACCAACAGAGATATATGTAGTGAGTAGTGACAATTCTTTACACTTTAAAAGTTTAGTTTATTAAACAAAACTACATGAGTTCTTCGTGTGTGTGTTTTTTGGTAAAATTGTGCCTTAGTGGACCGTGTATGGATTGCTAATATAAGACGAAAACGACTCACCTAAATGTTTTGGCTCCTTCTAGGGACAATGCATGAGCTGCACAATCTCTTTTGTTTTCTGACTTTAGATTTAAGGGGCTGTTTTGAAAGTTATTTGATATTATCAGTACAATAATTATGTTTATATGTTTGTTTGTCAAAATACAACTATAAGTATATTGTTTGACTGCACAAATATAATCTTATAGGATTAATTTTAAAGTTTATATTTTAAAATTTTGAAGCAGCGATTTATTTTATTTTTTACTGATGGAATATATCAATTTACTACACACATCATTGATCGGCTTTTTGTAAATTGCAATTCCCATATTGCCAATTACATAGTATTAATTAACAATCAACCTTTAGAATTAGATTCTAAATGGTCAATTAGGAAAGATGATGCGACAATCATAGTGTAAACTCTATTTTTTTATCACGCTTTTAGTAGACAGTTAATTCCATTTGGCACAAAAAGGGAGAAAAGATACTCCTCTGTCCAACTTTACTTGTTTCCTATTGACTTGGCATAGGAATTAAGAAGTAGTAAATAATAGGAGTCATTTTATCAAATCATCCTTTGAATATAATTATTATAATGTCTTGAAATATGCAATAGAAAAATGAATATAGTTAATCACAAGGATAAATTAGGAATTAAGTGTAAAATTATCTCTTAATTTTATAAATTGGACAAATATTAATGGACATCCTAAAATAGTATAAGTAGACGGAGGAAATATGAGATTATTTTGCAAATTCAATTGATTTATCGTGAGATGATTCCCAATAACAATTAATTAAATGTAGTATCATAAGCGATTTCTTGTTTATCAATGTGTGTTCCCACTTCTAAATTGTAAAGTACTCCACTTTCATGGTCCAATAACAACATAAAAGCAAATATTCTAAATGTATTTTTTTCAAGAATACTTTGAAGAAAAGCTACATTTTTTTACCTTCTGAAAAACAGCTTCTCTGACTCTCTGTTCTTTCAAAAGATTGATCAAACACCTCAATTTTTAAAAGGAAAAAGAGTCAAAATTATTCCTCAATTTTTATTTATTAGTTGATTTTATCCTTATTGTTAAAATAAAATTATTAATACCCCACAGTTAACAAAGTTTTCACCCAACTATAAATATCTTCAAAAGCTGCAAAACAGTGATACAGAGACTTGTAAATAAGGACTCACATCTTTAAAACAAATATCTGTTAACAATAAAAAAGAGTTTGCCTAATTTTCACTCTAGCTCTTGTCTCGTATTTTTCTATTGATTTTGGTCAAAATACCCAAAGACGATTAACCTATGGTACAGGTGCAGCGCCAGGCCACACAAATATAATTATCTGCGACTTCTACGGTTGGAAGATGTGGATTTGCCGAGAGGAGGAAATTCATCTTCACTGGAAAACATCTTATTTTCACTTTTAGGAAGATTTTCAGGCTTGTCATTTTTACCTTGGTGCCTATTTCTTGAGCTGTCTGATGACAGAGGAGGAACAAGACGCTCAATTCCTGAAAGCTCTGGATCAGGAGTATACCGATATGGCAGTTTTTTGACATCCATCTTACGAAAAGTGATTGAAATTCTGTAGAAAAATCAAAACAAAGGCAATGTTGATGTTAGTGATATTAACAAGAAAATTGCAGCCATTTGGACTACTTTTAGACAAAAGTTTCTCATGAAAACGTATGGCGTTTGGCCATAGATTCCAAATATTTTTCACTTTATTTGAAATTTACGCAGTTGGGAGTTGGAAAACACGTTATAAGTTGAAGTAATGTCTTGAACCTTTTAGCTGGAACACTAGGCACACAATGTTTAGCAACATCAGCTCCGTTACCATTGAGAATGAGCACTGACCTGCATCAGATAAATAAGGGGAAAATGTAGGCAGTGCAGAGATCGAATTGTTTACTGTATACAAATTTAAGAAAACGAAAAAGAATTTGTGGGGAGCGTACCCGAGAGGAAGAGGTAAGGAGAAAGGACCAGAGAATTCTCCAGGATTAACAATCTTTAAGCTTGTGCCAAAGAGTATCTTACATTCTGCCAAGAAAGATACTGTGCAGAAAGGTCGAACAAAGTCATGATGATCAATATGAGGAGGAATGCAATCACCCTCATCATAAATATTCACAATGCAACTATCGGGTACACAAGACGTAGGCAAAACATGCCATCTAACCATCCTCTTAATCATTTTCTTGAATAAAGGAGGCAATGGATCCACTTCTTCATCTCTAACAATTCCCGGTGGATTACCATCTTTGTCCTGTTTCAGTGGATAAAACGTTGAGATAAAACTGAAATGGGATTAGCCATGTGTATCATATCTCAAAGAATCACTTAGAGAACTCTTACCACAGCATAATTATAACAACAACCAAATTGTATAGTCACACGACCCTTTCCTCGCATCCACTTTCTTGGTTCAGAATATGTTCGCGCTGAAAAATGTCAACCAGAAAAAAGAAAGAAACTAAAACACTCGAAGCAATAATACAGTAGCTCTCTAGATATTACCAGTGGCGTACGCAGGATTTTTCATAAGCAGTGTCACATTTTAAAATAAAATAAAATAAACAAATAAAACACTCCAACATTATATTAGAAAAACATAATATAAATAAAAACCAATTCATGCATATTACTATAACTTTCTAAATAAATTTTTATTTTTTGGAATGTATGCAAAATATTCTCATTAGAATTATACTAAACAATTTTTTTGCACAAGGCATCAAACAATCACTAAAAGCATCATCATTTCAATTTTTCACAAATTATTTTGACCAATTTATTAATGAGAAAGAAAATAGAGAAAAAACTATTATACATAAGTAATTAGGAAAGTAAGCAAGATCACTGGTTTAATCATAATATTACTTTAAAAGAAATATGGTAATTTGGACTGATTGGCATGCGGGTTGTAAAAATAATTAGCGACAGTTGTGACTTGTGAGGTTCGAAGTCACAAAAAAATTGAAGCATCCTGCCATCTGAGCTACATCGTCACTTGTGATAAGAAGTGTCACTTTAGTTTATTTATCCGTTATTTAGCTTTTGTCTTCTAATACATACATATTTAACAAAATATTTTCGACGAAGTGGTGTCACGTGACACCCCTTAGCCTAAGGTAAATCAGCTCCTGGATATTACTCTAATTGGAGACAGAAATAAATAACCATACTGATAAACAGAATTCAGAATACAGAACTGAATGAAAATTACCTCTAAGTTGTCGATTCTGTCCCATTCTCTGAAGTGAGTAAACAAGTTCGACTATCTCCGTTTGCTCATCGGGATTAAAAACATTCGTGTGAAGCTCAAGCCCTTTAAGCACATTTATTTGCTTACCGTTAACATTCTCATAATGAACAAAATCCTTTTGCCTGCCAACTTGGCCAAATCTAATTAACTCTTTCTGATCCTCCGATAAATCATTGCCTATGACTGATCTACTAGGTCCATAATTTAGTTTAATCTCAAAATTTGGATAATCAAACACTGGTTGTTTGTTGTTCACTGGAGTAGACAAGACACTAACAAATCGCTTCGACCTTCCTGAGTTAGTTGATTCGCCAACTCGTACAGATGGTGTATCAGCATCAGCATCCAGCTTTCTCTTTGGTGAAATTACTTCATCAGATGAATCCCCCTGCAATAGTTCTGCAGAACTTTCCGTAATATTAACATTTGATAATGACACTTCGTTTAACCTTCCTACAAAGTTAAAACAAAGTCAAGTGATATTTGAATAGTAATAATCCTAAGAACCAAAAGATAAATCACCAACTATAGTCATATTTTACCAAAAAAAAAAAAAACTAAAATGTTATAGTCCCCATTCCACAATTTCTCTGTCTGAAAAGTCATAATCTGTGCTTTAAACCGAATTATTCCGAAGGAATCTTAGTAACTCTTGATAGGCTAAAAAAATTGAATTATTCAGATTGAATTCCTATTCAGGAACTCAAGATTGAGTTTATTTATAGTATCATTCTCAAATTTCTCTATCTACATCCTAACTACAGAACCGGGGAATTCAAAGGTGGATCAAGTGTTCGACACAATATCCAATGAAGCTAGCACGCTACTCAATGCTACATCCACTTCGTTACTGGTTGGGGTGCTCATTAAAACATTCAAGGAAAAGAGAACTGTATTTCACTCTAAAGACGGAGCATATTTTCTAATTTCCTTTGGTAGTCGAGAATCTAACATGCAAGCTACGCGTTCCACACGTGCTCTACCAATGAGGTATTTTGATGCCAACTCTCTTTATAATGGCTTGTCTGGATGGAAAATTAATTTAGTGGTATCTGATGACTTGTATATTGATACAACTTTCGAAAAGCCTCCAACAATTGAGGATCTATATTTTGATATACAATTTTTGGAGTATGAGGTTGTTTCTTCGCGAAGTGAAATACAGTTTGTGAGGAATGATGTTAAGCGTGGAAAGTTTAATGAGGCAAAAGGCACGCTGAATATCTTTTTCATTCGATCCCAGTGCGAATCTATTCATGGTTAAGCTTGATGAAAAGGTGAGGGTTAATTGTGTATGGAATCCTGATCAAAAGGCCTTCACAAAGGTTAATTTGGAATCCAAGCCCAAAAAAGGCAACAAAGAAAAAGAAAGAGATATGTGGCAAAGAATGAATTGATAGAGGTGTGGAGTTTAAATGAGATAAACCCAACTCTCTGGTCTTAAGAACGCTGGTTTTAAGAATGAGTCATTGCCCTTCTCTAACCCTGATTGCCCAACCTAAGAGCGGATAGTTAATGTGTTCACTTCCTTTCAGAGTGTGATTTGTCGTTTCCAATGTTATTAGGCCTTTTAGGAAAAGGGACATAGGTTTAGAATCAAGTATTCTGCAAATTGTCGATAAAAATGTCTAGTTTCCTCTCGTCCCCTTTCCTTGATTCTAAGTTTCTCGTCTCCCTTCTGGTTATCTTCTTCAATCTACCCTTTACTATTTCATAATTGTTCTACAAGTTCTTTGTTAGTTCATTTTCAATCGTAACTTCGAGTTTTAAATATTTATATTGTGAAATTGGGGTTCTTTGATCCCTACAGTTTTCGTATGTCTACTTCTTCAGATTTTAAATTCGAGTAACAATCCTAGCTCTGCCCCTAATTATACACAACCAGAACATCAAGAATTCGACCAAAAAAAGTTCCATTCTTGAAAATAAATACACAGACATTAATAATTAATCAGAAAAAAACATTAATAATTAGAATTTTCTTACTTTGATTAAGATTGCTCACACGAGCCTCTATAACTTCTTCACAGTAAGGACATAATCCTTCAGACAACACTTCAAGAATTTGTTCATGAGATAATTCTTTTAACATAGCCTTGAAATCCCGGGGCTCCGGCGACCATCGACTATAATCTCCGGCCATGAATTGACCCAATTTTTATTTTCCGACCAGTCGGAAAAAGCAACGGAAGGAAAAATGTCTTGGGCCTTGTCCCTTTTGGACAACAAAATCTGAAACCTAAATAAGTAGATTTAACTGTACTTGCCAACTTTCTGGGCTTCTTACACTTAACTAACGTACAGCCCAAAAATAACATTATCTACTTGTAAATTTTTTATTTTTTTTTTTAAATAAAGTATGCAAAAATAGAATTGACAGATAAATCGAATCAAAAAAATATTTTTGGTTTATTGTTATCAGATTATTCAATTAATGGATGTTTAATAATTTTACAGAGAAAACTATCGGGTTATCAGTTCAGTTTGGAGTTTAGTATTGAGTTATTGGGTAAACTGTTAATCGATTAAGATTATAATATAATTTACTATTTTATTCATTTATAAATATTACTTCGTCTGTCTCATTTTATGTGGTACCTTTTCTTTTTTTATCCGTCCTAAAAAGAATGTCACCACAATTTATCTTTAAAATATTTTTTTTGCCCTTAATAAAATGATTCTCAACCACACAAATATCTAAGAGTGATTTTAGACTACCTGTTTTAAAAGCTTTTTTTTCTTAAATACCGTGTCAATTCAAAGGATGTCACATAAAATAGGACGGAGAGCGTAAATATTAATAACTTAACATCGTATGATACTAAATTGATACTGATAAGTCATGTTTATGCTGGGTTTCCAATGTATAACCCTTCTGTTGAAAAGTAAATTAGAATATGACGTCAAATATTGCATATTAGTATTAAGTTTAGGTACTCAACTAATTTTTTATTTTATTGTATCTCATCTGATTGCGTCAAATTATTAAAGAAGTTATATATTTATTTTGTGAGTATTTTCTTATAAGATAAATCAAACCATTAAGAACAAAAAACTAATAAATTGAAAATTGATTGAAAAATTATTAGTTTAACATATTTAAAAATTAAAAAATTAATAAATTAGATCAATAATACATAAAAAAAAAAAACCAAACTGACTGATGCATACCATAAACTCTTCTTTAATTTCATGTTTAAAAAAAATCAAATCATTGCGTTGTAAAGTTTTATTTTTAATTCCCTGTTTGAAAAAAATCAAATCATTGCATTGTATAAATTTTTATTTTTACTTCAATAATCCTAGAATTTCGTCTTTCTTCACTCATAATCAAATTTTAGTTTAATTTATTTATCCTGAACTCTATGCTTGTGCCTTGCACAAAATTCCGCATAAACAATATTCAATTAAAATTATTATCTCATTTTATTTGGTACTCTTTATTTTTTGGATCGTCCTAAAAAAAATCATCTTACTTTAATTGAAAATAATTTAACCTTGAAATTTTTCCTTTACCGTTAATGAAATGATTTTCAACCACAAATATCTAAAAATAATTTTAGACCACAAATCTCCAAAGTCTTACTTTTTTTCTTAAACATTGTGCCAAATCAAAAAGTATCACATAAAATAGGACAGAGGAAGTATATATTAATTAATTGTAAAGTGAATGATGTTTGGTTTTTTTAAAAAAAACTTTTTATTCTTTTTCATTGATAGCAATAAGGAATACAAGCATTGAAGAGGCGTTTTGGAGTCTGCACAAAGGACACAGTGGGAAGCTTCAGAGTTAAGTTTATGAAATAATGAAGTGGAACTTCCTAGAAATAGAAATTCCTATTTTTTTAGGGTTGAAGTACTTGTGGGATTTCACTGGGTATGTTGTTGTTGTTGAAGCAAATTAATCTAGATGGGTTGGGCCCGCTTGTATTAGTCCTTGATTTAGTTTAATAAAATGCACCACCAGCCCAATATTTAATTAAAAGAAATTAATAACAATGTTAGTATATAATTCAACAAGAAATAGGATTAGCAATATCTTAATAATAATAGGAATTACATTAAGAAGTTCTATAGAAATGAGATTAGTAATGTTAGTAGTAACAGGATAATCCTTAGACAGTTCATTAAGAAATAGGATTGCACTGTTTAATATCTTAATGTTCATATATTATTTTTCACGTCAAAAAATTTAGACATTTGATAATATATATTTAACTAATTTTAATGAAATAAGGAAGGACAAAAATTTTTAGCGAAAATTATATAATAAAATTAGAGTTTATCAAAGATATAAAAGTCATTTAATATTTAAAAAATATCTTGGTCAATTAATATTATTATTTATGCTTTCAGAATAATATTTTATTATTCTCTTAAAGTTGTAGGAAAGGAAACGTTGGAAAAGAAAAAAAGTTGATACATGTATGGAAGAGAAAAAAAAAAAGCTATTTAAAAATTTGAAAATTCTTCTAAAACTTATAGGTGTAACAATTGGAGCTAAAAACTATATATATATATATATATATATATATATATATATACCTATTTTAAATGTTAACTGCTAATACATAAAAATTTTAATTTTTGTATTAAAAACTGAATTAATGTATTCGGATTGCAATGTCTTTTAAAGGATTTTGGTAAATTAAAAAAGGATGGGACAAAATAATAATCAACTCTTTTCACTATATAATTTATGTAAACACTCATTTTTTATATTCAAAGTTATAGGTATAAAGTATAATAAAAAAAATATAGCTAAAAACAAAATTAAGATACTTATTATTAATTATTTGCGAAAAGTCCTCGTCGTACTGACCAGATTGGGCATGGCCCTTAACTAGTACTTAGGCCAACTTTGGTCATGCTCTCAAATAAGGAAAAATAATATAATTAGATAAACATATAATATGTTTTTACATTATATAATTATAATTTGAATAATTTATAGCTATATAATTAGGATTTTGTTGTTATAATTCGATTTTTTTACTATTTTCTTTCTCCTCTCTTCCTTTCTATAGTCTCTCTCCTTTCTCTCTACAATTTCTTGCAGATATACAATTACGAATGTATACCGGTCGTATATATACAATATTTTGACAGATATATACAGATAATTCGACGGATATACATATACAATTCACCTCTCTCCACTCTCACTCGCCTATGTCCTCTCTCTCTCGATCCCGCTCACCTCTCTCCTCTATCCTTTCAATCTCGCTTGCCAGATATATAAATATATATGTATATCAATTACACATATAAATTATTTGACATATATACATATACAATTTTACCTATACATATACGGTTCGCCTCTCTTCTCCCTCTCTCGATCTCACTCGCCTCTCTTCTCCTCTTCGGGTCACGTAGCTAAGGTTATATTGTGTAATTATGTAAAATATAGTTATTTGATAATATTAAATTTCAAGTCTAGGTTATTTATGAAAGTTCCCCCTCAAATAATTCCTTTTTAATTCCTTCACATGATTTTATGTATTAATAATGTATATATGTCTACTAGCTTAATGTACGTGCTTTGAATGTATGTATCGTGTCAACTTTAAAATTATATATAAGTAGTACTTGCTAAAAGAAATATAATGTTCAAATAAATAAAATTAGATAAATATTATTAATTTGCTACAATAATTTAATATATTGTGAATCGTCAAGGATGATAAAATCAATTTAATTACTTATGCTATAGATATGTTAATAATTTATGAATACATAAAGTAATAATTTTAAATTGAATAGTTAAAAGTTAGATAATTAACTGACTAAAATTTAATATGAAAAAAAACTCCTAAATATAAAAGGAGTAGTTTAATGTTATCAGTGCAATTTTACTGAAAATTTTTCTTTTTAAATTTATTATATTATATATTATTATGAATGAAATATTAAAATTTTAATTAATTTCAAAGTTTCAAATATTA
>JAOTQR010000001.1:32366866-32381073 GCA_025774065.1 Solanum ossicruentum | reverse complement strand
TTAAATTAATTGAGTTGAGATTAATTCTTGATATTTTCAAATTTTCAATATTTTCTTTAAAGTCGGTCATTTTTCGGTATAACAGTTACTTATTTAGCAGTTTTAAGAATCAAAAGAGATAATTATGATTCTAATTTATTGTCGTAATAAGTTATCAATTTACCTTAATTTAAGGAATTCGTTTTTATTTTTAAATAAAATCCTAACTTTTTTCTAACTAAAGAAATGTATATATGAAAGATAAGGATACAATAACTAGTAACGAGTGTAGAGTGTAGGGACCACGCGTATCCGTATTCTTCACAGACTATTTCTTTTGGAAAAAAATATTTCCTAAGCACATACTTTAATTTTTCTTTACAGAATATTTTATTTTATAGTTTATGGGATACATATATGAAAAAATACTCTGTGACTCTCTATATATTTTCTCTCTTCTTGAATGATAAAATGAAGAATGAATTACAGTAATTTTGGTAGGTGGGAGCCTCTCTCTTTGACAAAAATAAAAAGTTGGTGGTCAATCATTCCATCAACCATTTGCTACTTTCAATAAAAAATTTGCTATCAATTTTGAAATCAAATTCAAGAGTTGATAAGTTTAAAAATTTTGACATGTGGACCCCATATTTGAAGGGACCACTTAATAACGAGTAGATGGACTTTATCTGTTAGGGTCGTGATGAATCATTGAGGTGTCGTTTTTAAAAACAACTCATTAATTTAATTTTCTTATAACATATTAAGACTACAAAATTAATCAAAAGATCTTTTGATATATTTGATGTACCATTAATTTAATATTATAAATTTAATATTTTTTTGTAAATATTAAATAGAACAAATAAATTAAAATGGAGAAGAAAAAATATATTTTAATTATAATATTTTTAATCAAATATATTAATAAATATCTACATGTCGATTATTCAATGCTGGCACGATGCTGAATGTTATATTATATTATGTAGTGAAAACAGCAAATATTAAATCAGAAACCTGTTTTTATACAACCAAGATAGGAAGTCTCATAATTAATTAAATATATAATCTCTCTACATGTATTCACATCCATGTGACGTCACGACTTAGATTAAATTATTGTATCAAAGATCTGATCCTATCTCGACAAAAGATCGACTCTAACATTTATAATAAAATAGTATTTAAAAAAAGAAAAGTCTTCATTTTAACTGTATACTATAATTTAGTATATTATATATATATTTTTATTGTTATATTTTATGAAAAGTCAAATTAAATAAAAAAATATATATTATTGCGTATAGGTATAACTTATCATATGATTTGTATCTATGATTGATTGAGTACACATTATAGTTACTTGACTACATGAACGGAGATATGAATAAAGAATTATGAGCACTTTATACTAAATCAACTTCTCAAGATGTGTTGAGCATGTATACAATAATGACTTGTATCATGATGTAAATGGAGTTGATTGTTTATACGATAACTCAATTATTAAAGATGGTATAACAAAATCATTATTTTTTAATCTTTAACAAAAAAGGTCAGTTTATTATTGTTATAACTAATTTTTCTATTTGCTTTTATTTGTCATTTGGACTTGACAAAATATTGAGAAAACAATAATTTACCTAACATTTTATTGCACTATCTTTATTAATTAATGTTGATTTGAAAATAAGCAATTTATGCAAAGAGAAAAAAATGAAAAAATAATTATCTTTTATGAACACATCAAATGTAATAAATGCAAAGTAAAATCTATTTTTGAAATAATGAATAAATAGAAATAAATAGCCCGAACGAATTATATTGTATCAAATGTGTTCTTAGCTAGAAAATACATTTCAGGTCATAATTCAATGATAATGCCACAATATAAATGAAACATTAAATGTCCTGCTCTTTTTACCGTCTAAGTTCTATATTTCAAAGTTGTGCTGTGCCTAACAAAATGTGCGAGTCTAATAATTACAGAAAAAAAAACTCTATATCAAATTAAAACAAAATAAATAAATTGAAGCAAGAAAATATATATTGTTATGTACACGTATGAGTACACGTATAATAATTCCTTGAATACAATGAAAACACGAATAAAAAACTGTGGAACTTTATCTATTAAATAAATGAATACAAAGACGTGTTAAAGTATATGTACGACCATTACTTGTATCATGATGTATATTTTATTTGATCATTCCGTCATTGAAAATACTATAATGAAATTATTTCTTTAATTTATATTATAACAAGAAGTCAGTTTATTATTGTGATATCTGATGAATCAGGTTTTTAGGTCTAGTTCACACCATAAAAGCTAGCTTAAAGGCCTCACGTCCAATGCTTAGCATATGATGCGTGAGCAATTTTTTGGGGGGTCTAACATTGGGTGAGACGGGCCTAACATTGGGCGAGATAAGCTCTGCTCTGATATCATGATGAATTAGGTTTTTAGACCTAACTCACACCCCAAAAGCTAGCTCAAAGGGAGGAGGATTGCCTAAGACTTATAAAGAGTCCACCCATCTCATTAACCACCAATGTGGATTTTTTATCTCAACAGTATCACGCGAAACACATTCTTAGCCACGTATATTCATAAGAGCCACCTAATTTTAATATCAAAGTCTCTATAAATAGAATTAAGAGATGGACCTTTTAGAATGTAAAAGTGTAGACAACTACCTTAAAAGTATTTTTTGTTCTATAGTTTGAGATTTATGTTTTGAGAATAATAATAATAATAATATAGATCGATGGATTTAATATTAGCTTCTAAAAAAGCAGATAAAACCATAGTAGAAGTTGAAGGAGTTGGTGGGTACTACACTTGGTCGAGTACCCAATTTGGTGTTCTTAGCCAGAAAAAACTTGCTGCTGGATTGTTAGTTCTTCAGCCTCGTGGATTTGCTTTACCTCACTATGCTGATTCATCAAAAATTGCTTATGTTTGTGAAGGTATAACATATATACTTTTACATTTTCTTGTGTTTTTTAAAGGATCTACAACATGTCATCTGATTAGTTAATCTAGTATCAGATATTATATATTTACGTAAAAATTAAAAAGATTGGTACAGATTTAATATGAAGCATCCAACAATAAATGGTTTGGTTGTTCCTAAGAATTGTCATATTTCATCTTGCATAAATTATTTTATAATTTTCAAAGGTAAATTAGATTAGAATAATTCAATATTTTAAAATTAAAATTTTGATATTCAAAAACTATACTAAAAGTATTGTAATTTGTAACTTTTTCTATATCAATATGATTAAAAGAAATTATATCTTAAAATGTTACACAAAATTGATATAGTTTAACTCTAGAAAAAGGAAACTTTGACAAGTGAAAAGGAACACAGTAAGTAGTTGTTCATATTGATTATTTTTATTACTGATTTCAAATATGATCGTCTTTTTATAACAAGTGTTAAATTTATGCACTTATGTTTAATAACCGATAGCTAAGTGAGGGCGGAGCTACATAGAGTCCAAGAACTTCATTTGAACTCTCTTCTGTGAAAAATATACTATTTATACGTATTTGAAATTACATTTTGTATACATAATAAATATTGAACATCCTTTTGGCATTTTGCGTATTTACCTTTTAAGTTTTTATATTTAGTAAAAATTTTGATTCCGCCACTGTTAAGCTAAGAAAACATCCACAATTTTAAAATCTTAAATCGACCACTGTTATACTATTTCTTTTTAACAGGTGAATGCATTGCTGGACTGACATCCCCAGAAGATTCAAAAGAAGATGTTGTAAAAATACAAAAGGGGGATACCCTACCGGTTACCGTTGGTGTAGTGTCATGGTGGTACAATGCTGGGGACTCAAAACTCACAATTATTTTCTTAGGAGAATCTTCTGATGAATACACACCGGGAGAGTACTGTTATTTCTTCTTAACCGGAGGTGCCGGTATTCTAAATGGATTCTCTAATGAATTAATTGCTAAATCTTTTCACATGACCAAAAATGAATCTGAAAGGCTCATAAAAGATCAAACTACTGTAAATCTTTTAATTAAGATAAATGAAGGTACAAAAATTCCAAACCCATCCAACTGCGCCAAACGCAAGTTGGTTTTCAACTTGGATGGTGCAAAACCTAGTGTTGAGGTAAAAAATGGTGGACATTTATCTTCAGTGAGTGGTAAGAATATAGCGTTGCTTGGGGAGGTTGGATTAAGCGCGAATCGCGTAGTTTTGGAAGGTGGTGCTGTACTTGGTCCGATTTTCACAGCGGACTCATCCGTTCATTTGAGTTATGTTACCAAAGGGAGTGGCCGTGTTCAAATTGTGGGACTCTTTGGTAAGGTTGTGTTGGATACTAAAGTGGAGGAAGGTGAATTGTTCTTTGTACCAAAATTCTTTCCATTTGTTGTAGAAGCTGATGAAGGAGGAATGGAGTTCTTCTCCCTGAAAACATCGTCAAAGTAAGTACTGCTGTCATTTAACTAAGATACAGTAATAATTCATGCGATTGATCACTAGTCAAATAAAATGTTGTATACATTTGTAGGCAAATATATGGAGAATTATCAAGTGGAAGAAAATCAATTTGGGATGCAGCATCTCCTTCCATTTTAGAGGCATCTTTGAATATGACACCAGATTTGGTTGTGTCTTTTAAGTCGAAGATTGCAAAGGGTGCAGTGATTGCCACGCCTTCAAATGTTTAAGTAATTAGTTGTTCCAACTGTTAGACGATATTTGAGTTTAACAAGAATATAATAATAATATGTAATTCTATGTTTGAAAACACGATCGATGATCGATATGTGTGTAAAAGATTATATGGGAGCTTTTGTTTTAGCTTTTCCTAAATGCAAAGAGTATATGTTGTTGTGTGTCAGTATACATGTATGATATATATATGTATGTCTTGTTAATTAAGAATAAAAGGAAAATGAATTTGGTACTTGTGTTGGTTCATGTTTACATGCATCTTGTTGAATAAATGTAGTGCTCAACTTTGAGGCATGTAATTAACAAAAATGATAAGTGTAGTTTGTATACTATATGTGTAACTATTGTATATTTGACAAGCGAGATATAGAGAGGCGAGCGAGAAAGGGCAGAGAGTGGAGAGACGTAAATTGTAGATGTATATATGTCGAATTGACCATGTATATTTGTCAAAATAATTATATATATACAACTGATATATATATGTAATTGTATATTTGATAAGAAATTACAGAGAGTGAAAGAAATAGATGAGATATAAAATAACAACAGAACCCTAATTATAGTTATAAAATATTTTTTTTTCAAATTATAATAATATAATGTAAATACATATCATATATTTTATTATTTACGTAATTTTTCAATTTAAAAAAACATTAGTGACAGTGATCTAATTAGTAGAAAACGTATAATGTGATTCTTTTTAGGAGCTTCAATTTTTTTTTTAATTCCTCTATCTCGATGCTTATCATTTGATTCCTTTCATTGACTATTGACACAAATGGAATTGTGGTTAAAATTTCCTTAAATATTTGTTGTGATAATAATTTACTTTATTAAGAGTAGTTGTTCATAGTCTATCATGGACATGGAAGGGTATAGTTGATGATGATCAGTGAAGTGATTGATCTTTCATTAGAGATAGCTATGGCTGAGGTCTTTATGAACCCTTCCATATTGAATTGATTTTGCTCCATTCCAGTGTTGGGTATCACAGATATACAATGTTGAAAATCCTCTTGCAACCATTGTATCAGTACTCATTTCCTCCATCTACTTACGCACCCATTTTTCAGTTCTTGACTGGCAAGAATTTCCTCAAACTCGGCCAACAACTTCACGCTCACATGGCCGTTCGAGGGGTTTCTCCCAATGGATTAGTTGCAGCCAAAATGGTTGCCATGTATGCCAGCTCCGGTGAAATCGACTCTGCCTCACGTATTTTCGATAATGCCACTCAACCCTCTTTGCTTCTGTACAATGCCATGATTCGAGCACTTACCCTTTATGGGATTACCAATGAAACAATACAGCTTTTCTTCCAAATGCATTCCTTAGGTTTGCGTGGCGATCATTTTACTTATCCCTTTGTTTTCAAGTCATGTGCTGACTTGTGTGATGTTTGGTGTGGGAAGTGCGTTCAGGGCTTGATTTTAAGGTGTGGTTTGGTGTTTGATATGTATGTAGGCACTTCTTTGATTGACATGTATGTTAAGTGTGGTGATCTGATTGATGCTCGTAAGTTGTTTGATGAAATGCCGATGAGAGATGTATCGACTTGGAATGTATTGATTGCTGGGTACATGAAAGATGGGTTGTTTAAATATGCTGAGGAGTTGTTTGAGGAAATGCCGATTAGGAATATAGTGTCGTGGACAGCTATGATTTCTGGATATGCTCAGAATGGTTTAGCTGATAAGTCGTTGCAATTGTTTGATAAGATGTTGGATCGTGATGCGGAGGTGAGGCCTAATTGGGTGACGATAATGAGTGTCTTACCTGCTTGTGCACATTCGGCTGCACTAGATCGCGGGAGAAAGATTCATACTTTTGCTAGAGAGACGGGATTGGAGAAGAATCCTTCTGTGCAGACAGCTCTTATAGCGATGTATGCTAAATGTGGAAGCTTGGTGGATGCTCGTTTGTGTTTCGATCAGATAAACCCAAAGGAGAAGAAGTTGGTTGCTTGGAATACAATGATAACTGCTTATGCATCCCATGGTTGTGGGCAGGAGGCTGTTTCAACGTTTGAGGATATGTTACGAGCTGGTATACAGCCTGATGAAATCACATTTACAGGTTTGTTATCAGGTTGTAGCCACTCAGGTCTTGTGGATGTTGGACTGAGATATTTCGATTGTATGAGTTCAGTTCACTTTGTGGAGAAGAGACATGACCATTATGCTTGTGTGGTTGATCTTCTTGGTCGTGCTGGACGATTGGTGGAAGCATATAATCTCATTTCTCAAATGCCAATGGCAGCAGGACCAAGCATTTGGGGCGCCTTATTAGCTGCTGGTCGATGCCATCGCAACTTAGAAATTGCAGAATTAGCTGCTAAAAAGTTATTTATCTTGGAACCAGAGAACAGTGGGAATTACGTTATGCTCTCAAATATGTATGCAGAAGCTGGAATGTGGGAGGAGGTGAAACACTTAAGGATCCAACTGAAATCACAACGTATTATGAAAAGTCCTGGATGTAGTTGGATTGAATTTGACGGGAAGGCCCATTTGTTCCTTGGAGGAGATACATCTCATCCACAGGCAGAGCAAATATACATGTTTCTGGAGGCACTGCCCGCCAAAATAAAAGCAGCTGGTTACATGCCAGATACTGCTTTTGCTTTGCATGATGTGAGTGAAGAAGAGAAAGAGCAAAACCTAAGTAGTCATAGTGAGAGGCTGGCAATTGCCTTTGGCATTCTTAACACGAGCCCCGGTACAGTTCTGCGAGTGACAAAGAATCTTAGAATCTGTGGAGACTGTCATACTGTTATAAAACTTATCTCTAAAATATATGAAAGAGAGATCACTGTAAGGGATGTGAATCGGTTTCATCATTTCAAAGATGGTTCCTGTTCCTGCAGAGACTACTGGTGACTCCAAGAAGATGTTATTACCTCTAATTTAAGATCAATTAACAAACTCGGATTGAAAATTCCTGCTACGCATGACCATCTCCAAGACTACCAACCGTGATTTCAGCTTTGTTCAATGTCAAGGCCTTGGAGGAAATTATTGTACACAAGCTGTTTCCTGGTTGAACTATCACCCGATTGGGGTGAATTCCAAACCTCGAAATAATGGGAAGTTTGTTTTATGAAGATCATTTAAGTATCCTTGTTCCCTTGGCTTCCTCAATGAAGACTTTGTAATCAACTTTTGGAGAAGCCACACGACATGACTGTGAATAATCAAGTTTGAATCTCCATTGTTGCTAAGACACCAATATTGGGAACTTGTTTCAGGGAAGCTCAACCCAACCTGGTTTGTCCTTGGGGTATAGCAATGCTCTTGGTCACCTCAGAATATAGAGAAGTTGAATGTCCCTGAGTCGATTCATTGACCAAGATATGGTATTTATTGCATATACATTAAATTCAACAACTCCTCACAGTGAAAAAAGATTGACAATGGAATGTCCATCAAGTTGAGTGAAATATGGGAATGTAGGACATTGGAATTGTAATATGTTTAAGGTTCTTTGGACTGTCATTTATTCCCTGACATATTCATCAATTGTAATTTGTATATGAGGAGTTGTCTATTACGTTCAGTTTCACCTGCCCCAAAAACTAGGATGTGCACTGTAGCTAATTGCTCATTCCTTAAAAGAGGGAAAAGTAAGACTGCATTTGTCTCTGTCAATGAAAAAACAAAGTAGGAAAAAGAATTGCTCCTTTTAGTTATAGCTGTACAAGCTTTGGGGGGATATTTTGAACCGTTGAGAAATTAAAAAAGAATTATTATGGGGTGAGAGAGGCTCGAACTCTCGACCTCAGGATCACTCAGAAGCTATGAGACCTACGCGCTAGCCAACTGCGCCACCACCCCGCTGGTCTTCTAATTCCAATATTAATATAAAGGGTACGATTAATCTTTGGAGATCCTACTAACCTAATGCAACTTACTATAGTTAAGTAATTTAATGAAGTGAAATATACGCTAATTAATCATAATTTCATGATAAGGGTATATACTTTAACATAAACAACAATATACCAGTGAAATTCCAGTACTACATCTTAGAGATAAAGAGGCGAGTATTTAACATGTGTCATGCATTCATTGGCTTGGTATAAATATACACATTCAGATAACAAAAGTTACACAACATTCATTGAACTTTTTTTTAATTGAAATATCAAAAACAACACAATTACACTACAAGTGTGGACATTTTCAATCATAATAAATATCTTTTAGAAACAGAACATACTGAGTATATTATTTCTTTCAGAGCTACTTCTCCTTACACCATTAGGAGTCTATTTGTATCCCTCTTTTTCCTTGTACGTGGTGGTTTATCATTATATTTGTATTGAATTGAGTAGTGGGAGCTGATACAGTACAAGCTTCCCCAACAATTAGCATTATACAAGCACAACTGATACAGTACAAGCTTGCCCAACAACTACTGAATGACCAAGGCTATAAGCAATTGATGTATGCTGCTTGGAAGGTTCACCGCCTAGACATAACCAACATGGCACTAAATTTCTTTTATACATTAACACGTGATTTTTATACATCGATGAACAAAATAGAGATCTTTCGTTCTGATGCACGGAGAACTACCAGAGTAGTTGTTTTAGCCTTTTTTCTCTGTTTTATAGTTAAAACTAAAAGAGTGTGTGTCGATGAAATGACAAACAGTTGCCTCTCCTCAATGGGATTCCTCTACTGCAACATAAGTATAAGTGTGACTATCCACTGTCGTTCCATTTTCTTTTGTTTTACTCCAAGACATTCTCCAACTTTGAAATAAACTGATCCTGTAGGAGAGTAAAGTATAATCATAAATGACACTGGCAAGCTGGAAGTAAGGATTCAGAGAGAGGGGCAAGTGTACCTATTTGTTTCAATGCCCCTTTTCGCAAGCATTAATGTTAAGAAGACGGGCACCATTGCAGCACATAAATGTTTGACTGTGTGACCACTTACGATATGATGAGTCCAGTTGTAGATTGGCTTATCAGCTGCTTCTTCAATTTTCGCTAAAAGATAAAATCCTGCATTATACAGAAAAATCTCATTTTACATGCTGCAGGAATTAAGTCACAGAACCAAGAGGACAAAATAAATTCAAACCTGCAGCCCACAGCCAATAAGTGGAATGAGTATACATCGGAGGTAGCAAAATAGCCATGAGTGGGATGGCTAGGCAGGGTACAAATTGCACTGCCGCATAAGGACGGAGATCATCAAAGAACCTTCAGAAGGAAAAATGACAACACAGAGCAGTTATTGCTGAAAAAAGGAAATAATCTCAAGGAAAAGCTCCAGTTATTTACTAAAGGATCTACACCATCCACTCCCCTCTAGCATGCTTAGAAAATGAAGAAACAAGAAAAAGCGAAATCACATCCAATCCAATATATTACTATATAATTCTGGATAAATTAGAATTGGGACTCAATTCAATAATCTTTACAATCCTAGTTCTGGCCTTCAAGCAAAGTTGAATCTCAAGGAGGATAGCTGGTTCCTCTTAAAGACCCCTTCCTTAGCTCTATAATCTTACAATATGTATGACAACATGATCGGAGATTGATTCAGTTTATTTGGAAAGCTGGCAGAGGGAAAGGAGTTGAAAAGAGGAGGAGATTCTCCGTTCTGGGAAGTGCAAAAAGACAGGTAAATTCTCAATAAGGGAATGCTATAATGTCCTGGCCAACTCGGTAACAAGGGAACTTGGAAACAAGTATGGAAAGGAAAGTGGCCTGCCTACTTGGATAATCATGTATTATACACTTCTTATACTACCCTTATGCACTTCTTATACTACCCATATGCACCTATTGAAAAAGGGACTTCTTCAGCATGTGCAGTCAATATAACTTGTGGAAAAGCTGAGATGAAAACATTAAGCATAAAATTTTGCATTGTTCTTTCAAGTGGCAATTATGGTGTTTGTTTATGAACCTTTTTGGTGTCATGATGAGTGATGACTAAGGATGTTAGGCACTCCTATAAGTTGGCATGGGCAGAATATAAGGAAACCATTGATCTCAACATGGATGACAGTACCCTTAATTCACTCTATGGATCATCTTGAAAGGAAATACGTGTGTTTTGAAGGAAGATCTGAAGAAAGAACGAAAAGAAGGAAGGCGGAAGGAATGAAATAAGGAGCTTACCTCCAGTAGATAATACTAATTATGCCGGCAAGAAGCAATGGAATGAGAGATAAAGTTCCCTTTCTCTCATCTATTCGTTCAATAATAAAGATACCAATGATAGACGTAAATGCAAGAGTCATCTGCAACAATAAGAGATGAGGTGTCAAAAATAGGCACACAGAGAATTTAATAAATAACAGCTTGCATGTACATTTAGTACTTAGATAACCTACTGGCAATCTGTCCCACACAAGACGAGCATCATTTGGCTTGAGATGATAGTATGAGGACCCAAAAGCAACAGCTGCCACACCAATATAGAAGCACGTCCAACCCCAAAGCTCTCCTTGCAAGCTTTTGATGCACATGCCAAATAGAATTAGCTTTAAGTACCGCACACATATAAACTAGAATGTAGAATCACTAATTCAAACCCTTAATTATCACCAAACCAGATAAAAGTCAACAGTTTACCTCAGCTTGAAATAGTTACCATGATAGCAAAGTACAATACCTATCAGACCAACCACAAGGAAAGGGAAATTTGAGACCACATTCAGTGCATTTGGAATCCCTACATAAGAAAACAAAGGCATGAAAAGTTGCAGCAGAAAATTCTAAATGGATATATGCCACCAACTAGCCAAGCAAAATGAACCACTGACGTGACAACAGGACTGGAATTAAGCTCACTATTAAAGTTAAATCTGATTTTATGTACTGTGCAATATAAACTGAGAAGAGTTTCTGTTATCATGGAATTCAAGCTTGTTAACTTTTACTGCGTTGAAGAACATAGAGACAGAATATTTGCTATTTTAGCTCAAAAAGGTACCAAATCTGAGTGGACACCAGTAACATAAATCCAATAATATAATCGAGAGCCTATAAGCTGTTTTGGTGATTGATAACCTAAAATTCAATTTGTGTAGCACGGTTACATAGTGGACATAGAGAAAAAAAGGGAAACAAGCATAGGGACAAGGGAATAAATTTTAACAAAGGATGGTTCACATTTGTCAATAAGCTGAAATGTATGCAATTGGGGCTTATCGACAGAAACAAAACAATTTAGATCGACCCATCTAAGTTCACTATGAACCTTTAGGTACTTTTTGTAAGAACTACGGACATTATCTAATAGTAAAAAGTCTAAACCAATTTTTTATTATATACATTCAAACTACTATTGGTCATATTGCTCTTTACCAAGAAATTCAAGTATCTATACAGGGGTTTTCTCGAGCCTATTCACATAGTACCTAACATAATTGTATGATACCAGTGGGACATTGGATTCTCCTATTCAGCAACATCGATAGTTTGAGAATTTATTCACAAACTTAGATTGATAAATGGAAGTTCTGCAAACATCGTCTCGAACCCATCTTCAAATCTACTCAGAGAAATAAGGAGGTACTTATGGCAAACTGAAGATTCATAGTCCTTTGATTTGTGTTTTCGGGGTGCGAAGGCATAATTTGGCAAAACCCAAATCATTAATCAACTAGTAAGGACTTGGATGACACCAATTAGATAGTCGATTATTTGAGGCTCAAAAGATATTAGAAAGAACAAAAGTTAGTCAAATGGTTTAGGTATCTTGCTAATTTACTTGTGATTTCCTTTTGCATAGATCTTCAATAGAACTTCCAGTAATAGAGAATGAAAAGTCGGTACTGTATCAATACCGTCGCGGTGCGATGTTAAGTGAGGTTACCATTATTGTCTGGATTCTATCTTAGAGCAACTCTAGCTTGAAATTATTTATCCTAGTACCTCATTAGGTCACACTAGGTGAGAGCACAACATTTAATTCCTGTACATGAGTGCTAAACTTTTCAAATTCACTATGATCATCCACATAAGAATGGGCAAAATCAATTGCCAATTAGCAGGAACTAAGAGTACAGTGTACACTATCAGATGAGGAAAAATCAGCATATATCAAAGAGAACACTAGCATTCTTTTTTCTTTTCTTTTTTTTGATAAGGAGAACACAAGCATTCTGCTGTGTGCTATGTTCCCCCTGGGTATCTACTAGAAACTTTTTCATTTTCTTGTTCTTATTTCCTCATAACCTGATTTAATCATGTCGCCGCAAGTCAATCTCAGAAGTCCCAACTCCAGATAAGAAAATCACCATAATCATCGTTATTTCAACATGAGGCTGGATCACAACAGAACAGATACAAAACCATTTGGAAAGATAAATATGCTATTGGCATTCATCATTCAGAACTAAAATTAAAGCAACTCGCATACAGGCACCAAAGTACTCAGTCAGAGAGATCCCAATAATAAGGATAGCAAAACGAGCTACTGATATTTTGTTAAAAACGAAGATATTTACTGATATAAGTTTTCAGACTAGTACGGAGCAACTAGTGAACGAGAAAGGTAAAAGCAACAACAACCAATTCATGAATCATGACCTAGAATCCTTAACGACATCGCAAATTAAAAGCTAAAATCCCAAATATGAAAGAAAAAAAATCATATAATGTTGCGTATACCTAGAAACTTGCGTTGATCGGCAAAATTATGATATTCTTGGGACTGAGGAATTGCTGGAGTAACAATCATGAGCACTATGAAGCAGACGACTGCAACTATCCATGCCCACACACTTCTCTTCCCCATTTCTTGACGGTTTGTGTGCCCTAATTCTTTCATTGTTATCTTCTTTCCCCAACGGAAGGAAACTTCCCCGCTAAGTCGCTTGACGTTCAGAAATGGATCTTCCGGTTACAACTGGTCGGGTGAAATGTTAAAACTTTTTTACTGCTCTTCCATATTTTGGTAAATAAAAATCGAAAAACTGTAGGAGTGTTTGGTATACGAAGGATAATATTTTTTAATTTTTTTATATTTTATTGGCATATTTGTTAGTCTTATGATTTTTAAACCCTCTTTAAATTTTGACAGTGTTCGAATAATTCAAAAAAGATTATTTTTAGGTATTTTCTTAAAATAAAATGAGAAAACGAACAAAAGTCAAAAATTGTTTGATTTCTAACTCACAACTTTCATAAAAAAACCTCTTTGAATGTTTTTTAGATCAACTTATTGTCTTCAAATTCTAAGAAAAATGATTTCCTTCTCAAAACTAAGAAAAATACCTTGTTCATAGTTTGGTTTGAATACGTTATTGATTAACGTATGACCCAACTAATTTAGTCAATTTTTAAATTTCTAAAATTAAAAAACAAATAACTGTTGGTTTGGTTATTATTGATTTTATTCGATTTTCTTGATTTGAAAGTTATAACATTGTTTAGAGTAAACTCGTCTTGATCATGTACACCCAGGATGACCCAATATATGAACAAACTACGTAAAGCTATTGGAGATTTAATTAAGTAACGGGTAGTTTGG
>JAOTQR010000001.1:32317512-32366766 GCA_025774065.1 Solanum ossicruentum | reverse complement strand
GTACACCCAGGATGACCCAATATATGAACAAACTACGTAAAGCTATTGGAGATTTAATTAAGTAACGGGTAGTTTGGTTTGCATACAAATTATGATGAAATTAGTTATGTTAGGATTTGTTATGTTGGGACTAATTATGTTGGGAATAATTTTTATCGATTGTATGTATAAGTTTTATTTAACTTCCATCTTATTTAACTTTAAATAAATTTTTCATCTTATTTAACTTTAAAATAATTTTTTCATCTTATAAACTTAAAAATAAAACTTCCATCTTATATATTTAGCTTAGAAATAATCTTTCATCTTATATATTTAGCTTAAAAAAAATTTATCTTGTTTAGCTTAAAAATAAAAATTTCATCTCACTTAGCTTAAAAATAAACTTCTATTTTAGATTTACTAAAAATTAAAAAATTATTGAAATAATTTACATTTTAATTAATATATAAAATATAACTTTTAAGCAAGTAATAAATTATTCTGTTTAAAATACATAATCTAGTAAGTGAAGTAAAAGTTTTAAGAGCAAGCAAAATATAAATTAATTATTAGATAAAAAAATTTCAACTTATAATATATTCATAAATAGAAATTATATTTATAAAATGTAATTTCTTAATAACAAAAATATAAAACTAATAACCAATTAAGGTTCTGAATATTATTATAAATATTATTGAAAAAATATTTTAATATACATAAAATATAAAAGTAGTGTACAAACTAGAGTTTAAGGTGGCATTTTTGTTACTACACATATTTTATCTCAGAATAAGTTATCATGGGATTATTATCTCAATTCATGAAGGGATAACTTATCCGGGGACTAATTGTTAATCATGTGATAAGTTATCCCAATTTGGTGCAACCAACCAAAGAATTAAAGGCCACTAAAAAATTGTTCCGAGATCATCTTACCCATCACACCAAACGGCCCCTAATAGTACTGAAGTTATTATTACACAAACAAGGTAGTTTAATTAAATAATATTAGAGTTATTATACATGAACAAAATAATTTAGTTAAGCAATACTAAAGTCATAATATACCAAACATCAAATCTCCGCAGAAGAAAAATGCAAGCTTAAGAATCAAATATCCACCTGAGAGAAGGGGGACAAGAAAATTATATACCAAAACAATAACAAGAGAATTTTTAAATATAAATGATAAAGTTAAAAATTTAAATTAATTAAAATATAACAAAATATTTATTTATTATTTATGAATAATATATACATGATTATAAGCTATACATATATAATTTTCAGTTGGAATTGGTTATTTTTGTGTTTTTGTTTTTATAGTTAATCAAAACCACATCAAATAGAATTAGTTTTCAAAATTTTAAAAGCAAAACAAATCAAATATCAAAATTTTCAATCGATTAATTCGAATTGTGGTACGATTTGACTTTTTAACTATAATAATGAATAATCCTACCTACTATGACCCCCACCCCCACCCCACCCCCCACACAAACAAAAAGAACTCTAATTTTTTAAATTTAAAATTTATTCTTAAAAAATTCTTTCACATTTTAAATTTTTCATTCATTGATCCCGCCCCAACCCTCCGGCCCTCACCCATCAATTATTTTTTTATTTTAGAAAATCAAATTATTTGAAAGTTACGTCTCTAGGTGGGTGTGGTTGAATTTCTGTTATAAACGAATTTTAGGTCGAAAGAGACGGGTGTGGTTGAATTTCTGTTATAAACGAATTTTAGGTCGAAAGTTGAGTTGGATCTTGTAATAGGTGTTAGGGTTGGACGCCGAATTGATTACTGAGGTTAATTTTCATATCAGAACTTATTTTCTTAAAAGATATTTTCTATGCTCTAGCGAAAAATAAAAGCAAAATTTTAAAAAATGTTTTCATTCACTGACCAAGTAAAAGAAAATTAAGTTAGAAAATAATTTATTTTTCAAAATGTTTTTTTTCTTCGTACCAAATCTCTCTTTCCTTACATATAATTTATCACATTTTAACACGTTCTTTAACACAATAGGTGATAAAGCAAGTCACCGAAGAAACACCAATGAGTACGATTGTATTTTTATTTCTGAGTACAATAGAAGAATCTTATTGAATACGAAGGTAAGCCAATTCAGTGAAGATATACTAAGCTGTGCAACTCGTTATAATTATAGAGTCAAACAGAATAACAAATTTTTGAATAAACTATTAAATGCCGAATTTCATTAAAATCTTGTGATCCAAATGAATAATTCATAGATTTAGTAGAAAACATGTCATTCCGTGCAAAAGTCCAAATAATAAAATTCGATAAACAAAACATAAAATAAATACAAAATTAATTATAATTTTATCTAACAATGAAATATATCAATATAGTAATAAAATCATCGCCCATAATTTTTTTCATAATATTTTTTATATGTATACTTCATCAATATTCCATAATGATAAATATAAATTAAAGAACGTTTTGGTGAAATGATAGAGAGAGATCAAAATTAATGCCGTAATACTTATTTTTTTTTAATACAAGTTGGATGAAATTTACTACATATAAATATTCCTAAAAAATATTTTACTTGCCAATTATATATATATATATATATATATATATTTAAGGAGAGAATTATTTCATTAAAAACCCAATTTTGGGAAAAACATTTAATTTGGTGCCAAATTAAGTTGACGCATGCCGACGACGTTCCCGGCAACGTAGACAAGCAAAGCCCCGTCAGCAAGCAGCCCCACAATAGAATACAAAGTCACAACATTCCCATTCCGTTCTCTCTTCACTATATAAACCCAAACCCTCAAACTCCTGCCGCAGGGTTTCTCTCTGCCGCAGTCGCTAAGCTCCAACGGATCCACAAGAGAGTCATGGCGCAGTCACTGGAGCTATTATTGATTCAATTTTTGATGCCTGATAATGATGCCAGAAGACAAGCCGAGGACCAAATAAAGCGTCTTGCAAAGGATCCTCAGGTGGTTCCATCACTGATTCACCATCTCCGTACTGCCAAAACGCCTAATGTTCGGCAGCTTGCGGCGGTACTTCTCCGTAAGAAGATCACTGGCCACTGGGCTAAACTATCTCCTCAACTCCGTCAGCTCGTCAAACAGTCCCTAATTGAGAGCATCACCGTGGAACACAGGTTCTTTGGTTCATTTCTCTCACTTTTTAGCTGCAAGAGCATCAGTTGTTTTTTCCCCGTACTCGGTGCAGTAATTGGCTGAGCGCTATGCACGGCACATTTTGCTATTTATTGATAATCAGTAGTATTATGGTTTTATTTGCTGCAACTAATTTTCTAGGCGCTATATGAATATCTGCATGTGCTTTTGAATCCACATTTTCGGAATAAACACTGTGGTATTACTTTGTCAAGTCTGCTGGATTTAGAATGAATTGAGAGTTCGTATGATTCTTTAATTCTTTTTGCGTAAGTCAGTTTTCTCTTATGTCTGAGAATGAGTTTCTGATCAAATTATAGAGTATAACTCATGTACTGTTAACGGTATACAAGGTTTTGCAGAAGTAAGAGACTTTTTGTCGATATTCTAATTCATTGTGAAAGATATTATATCTTGACTGATGAAGTCAATTTGTTAACTGATTAGACCACGTGACCTTTACATTTTTTTTCTTTTCCGGAGGTGCATTGTATTGCCTTACTTGGGAGCTATTATTAGGCCTCTACTGGAAGCTTGAAAAGATAATATTTTACCTGCAAATCATATTGATCTAATGTGATGCTCATTTTTCAGTCCTCCGGTGAGGCGAGCTAGTGCAAATGTGATTAGTATCGTTGCAAAATATGCAGTTCCAGCTGGAGAGTGGTCAGATTTGTTGCCATATTTGTTCCAATGCAGTCAAAGTGCACAAGAAGATCACAGAGAGGTATCATATGCTTGATTGTCATCACATGTTTAGTTAGACGAACACTTGATATGGTCCCTTTCTTTTCAATTACTGCAATGTACCTTATGGATTCCATAAATGAAAAGCTTCTTACACACTAAGCAAAACTGTTGATTGCTCTACACCAATAAAATTTCTTGCAATTGCTATATTTTGTCATTCCAAGGCTATTATAGAAGTAAGATGATACCCTTATTTTCTCAAAATAAAAGTAAGATGATACCCTTATGTTACAATTTTCTTTAACCATTTGTATATATCAGGTGTAAGTGTAAGCACCCATACCCTCTGGAAAATAGTGCTTAATTTTACTCCCAGACTGAGTATGCGGCTTCATTTTGAAAATTCAAAGTATTTGGCAGTATCAGCATACTGATAGCTTTAGAATTATTTAACCTTTATTAGTTCCTTTTATCTTTTCTAATGAGTATCATTAGATGGAACTCATGAAAAAAAAGGGATTGATGACCTGGGCCCGACAAGTGCTCCAATTGAGAAGTGAGAGTAAGCCAACAAAATTAAACTGTCACTGTTATTTTCTTATGAAAAGGTAAGAACTGTTGTCACTACATCTATAAATTGGCTGAAAGATTTGATTCAGCGCAAGTTTGTATGTTTTGAACTCAAGCTGTCACAATCACGGTTTCTTAATAGCCATTTTAATTCTTAACTGTTTATGTAACCTCTATTGCCTGAGCATCAGTTAATTGATAAACCATGTAAAGAAAATGTTGCTGTCATCAATCTTCCCCTTCCTTTTGGATTGGGATAATGACGCCCTCTGTCTCATCTTCCGCGATTACCTGTAGGATTATGTATTTTAGTGGACTGATGGGCTGTTTCATTGTTTTGATGATGCAAGGTTGCCTTAATTCTTTTCAGTTCCCTGACTGAAACTATTGGGAATTCTTTTCGACCATATTTTGCTGATTTGCAATCACTGCTGCTCAAGTGCCTTCAAGATGAAACAAGTAATCGTGTCAGAATTGCAGCTCTCAAGTAATGTTTGCTTGAAAATCTTTAGAACTGCTGATTTTCTCGATCCAGAAACTACATATTATAATTCTTATCCCCAAGTGAAATTAAATCATGTTAACAGGGCAGTTGGATCTTTTCTAGAGTTTACTCAAGATGAGGTAGAAGTGGTGAGTGTTTTGTTCATTATGATGCTATCTTATGGCTCATGCAGCTTCTCCATGTTTCAAATTATTGTAAAAGTTTTTTTTTTTTTTTAAAAAAGAAAATTGTTAAAACAAACTTGGTGTAGAGACGGGACATTGGGTGGACTTGCTGGGATCACATGAAATCTTTTTGATTCTTAAGTATAATTAACAATGCCTAAGTTTTTGAATATCTTAACTGCCATCTTATCCTGAGAATGTGTCTGCTCCTGTTTCCTGCCTGCAGATCAAGTTTCGAGAGTTTATCCCTAGCATTTTGAATGTGTCAAGGCAGTGTCTTGCTTCAGGCGATGAAGATGTTGCTGTTCTTGCTTTTGAAATATTTGATGAGCTAATAGAATCTCCGGCACCTCTACTTGGGGATTCAGTTAAAGCAATAGTTCATTTTTCTCTTGAAGTTTGCTCAAGTACAAGTTTGGAGTCAAACACACGCCATCAGGTGGGAACATGATATGGCTACCTTTTAGTGAAACTGTTGATACTTGGATGTTGTGATGTTTGCAGAATGTTCTTGCCTATTTGACATCTGTTTCTAGTTCTTAAGTGTTTTACTTTGAATTGTTGGTTTATTTTTCAGGCTATTCAAATAATCTCGTGGCTAGCAAAGTACAAGTCAAATTCTCTTAAAAAGTACAAGCTAGTAACACCAATTTTGCAAGTTATGTGTCCATTGCTTGCTGAGTCTACAGACAGAAACGAAGATGATGATCTTGCTCCAGACCGTGCTGCTGCAGAAGTAATTGATACCATGGCTCTGAATTTGTCTAAACATGTTTTCCCACCTGTCCTTGAGTTTGCTTCTTTAAGCAGTCAAAGTCCAAATGGGAAGTTTCGGGAAGCTTCAGTTACTGCTTTAGGTGTCATATCTGAGGGTTGTTTGGAACTTATGAAGAACAAACTGGAACCTATTCTACACATTGTCTTGGGGTCTCTGAGAGATCCTGAACAAATGGTGAGAGGAGCTGCTTCATTTGCCTTGGGCCAATTTGCTGAATATCTGCAGCCTGAGATAGTTTCTCACTATGAAAGTGTCCTCCCATGCATTTTAAATGCTGTAGAGGATGTATCTGATGAAGTTAAGGTGCGGACATGCTAAGAAATAGTTAAGTCCTTCCCCTGGTGCCTATTTATTCAAAAATGGTTTCTGTTCTTGTGCAGGAGAAGTCTTACTATGCTTTGGCTGCATTTTGTGAGAACATGGGTGAGGAAATTCTTCCTTACCTGGATTCTTTGATGGGAAAATTACTTGGTGCTCTCCAAAGTAGCCCTCGTAATTTGCAGGAAACCTGCATGGTAAGTGTCTTTTCAGATGCTTAAAAATTGTTTTTTTTAAGTCTGAAGTTGCATCACCTTGTGATAACGCATTTTCCCGTTTTATTGCAGTCTGCTATTGGTTCAGTTGCATCTGCTGCTGAACAGGCATTTGTGCCCTATGCTGAAAGAGTTCTAGAGATGATGAAAGTTTTCATGGTGCTTACAAATGATGAAGACCTCCTTTCACGAGCTAGAGCTACTGAATTGGTTGGGATAGTTGCAATGGCTGTTGGCAGGACAAGGATGGAACCAGTTTTGCCGCCTTTCGTTGAAGCTGCAATCTCAGTGAGAAACTTTATAGGCGCTCACGTTTAAGATTGCTTTCAAAGTTACAAACAATTCTTGATAGGTTTTGATGCTTTCAGGGTTTTGGTTTGGAGTTTAGCGAGCTTCGGGAGTACAGTCATGGTTTCTTTAGCAATATAGCAGAAATTTTAGATGAAGGATTTGCTCAGGTATCACTGATGATTGGCTCTTTATACATTACATGCTGTTTTCACTTCTATAACCTCCTTTGTTTTTGAAACAGTACCTGCCTCATGTCGTTCCTCTGGCATTCAACTCCTGCAACCTAGATGATGGTTCTGCTGTTGATATTGATGATTCCGATGAAGATGAAAATGTTCATGGATTTGGTGGTGTATCATCTGATGATGAAGCACATGATGAACCAAGGGTTCGTAATATCAGTATAAGAACTGGTGTATTAGATGAAAAGGCAGCTGCAACTCAAGCCCTTGGCTTATTTGCTTTACATACAAAGAGTTCTTATGCACCGTATCCTTTTCTCAGAACATACAAAAGCTTATCTTGTATGACACTGATACTAACAGGTTTTCTGGATTCCTTAATGTAACTCAAGTTACTTGGAAGAATCACTGGAGATTTTAGTGAGACATTCTAGCTATTTCCATGCGGACGTTCGAATGCAAGCCATTATTTCTCTCAAATGTGAGTAGTAATGGGCTGCTTTCGCTGTTGATTTCATCTTAATGTTAGCATTTTTGCTGTTTGAATGCTTGACCTGGGGTATCCATGTTTGTATGTTGAGCATTTCAGTCTGTCTATAGCTATTTCATGTGTTATTAGAAACTTGATTTTGAATATCAATAATGGGATCAAATCTACAGGGTTTATAAATATCAGATAATAGTACCATTGTGTAATTTGTAAGATGATGCTATTTTATTTTCAAAATTACGCGTGCAAGCTAAAGCTATTTCTTAAGTGCTCTTTACTGGATCTCTTTGATTGCAGATATTTTGATAGCTACACAAGCAGCATTGCAAGGTCATAATGTGAGTAATGATCTATCCGTCCATCATTGTGGTATTTAGTTTATCGTTTATAATTGCATGCAGTTGATGCTTTTTGTCGATTGGCCTTTCTAAATGGATTTTTGACAGCTGTAAGTTCTAGTGATGCATCTGCTGTGATAATTTCTGAAGTTTCATGTTTGTTGTGGTCAATCTGCTGGAGATTTGGGGTGCATTAAAAGTTATTCTTAAATAGTGCGCCGTAAGCTTGATACACAACAATTTTTCTGCGTTTTTTTCAACGGGCTCTTCTTTGAGTTGGTTTGTGTCTGTTAGCTTTCTCCTTGCTACTCCTGCATTAAAACTGAGGGGGTTATCTAGATTACAAAATTTTAGTAGAGAAACCCAGAAGGGTCAGCAAAGATCCTAGGAATCTGTATGTGGTTAGTTGTATGTTACAATGCTGCATTTTCTTGACAGCACTGTCTTGCAAGTCTGTACATCTAAACATATTTAAGTATCTCAATATCCTCATATGTAGACAGATTGCTGAATATTCTCATTTACAGTAATGTAACCATATCCCTTGACTGTAGTCTTGTTCAGTTTTGAAGCTAGATTTTTATGTATGATATTTTTGTAAACATTCCCTTAGAGGGTACCATTACATCGTGAGGCTTCCTGGAGTTTTAAACAGTGATTTTCCACACAATAAAAGCAAATTCTCTTTTAGTAGATGAAGCTTCAAGAACTGCTTCCCCCCTCAAAGTAAATGTAGTAATTGAGCTATTACATGGCTACTTTTTATGCTATTAAATATGCAGTAATACTGTTAAAGCTTGTAGTAATGCACTGCAAGTCCTGGATAGGAACAACCATCTGAAACTCATTTAGTATAGGTTGAGCCATTAAAGTAGTTGTGGTGCCTTGGGCTAAAATTCACACATTTTATGATTTAATTAGCATGTTTATTTAAGCTTTCAAATGAAATTAGTGATGTATGATAATATATCTGATGTTAATAACTGCTTCATTTCTTTCTTTTCCTCTTTGGCAGGAGGGAATGGCAAAGACAAAAAAAGTTCTTGGTATGATTGATCTTATTCGTGTCGGTCATATAATCTGTTACAAATATATCATCTCAGTGTCTAAAAATGTTTTGCTTTGCAGATACTGTGATGAAAATTTATATAAAGGCAATGATTGAAGATGATGACAAAGAAGTTGTTGCGCAAGCTTGTATGGCTGTTGCTGACATTATGAAGGATTTTGGTTACATGGCTGTTGAGCCCTGTAAGTGTGCATATTTTGATTCCTTCAGGTTCTCTAGTCATTAAAAAAAATCAGGATTAACTTTTCTTTCCCCCATCTTTATAGATATTACTCAGCTTGTTGAGGCAACTATAGTTCTGTTACGTGAGCAGTCTGCTTGTCAGCTCGTAGAATCAGATAGTGAAGCTGATGATGACGACACTGAACATGATGAAGTGCTAATGGATGCTGTTTCTGATCTCCTCCCTGCATTCGCAAAGGCCATGGGTTCCCATTTTGCTCCTATTTTTTCAAAGCTGTTTGAACCTTTGATGAAATTTGCAGTGAGTTTGGGGATGCTTGCCCCTACCTTTTTTTTTTCAAGTTCTTGAAACTCTTCATGTTTTTTCTGTCCTTCGCCATAGGGATTTGCTTTAGTTGCAGCACTTCATGTTATAACCCCTGCAATTGCAGAAAGCGTCGCGCCCACCTCAAGATCGGACCATGGTCGTTGCAACCCTTGCAGAAGTTGCTCAACACATGGGTGCTCCTATTGGTGGCTATATTGATGTAAAATTTAGAAAGCTAGTTTCCTTTCTTCTCCTCTCCAATACACCCCAAGCACACACTTTATGATAGTTCTGCAACTGATTGGAGAATATTAATCATGTTTCAGACAGTGATGTCCCTGGTACTTAAAGAATTAGCTTCAGCGGATGCTACAAACCGAAGGAATGCAGCATTTTGTGTTGGAGAGTTGTGCAAAAATGGTGGTGATTCTGCTTTGAGGTATGCTTTCGGTTCCACACCTTGTTTACCCATCTACTTCTGTTCCTAATATATGTTCTGAGTTTGCAGGGGTTGTAGCCACTGATTATTTACCATTTGCCTTCTTTGTTGGCACATCTAAATCCAATTTATTCACTTTATTCTAGATATTATGGAGATGCCTTACGGGGCCTTTATCCATTATTTGGCGAAGCTGAGCCAGATAATGCTGTGAGAGACAATGCTGCTGGTGCGGTGGCAAGGATGATTATGGTTCATCCAGAGACAATCCCACTGAATCAGGTGTAGAATGTGACCTTTCTATTGTTTTTGGCTTTGAAGGTTTCCCTCTATTTGCAATGGTCGTTATATGTTGTTGTACTTTCTTTAGGTGCTACCTGTTTTCTTGAAAGTTCTTCCTCTAAAAGAAGATCATGAAGAATCCATGGCAGTCTACAGTTGCATCTGCAATCTTGTTTTGTCATCTAACTCTCAGGTATTTTTCATGTCTCATCTTATCTGTCATATTGATATGCTTTGCTTGAATCGAGAGTATCGAAACAACCTCTCTGCGTTCATACGGTAGGAGTAAGGTTGTGTACACCCCACCTTCCCCAGAACCCACTTGTGGGATTTTACATTTGCTATGTTGTTTTATCTTATTTGTCATGCTAATTATTTTTTTATATCTTCATTTTCTCTGGAATTTAATATTAAATGCGTCTTACTTCTGTTTGTTTTGTGAATATGCAGATCCTATCCTTGGTTCCGGAATTGGTAAATATCTTTGCCCAGGTTGCCATGTCACCTGTTGAAACCCCTGAAGTCAAGGCTCATGTCGGAAGAGCATTTTCTCACCTAATTTCGATTTATGGTCATCAAATGCAGCCTCTTCTGAGTAATCTTTCACCTGCACATGCTAATGCTCTTGCAACTATTGCACCTCAGAGCTGACATGTAAAGCGCCTTTGGGAAGAGCAAGTTTTATATCTTGTTTTCTTGAAATATCGAAAATTATCTTATTCATTGGACATGCATCCATGTGGAAGAGCAGCTAATTAGGCTGATCGCGTCCAGGTACAGTCTTATCTAGACCATTGCTATCATCCTTCTTTCAAACTAAATATGCAACATACATGTCAAGTAATTCCATATCGACCGGCAAGTCATATGTCATGATTTTAATCAGTTAGCTTTAAGTAAAAACAAGCCTGAGATATCCACAGTTTCTTACTCAACTGTACTATTATCATCTACCTCATTGGTGATTTGGTTTGATTTTCTTAAAAAAGAATGTTTCATTCCAGTATGCATGTATGAACGGTTTTTGCTCACCTCTTGTATTCTATAATTTTCCCCCAAAAGCTACTTCACACTTGATTTAGTTTTTACCTCCAAATATCCAACTGAAGTTGTTATAATGATTGGAGACAAGTTTGTTTTGACATTGTGTCCACTATGCGTCGTTACCCTCATAATTCCTTTAGCTGAAGTTTAATTGGATTTTTGTTTACTGTTCCATTCTTTTTCTCCAATGTTCCATATTCGAACAAGTCATAAATGGGTATTTTAGTTCTGCTTTCTTTGTCTATCGAAGGTAATTTACTTAAAATTTTACAAATTTTGTTATTTTGCAGGTTTACCCATGTTTTATTTTTGGTCAGGTGTCAAAATTTTCCATGGAGATGCAATATCTTCCATTTTGACATTTACTACAGAAGAGTTAAAGAGTGTCCTTTTTTTCTACTGTCAGGGTGATGTGATGGAGGTGGGGGCGGGGGGAGGGGGGTTAGCCCATTTTTTTTAGATTATTTTGTTTATTTGTTATAAGGTGTCAAAGAAAGAATTTAGGAAAAGAAAGGGCTGGTGGAAGTTATGTTGTGTGAGGTTTATTATACATAGTTCTTTTTTCTGAAAAACTTCAGTGTGTATATTCACATTTCCTTGATATTTAAGTGGGGTTGCTGTATAAGTTATGAGTTGCCTATTGTTTGGAACAAAATTTTGTCATCGTAAATGTCGTGACATCATCGGTCAATTTTTTTAAGATCTTTTAGACAGAATTTGCTAATTAGGTCTTTTATTTAACTAATTAGATGGATGTGCTGATTGCTTTTTCTCTCTTTTACTTATCTTGTTTGAGTTGCAAGCAAAGCAATCATGAATCTTGATGGTGTTTAGGATAAATAGTTCTTTCCCGATACCCCAGATCCAACTACTTCACCCACAAAAAATAAGAAAAAATCATTGTTTATTGAGGATACGAACAAAAAAGCATTGTTATCAAAAAGTTAAATGATTGTGCCTAAGCCCAATAAGGGAACACTGTCTAAGAAGGATGTGGGTTATGTTCAAAAATGCAAATGTTAGATTTTAGATTTTTAGATGGATAAGATTTTTTCAAACGAGTTCGAACACAATACTCAATTTATTGATCGAAATGCTGAAAAATTAATTTGCTTCATCCTGGTAAGCTGAAAATTAAAATCAAATCCAATTAAGGACAATGCATCTTTATTATACAACAACAATAACATACTCAGTTGAAGGATGAAATGCACGTAGACCTTCCTATTATCAGAGGTGGAAAAGTTATTTTTTGGGAATTCTTATCTCAAAAATTCATAAGCAGAATAAATTAAATATGGAGAAAAAGAAAAAGGAAGAAAAAAGAAAAAAAAAAAGAACGACTAATAACGAAAAGTACATGATAATACGTAAATATGATAAAATTAACATATATAAAATAGATAATGTCAACACAGGATATAGAGATACGACTACCCCTATTTATAATATCCTTTCTGTCCAATTATTAACTTGACACAAAGATCATAATTTTATCAAATCATCTTTTCAAAATAATATTTTTAAAAATATCGTAGTAAAAAATGATGATAATTGATAATAAAAATAAACTACATAAGTATTCTTTTCCAAAATAATATAGTAATAAGATGGACATGTGTTCATATAAAAAGAAAGTGGGTGGTGTAAAATTCCAACTTCCAAAAGGGATGGCTTCTTGCTACACTGCAAACTTGTGCTTCCCTTGTGTTTCCTTTTCTTCTTCATCCATTCTTAGCAGTGGTAATCGTACACTCCCTCACTTTCACACTCACCGGCTTTACTTCAGTCACGATGCATCGCCGGCGAACATTAATCGGCGCCTTTCTTTTTCTTCTGCTGCGCTGCCGTTCGACCTTTCTCCTCCTCCCATTGACCACGACCTCCTCGTAAGTACCAAATTGTTGAATCAATACAATTTGTTTCTTATTGATCTGAGTTGCTAATTCTTGATAAATACCAATTTCTGACATTCTTGAATTAATACAACTTGTTTCTTAGTGTGTTCTGGGTTGGGAATTCTTGATTCTTGAAAAGCAGTTGGTTATAGCATGTGTTAACAAGGCTGATTGTGGGTTTTCAGTAGAGCGTAATTATTTCTTTCCAATTGAGTTTATGCAATTCTCTTGTTCAATGTACTATATTGCTGGGTAAAAGTAGTTGAACTATTTGGATTATCAATCTTAAATCTTAGTAAACTAGTGAACCTAACAACGAAAATGGGGATGCTATGCATGTTCTTCCCATTTGTCATAACTCTTTGCGGAGTGAGTTACCTGATACTTAGATATCTGTGGTGGTCGGAAGAGGCAAGTACCTTGGGATTGGTTATGGTACGCTTGCTGATCGGCACACCAGTTTCATTGGAAACAACAAGAGTATAAACTGACCCACTTTCAGAACCTCACCGAAGGAAACTAATTTTCTTTCTTAAAGAAAAACAAAACAAATACTCCATGTAATAAAGAGGGGTTTGAGGGAGTGGAAGTCTTGCTTCAGCCAATGCCTCCATCCACCCCTGTTTGGAATCTCACTTCAGTAGGCAGTTAAGACGTCTAAGACCTTTTTCTGAGCTATGAGGATACAAGAAGGAAATGTTGTTATGTCTGCTAAATGTTTCCTGATGAGCAAGTGAAGGATGAAAATCACTGCCCTGATGTTTCTTCGTACTTCCATTCTTGGTCCCCTTAGAGTTGGCTTGGTAACTTGTTCTTCTTTTGTTTCCTGCAGGATACTATGACAGCTGCTGGGGCAAAGGCATCAGAAGATGGGGTAATAGGAACATTTGATAATGATGAGGAGGCATTAGATGCTGTTGAGAACGGTGCTGCGGTGTGTATCTAGCTTGATTCAGGTTTTCTTGGTAAATTTAGTTATTTTTTCTCTATTAAAAATTTCCTTGTCATGTGAATTTCATCTGTTGATTAAAAGATTTGTTATGGTCCAATTTTCCTATCACGTGTTATATATTTTACTGCAATATCTGGGGGAATTGAACCTGGCCTTGTAAGGGAACTTGTATGCTGCTCAGCTTAGTCTTGCAAAGTGTGACCTGATGTTATCATTCAATTTGTTCTAGGTTGTGGATCTTTCACACTATGGCAGGATAAGAGGTAAATCCATCCACACATTTTCATACTGAAATGATTCTGTTTTCTTTTATGAGACAAAACTCTAAGTTTAATCTGTGAATAATCTTTTGACATGGAGGAATAGAGATTAGCTTAGTTGCTTAATATATGTAAAAGTAAGTCCATTATCCACATTCTTCTTCTAACAAAATAGTAACTTCTTCCCACTTAAACGATTCTGTGGAATTTGGTTTTATGCTTATTTCCTAGTGTGAGCCATGTGGATAAAATGGATGTGAAAATTATTTTTACCACTTGTTCTCGCGCTAGTGACATATTATTGACCAACTGGATCTAAAGTTTTTCTACTTCGTTGGAATTGTTTTGTCGGCTACTTATTCGTAGTTGTTATTTCAGCAATCTCTGTCTGTCTTTTCATTTGACACAGTTGGTGGAGAAGACAGGGTTCAGTTTCTTCACAACCAAAGTACTGCTAATTTTGAAATTCTTCATGAAGGGCAGGTATTTACTCGGTTTCAACAAATCTCGGTTGATGAAAATAGCAAACTCCACTAGTGTTCTGCTTTTATATATCATGCCTTGGAATTGTAGGGATGTGACACTGTTTTCGTGACACCAACTGCTAGAACAATCGATATTGCCCATGCCTGGATTATGGTAATCCTTCATAGTTTCCTTGCTGAGAATTGTTTTCCTGTGCCTAATCTTTCATGTGTTAGACTATTATTGAAGTGCATCTTATATTTCACAGAAAACGGCAATCACATTGGTGGTCTCTCCAGTGACCAGGGAAAGAATAACTGATATGCTTAAGAAGTATGTCTGGAACTACCATGCTTTTGCTCTGGATTGTTTTTGCTGTTGCTATATGCTTGAATAGTTTCTTGGGACCTAACCAGTTGTTTTACATTACTTACCTGCCGATTTAACAATATGCCATACTTCTATTGATAGGTACATATTCTTTGCAGACAAAGTTGAAATTCAAGATATTACTGAGCAAACATCCTTTTTCGTACTAGTAGGACCTACAAGTAACCAAGTGAGGACTGTCTCTAGTTAATTGTCCAAAAAAGTGATAATATTTGTCATCTTTTTTGCTCCTCTTAAAAGCTAAAACTAATTTTTATATGTAATGGCTTACAAACAGATAATGGAAGCTCTGAGTCTTGCTGACATAGTTGGAGAGCCATATGGATCACATAAGCATTACAGTGTAATTTTGGATACATCTTTCTCTGATTCATCTCCTGGACAATGTTAACTTTCTATCTTTATTTGGGTTTCAGTTTTCACCAAACTTCGCATCTTATAGCAGATGCTGAATTTAAATTTAATATGAATATATATCAAAAAAAATATGAACACCTGTTTGGTTTAGGTTATTTGATACTCCTTCTAACCCGTATTGTTTGATCTACTTACTGCTATCTTAATCTGTGCAAGATATAACTTCTTTTCTCAAATTGCAAAGGCCAACAATTATAAAAAATCAGATTATCATGATATTAATTCCTATTGTTTTGTATATTATGTGACTTCTGCATGCCCTTTGCACATCTTCCCACCAATACACTAACATATATTTCCTTAACTGATGGAAATCATTCAAAAGTATAATAAGTCATTCAAGCATTGTTCTCTGAAGTTCCATCATAGTACAAGTCACAAAAAAGGGATCAAAGTGAGCATTCAATTAAAAGAATTACTTATGATAAGCTCTGACTATTGATTATCTTGTAAAGTAACCACACAACTAGTTTGGTAATTAAAAGATGATTAGATTGTGTCAAATAATTCAATCTTGAACAATGATTTAAAATGTTCTTTTCTCTTTTCCAAAAGAAATGCATTGCTTCTGAACACATTGAAATGTTCAATTTTCGTAGTGCCCTATGTCATTTTCAGTTCATGCATCGATTCACCAAATTCTCACTTGCATTATTAAGAAACATGAGTATCTACCCATTTAGTTGTCATTTCCAATTGCAACCTCTTAAGTCAACCTTGTGCTGCATTCATGACTATTCTTGTATTGTCAAGTGCAATCTTCTCAGTATGGAATACTTTACAGTTTCTCTGACATTTGTCTGTAATATCCGCAGTTAATGTCCTCTCTTACCACTGAAGTATTTGCTTGTTAATTTTTCCACTGTTTAATTTCTGCTGATTCAGTTGTTCTCATGTCCTGTATGTTAGATTAATTGCAATATAATGAGAGGTTTAACATTATTACTTTTTCTTATGAAAGTCATTAACATGTGAAGGTAAATGGAATGCCAATAACTGTGGGAGTGGGAAATATCATCTCTGAAGAAGGTTATTCTCTACTGATGTCTCCAGCTGCTGCTGAATCGGTCTGGAAAGCTCTTCTAAGTCATGGTGCTATCCCAATGGGTTCTAATGCATGGGAAACTTTAAGGATACTTCAAGGTAACTAAAGACAATTTGATCTGTCTCTTTCTGTTGTTCATATTCCGGGTAATATCTTCTGGTGAGATCATCATTACGATGTGATCTGACCGCCTGTTTTGCTTTAGGTTCATGTCCTCAAGTTTTGAGAAATCAACATCATGTCTGATTTGATTTCCAGTATTGATGCAGAGTTCTTTGTATCTTAATTCACGCAGGAAGACCTGCTCCGGGTAAAGAGCTCACAGATGAGTTTAATGTTCTGGAGGCTAATCTGTGGAATGCTGTTTCACTGAATAAAGGTTCAGGAGCTCCTATTTCTAAAGTTATATTTCCTTCTGTTTATGGTTTATCAAGTATGGTTAATAAATTTCAGGGTGCTATAAGGGTCAAGAAACCATTGCTAGGCTTGTAACTTACGATGGCATAAAGCAGAGGCTATGGGGAATACGTGTATCATCACCTGTGGAACCTGGTAGCACTATCTCAGTCAATGGAAAAAAGGTTTGAGCTTTCCTGATTTCCAATTGATTATTTCAGGCCCTATTGTGATAGATAGAGCTCAGCACCTTTACCTGTTGCATTGTTCTGTCTTGCAAATGAAATGCATCAAACAACATTAATGCGTTGTTGAAGAATTGTCAAAGACTACTATACTTGTGATGAATAGCAGCCAATTGATGGCATATGCATCTTGTCAAGTGCATTACTGAAATCAGATCCCTATTGTTTTTTTTTTTTAAATTAATCCCAGTGTGACCATTTGTTAGGAATTGCCAGAATGATGGTGTATGAACTTTGGCAGGTTGGCAAGGTGACGAGTTTCACAACTGGTAAACGGGCATCTCAGCCCCTCGGACTTGGTTATATTAAGAGGAAAGCTGCTTCTGAGGGAGATTGTGTAATTGTTGGTGATGGTGTTGAGGGTACAGTGGTGGAAGTGCCTTTTCTGGCTCGTCAAATCCCTCCATCCTAGAGCTGAATATCTTCTCTCGTGTCAGCCAATGTAGCATATGTGATGTCGTAACTTACCTTTGCCTCCAAAAAAGGCTTATATGTGTTAGACATTGTGACATCCACCATCCGATTTCAGTGCTTGTCCTGTTAATGTCTCTATCAAAAGCTAGACCATGGCGCCCTTGCAGATCTTTTGATGAGCCGTTAACATCTTTGCTTCATTGATGTTGTCATTACTGCCGAAGAAAGGAAATCAGGAAGCTAAATGCTTAAACACCTATGAAGGTGAGTGGAATAAAAGTTTCAGATGTGTAATAGTAGAAAACTACTCTTCTCTCTTTCAGTATTGCCATGAATTTACCTCATCCTCTTAGCCATGAGCCATTAATCTATTCAAATATCATCGTTCCCGATTTTGTCCTCCTCACATAAATTGAGAATTGTTTTATCGTCTTAAAGGATATGAAATTGTTTTTCACTAGAAACTGAACTTTTGATGACTTCTATTTTTCCTTGATATATTATTACAATTAACAGCACTTAACTATTAAACTCATAGGCCCCACTTTAATAACAAGATTTTCAAATTTAATCTATTTCATCTTGTAAAGTTCTCCATTATCGTCATGTTTCACGATGGTTTAAAAAATTATTTATTTTTGTAGTTATATACGAGGATGCACTGATATGATTAATCTGTGAATTTGTAATTTGCTTATCTCAATTGATGTGACATAATTTTAATTGTTAATTCAATCATAAAAATTGACCAATACCTAATTAAATTAATTTAGTTACTAGTATTTGGCCCTTCTTTCTGATTATTTGATGAGGTAAGAAAGAAAAATAAAAGTCAAGACGTCAATACTGACTGACCAGTTGCAGTATGCTTCTTTGCAATTTCATAACCAAAAATTATAAACCTTTTTTCTACGATCGATAGAAATAAATAAAAAAAAAAGAATATCCATGGAGCCTGTTTGACTTTAATTGCTGAAAAGAAAAAAAAAATCAAAAATCAACTTGTGGTTATCATCATGTAATAAAGTTTATCAGTAGCGATTAGCTAAAAAATCTGACTCAAAGAAAATAATATTTCTTTTTAATTTATATAACGCCGTTTGATTTCACATAAAATTTACAAGAACTTTTTCTTATATATATGTTCTCAAAGATACTCTTGATTATTTATGTGAAGATAAATTATTTTTTAAAAAATATATTAAATTATTATTAATAATTATAAAAATCTAATATTTTATTACTTCTTCAATTCTATTTTATGTTACAGTGTTTTGACTTAATAAATTGTTTTTAAAATTAATAATCTAAAATATTATTAAATGTTTATATGAGCGAGAATCCTAACTTCCCTTTTATTTTAGTGGTGACATTTAGCAAATAACTAGGAAGTCTCTTTACTAAACTTTGATTTTTTTAGAAAATCACCTAAATATTTCTTTATTATACCAAATTGTCATCTATTTATTGATGCACGTTCCTATTTGATTCCTCCTGGTCAGTTATTTTATAAAGTCAGCCGCCCTTACAAAAACTTTCAAGATTCAGAAACAGATAATGAACCTAACATTTTGACTCTGGCAGTGGCATAATCCTTCATCAATCATCAAAAACACTTTTAGGGCACATAATTCTGTCTACCATAAAGAAAACCCCATTAAAAATGGTTTCTTGAGTCAAAAGATCTCTTTTTTTCTCTTTTTCAAGAACTTAGGATGAAGGGTGATTTATGGATTGTGTGTTTGTTGTTCTGTCTGTTTTCTTGTGTAGTTTTTATTTCATCAGCTCAAAACTTTTCTGCAACTTGTCCTTTAGATTTTGGCTATGTTCTAAGAGCCCCATGGTCAAGTTCTAACTGCAAAGTTCTGAATTCAACTCCTCAGCTTTCTAATGGTTCTGCTATTCCCACAGCAAGCAAAGGCCAGTGCTGCCAGAACCTTTTATCCCTCTTTGGTGTTGCTATGGCACAACACCTTAAGGAAACTTCTTTTTTTCGTTTACCCAATTTGGAAACTTCTGCTGCTTGCATCCAAGAATTCCAATCTAAGCTCAATTCTTTGTCTCTTCCTTCCAATCTTGCCTCTTTCTGTTTTGATCCTATTCAGTTTGTCACTACACCAAACCTTTGTGCCTCAATTCAGACCATCCAAGATTGGGAGAAGAAGTTGGGTAACTCAACAGTTCTGGATTCTGGTTGTAGGTCTGATCTTCAGGATTTATCTGCCTGTGAGGGTTGTGTAGCTGCTGGCTTTAGAGTTCAGCAACAGTTGATTGCAATTGATGGTAATGCATCTCATTCTTTTAATTGCTGGTACTTTGCTGTTTTGTATGCTGCTGGTATTGTCAATGAGTTTGGTCCTGAAAGTACTGGTGCCATGTCATGTATTTTTAGTATTGATTTGAAAAATGATAGTTCAAGTAAACGGCATTTAGCGCTGATATTTGGGTTGGCTGGAGCTGGTATGGCGGTATTATGCATGTCTTTAGTGTTGGGATTGTATATCTGGTGGAACAAAAGGTGGAGGAAAAATGATGATGTGGAAATGGAAAATACGGTGTCTAGGCGAAGAATGAGGCCTAATACTGCTGTTTGGTTCAAAATTCAGGAGCTTGAAAAGGCAACTGATAATTTTTCCCAAAAGAATTTTATTGGGAGAGGTGGATTTGGAGTAGTTTATAAAGGAACTTTAGCAGATGGGACTAATGTTGCTGTCAAAAAGATTATAGAATCTGATTTTCAAGGAAATGATGAATTTTGCAATGAGGTTGAGATTATTAGTAACTTGAAGCATCGTAATCTTGTATCACTTAGGGGGTGTTGTGTGACTGATGAAAATCAGGTTGAAAGTGGGGAGAGTGAAAGATACCTCGTCTATGATTATATGCCCAATGGGAATCTTGATGATCATTTATTCGCTGTTAATCAAGGTGGAATACTGAAGCAACCATTGACTTGGCCTCAGAGGAAAAACATAATTTTGGATGTGGCGAAAGGACTAGCTTATCTGCACTATGGGATAAAGCCAGCAATTTATCACCGGGACATTAAAGCTACTAATATTCTATTAGATGAAGATATGAGAGCAAGAGTGGCCGACTTTGGGTTGGTTAAGCAAAGTAGAGAAGGACAGTCTCATCTTACCACCAGAGTGGCAGGAACGCATGGCTACTTAGCTCCTGAATATGCTCTTTATGGACAACTGACTGAGAAGAGCGATGTTTATAGCTTTGGAGTTGTTGTTTTGGAAATAATGTGTGGAAGGAAAGTCCTTGATTTCTCTTCAGGATCACCTCGTGCTTTTCTGATCACAGATTGGGCTTGGTCGAAGGTAAAAGCTGGAAAGATAAATGAAGTTTTGGATAACATCCTAGTAAAGACTGAGGATTCAGTAACTGCAAATCCAAGGGCTATAATGGTGAGATATCTCCTCGTTGGAATATTGTGTGCTCACGTGATGGTGGCCTTGAGGCCGACTATATTGGATGCACTGAAAATGTTAGAAGGAGATATTGAGGTTCCTGAAATCCCAGATAGACCAGCACCTCTTGGACAACCTTCATTTTATAATACTACTGGTAACACATTCAGCATATCACCAGCCTTGAGTTGCTTGCGACTGCATTCTGGAGACATGCTGAGGTGACATGATGAGGTTTTCTCATATTACAACTTTTTCTTGCTTATTTAGATTAGGAGAAAGCTAGTGAAATTTCTTCTAGAGTTGAACCTGGGAACCTAGAGCCTTGGGAATTTTCTTGATCAAATAAAATTAGCTCGGGGACTTCTGTTGTTTCTGATTTCCTCTCAACGTGAACATGCTTAGTAATCTCAAGTGTAGAATGAAATCAGTAACACCATCTGCTTGTCCTCCAGCTAAACAAACCAAGTGGAAATGGAGTTCAACTAGATTGCCGATGAAGACAAGGAGTTTCTTCTTCTTTCATTCTTTCCAACAGCCTTGAGCTTTCGACAATCTTTGTTTTAGGCACACTGCAGGTTTTCTTTTGCTTTCATTTATTAAGAGGTCAATCAGATCTTGTAAAAATTAGTAATAGCCGATATTCCTCTGTAATATAGCTAGTTTGCTTCATTCAAGGCCACGACGCCTTGTAATGTATGTTGCAGTCTGTAAATTCATATATCTACAAGTTTATGTTTCAAAGTTCTCGAGACAATATTCCTACCACACCATTTTCTTTCCAAGAAGGATAGTGTTTAACGCCTGTAAGTTGTCACAGACTTAGAACTTTCGCTAAGAGTTCCATGCACTTGTCAATTTGTTCACGACTCTTTCACGATCTTGAGATAAATTTCAATCGTGGATAAACAGCCAAGTATGCTATGCTAATATCTTGTGTTCTGTTGATTTACTGCAGAGGAGGGGTGGGATTGAATTTCATTAGTCAACATTGTGCCTCTCTAAACTCTGTTTTGCAACTATTTTACCAACTTATGCTTGAATTCAGACAAAGGTTGCTAATGAAACATTATATAAGTATTAATTCCATATCCAAATTAAAAGATCAACTTTGTTTTTCAGTTTAATAATTAGACATATCAATAACTTTGTCTTTTGTTTCTAGATGATTGAATTCTTAGGTCATCAACAAACAAATAATATGGACCAAATAATCTATGAATATAACTTTTTTAATGAGAATATGATTAAGTGACAAAAGTATTTTTTCTTGAATAATTTTAGCTTTTATGAGATAGTTATACACTTTAATGTAGCATTAAAGAAGATGGGGATCCTTAAATCGAATCTCATCATCGTCCATTAATAAAATGCAAAAATACAACATGAATAAATCTCACTAACATACACAATAAAACTAGGAATTTCTTCGAAGGTTTTTAATATAACTTTTTACCTGTACAATTATCTTACATCAGTTCTAAGTATCCAACCAAGGCCTCATTTGTTTTAACTACAAAAAATTACTCAAATTGAAATGCATATATATGAATGATTAAAATGTTGTCTCTAGATTTAGATGCTAAATAACTAAGATTATTTATGTTTTCAATATTTGAAAATGCATAATTTATTTATTATAAACATAATAAATATATAAAATTCAAATAAAAGGTACTTAAATATTTTTAAAAACATTATTCGAATAAAACAAAATATTTTTGTTTGTTAATAATAGGTTTGTAATGTCGGTGATGATAATCATTGATATTAATGGTTAGCAATGATGGTGGAGATGATGAAGGTGGTTGATATTATAGTAACTGGTGTGATGATAATGATTGTGAGAGTGAAATTGATTGATGTTAGTAGTTAGCGGAGTAGATGATAGTCGTCGAAGGATGTGTAATAGTTGACGGTATGTTGGTAGTTGTGGCAATGGTGCTAGTTGTGATGGCGGAGATGGTTAATAACAAAGATTGATTGCATTAGTGATAGTGGTAATGGAGATAGTAGTGTCAACAACAATGATAGTGAATGATATTATGGAGGTGATTGATGTGGTAGTGACCGATAATAATAGTCAGTAGTGATATTGGTTGCTAATAATAATTGTGATGACAAAGGTAGTTGATGACTATAATGAAGGTGGGTAGGTGATTGAGCGTTGAGTAGAGCTAAAAATTATGCTCATAAAAATATCATTTTTTGTTCAAAATTTCAATAATTAAGATCTATTCACACCAAATAAGTGATTAAATTTTAATGTTAATAAATCACTTAATAATTCAAAATCATTCAGATTCAGAGTTCAAACCTCTATTAAGTGCAAACAATTGCACTCTGCATAGAGCTTTGCTCGTTGAATTATGATTTTTTAAAAATATTTTTAACTAGAAAATGATATTTTTAAAATAAGTCTTTAATTTTAGAAGTACATTCTCGCGAATAGATTACATTAAAGCTATATGTGTTTGTCATAAAGCATGTATAAGATAAGTTTTATCCCCCAAGACCAAAATTAGTGAATAATTTGTATCAAAAGTTATAACTTATGAACCACTCAACAAAATATATGAAATCGTAATTTTATCATTGATGAAAATTTTTTTATAACTACTATTTATCAAACAAGAGTAAAATTTAAGAAAGACTTTTAAATAATATATTTTTTAAAAAATTTATAATTATCATTCGAGCAACTTCCTTTCGTAAGCGATCTTCTCGATATAACTTGTAGTAAAATATTTTTAACGGGAAAGTCTCTGGCCTATTAAATTACAGAGTTATATGTCGCATAACCAATGAAAAGTTGCCATACCAGAAAGCGAACGTAGGTATTTATGAATTGACTAAACTAGCCTTGTATCTTTTGAAAAAGACCCGAAAAGTCCACGCCTTATATATAAAGAGGTCTCCCCCCTGCAATCGCAGGTACAGATTTAAACAACGTCGGACTACATTCAGCCCTAACACTTGTGTCATTTAGGACAGAATCTTGATCTTGTAGTCCAAGAATTCTTGCTAAATTTTTGTCTAGGATTGTTACAATCTTGAATGGCTTAACAGTTCTGATGAATCGGAAACATCAAGATTCAACAATGGAGACTCGTCTCAGATTTGGGTTTTGGGTTGTGATCGCTGTAGCTTTCTCTATTTGCCTTTCTGGGCATTCAGTTTCTGCCGCAAATAGTAAACCCAAGAACGTCCAGGTTGCTCTCAGAGCTAAGTGGTCTGGTACCTCTATACTCTTGGAAGCCGGGTATATTTTCTTTGCCATTCTTGAAAAATGCCTTATTGTATTGCTTTTTGCACTAATGAACAAGTCACTGCATACTGGTCTTCATGTTTAAAAAGAAAATTTGGGGAGTGAACTGTTGTTGTGTAATCATAATTCATACTTGTATTTCATTTTTACCCATATGCCATTGCGTGATGTCTACTTGTAGTAGGCATAAAGGGAAAAACTTCTTACTTGAGTAAATGGTTTAGAAAGGATAATCTAGTTCCTCCTTCTGTGTGACCTTGAAACTGCCAGCTTATCTTGGTGATCTAAACGCCTATGCAATCTTTCTTTCTGGGTGAAACCGTAGTGAAATTTTATTTGAAGACTAGTATCTAGAGTGTGATGATGAGAAGTACAACTTTTAGCCAATATTGCATCTCAGTACATTAACTACATGTGAGAATGATGGAAATCAACCATCCTATCTCACTACCCTCGTCTCTACCACACCAACCACCCCAACTATCATCATGCTTACTACCTTCACTATTATTACCAGCCACACTAATCAACCACCACAACTAACACCACTAGTCACTACCACCAAGTACATCCACTATCACTACCAACCACTAGTCCACTACCACCCATTGCCAAGCATTACCAATACGTCGGCCATTACAACGGATCATCTCCACCATTGCAACTATACCAGCTCCATCATTTTCAAATATCACCACCACTGCTCCTATTGCACAACACCACCACTTGCCAGTATTGCCAAATACTACTACCTACCACTACTGTAAAATCTAATAATTTATGAATATAGTATTTAAATTGTTTTACTTGAATTTTATACGGCCACTAGGTATGGCATATATGCAGGATCAGTTCCCTCCTCCCACCAAACGAAAGGGCTGTTATATATATATGCAAGTTTTGCAGAGTCTTGTCTTTTTCTCTTTTATGAACATGTTCTTCATGTTGATGTGTCCTTCAACAATTTCATGTATTGAAATTCTATTTGATTTTCGATATCCTAATTATTCACTCAGTTCTTCCAAATTTCTTAGTAAATTATGTAAAAGTATGCCCTTGTGTGCATTTTTTTTTAAAAAAAGAATACTTGAGATTTGTGAAGAAGATAAGGACCCTAATTTAGAATGTGAAGCACTGTTTTATAAACTGAGCTGAAGGCACCTAGGTAACATCTTTTATATTTAGTAAGTATTAGATTGATGTCTATAGAAATCCAAGTAGATTTGATAATGTAGGATCAAGGATGTTGATGTACCAGTTATTTCCTTTTTGGTTGAGTACACTAGTTTGGAGCTTGGAAAATGACAGTTCTGTATTCGTTTTCTAATGTTGTGGTAAGCCACAAGTAGTATGTGTGGTGAGAGATGTTTGACATATTTAGTATTTCTTACATTGTCCAGCCAATGGAGAGCTGAATTATGATAGCGTTTAAGAACATTGTTCCAGGGAAAGTATTGTCAACTTTAATCTTATGATATCACATGCTTAAAGAAAAGGAGGAAACAGATTGGGTGATAAATTGCAGAAGACAAGCTACGCATGGATGCTTGCAGCAATTGAAATATTTTATTGTAAAAGAAACATGTCTAGAAAATCAGGGTTATGTTCTAATAAATAAAGGAGTAATTTACTATAAGAGTAAAGGATGCAGTGAAGTATAAATATCTTGATTACTTGTATCACGCATGAACAAGTGCTTTCTCAGGCTCATAAAAGAAATGTATGCACGCATTAAGGATATCCATTTGGAGGCATCCAATAAAATTGGAACAATATCGAGAAGATATGAAATATATACCACATTGAAGTTTCCTTCTCTTGCCAAAAAATGCTCAGCTAGTATAGGTTTCCTTGTAAAGAAGCAAACTGTGCCTTCTCCTTTTATATTTTGTAATGTCCTGATCATATGGACAGGGAGTTGCTATCAAAGGAATCTAAGGACCATTTTTGGGATTTTATCGAGTTATGGCTTCGCTCTGCAGATGAAAATTCTGATTGCCGTACTGCCAAAGATTGCTTGAAGAGAATTATAAAATATGGGAGGTCTCTATTAAGTGAGTCCTTGATACCCATGTTTGAGTTTTCTCTCACTCTTCGATCAGCATCTCCTCGGATAGTGCTTTATCGTCAATTGGCAGAGGAATCTCTTTCTTCTTTTCCACTTGCTGATGATAACAGCTCAAGCTCTCCTGATGAAGGAGCATTTCAGCAAAGTGATAATGCAAACAACAAAAAGGTTAACCCTCTGCTTGTTGGTGAGAACCCAAGCAGTCCTGAAGGAAACTGTTGTTGGGTAGACACTGGTGGAAGACTATTTTTTAATGTTGATGAGTTGCTGGAGTGGCTGCAGAACCCAAAAGAAGTGTAAGTCTATCTAACTTTCTTTTTACTCTACGAAACATATATAAGTTGGTGTCTTTGTCCAGATGTATGTGAGCTCTGCTGGTATTTAATATTGGCTAAATATTTTTGTATGCAGATCTCTTGACACATTACACCCTGAGATTTTTGAGTTTGATCATGTCCATCCAGATTCAAATGTAGGAAAACCGGTAGCTATTTTATATGGTGCTCTGGGGACCCATTGCTTCGAACAATTTCATCGTACCTTGGCTGGTGCTGCCAGAGAGGTCAGCTACCATGCCTCTATAAGCTATATCATCTGTTGTGTTTTTTAACTTTCTCTTGACCCTTCAGAATGAAATCAGAATGGTTATTCATGATTTGGATCCTCTAGAATATCCATGACAGTGATAAAAGCTCTTCAACGTTTAACCTCTCTTTTTTGGGTGCTCTTATCTGAAAAAAAGAAAACATCTCTTTTTATGATATATCCATTTGCACCTTGAAAAAATTACTCCAATATAATTTAGTGATACAAGACCCTGAAATAGTGTAGAAACTTATAGATTACAAAAGATGTGCTTTTTGCTTTATCAGAGGTAGATTCACATAGTTTCCATCTGCATTAGTTAAATACATCCAGGGCTGTGGAGGAAGTAAGTTAGAGCCTTAGTGGATGTTCAAGGTCATCAATATGCTTCTTGTAAGAAAGAAGCAAAAAATAAGATTTTTGAGAATGAGTTGCTTGTATCCCCTCTAGCTGTTGGAGATTTTAGATAGTGTTTGTAACAAATTTTAAAGAGAGGAAGAACAGATGTTTTGATGGCACCCCAACTCGCATCCTTATCCTTAAAGCAAAATGTTTGATTACCTTTTTTGGTTGGGTTAATCTCTTTCCTGGACCCAGTGTTGATTCTTTCCTGGAATTTATCAGCTCCATAGATCTTTGTTGTTAGCTGTCTAGATAGCTTCTTTTTTTTTTTTTTTGCCTTTCTGGGAGCTGATATTTTCTTTATTTTGTATGGACTCCTGCTATATTTAAAGATTCTTTAGACTTCCCCTCAAGTTGGAGTATATGTATTGTGTGCTTCTGGATCTCCATAAAATACTTAACTGTGGACCATTGTGATTATTCTGTAAGAACCCAATCTTTTGTCGAACAAAGTGTCAGTCTACTATAATATGCTTTGTTCTTTTGTCGTGAAAGACCAGAATTGAGACAATGTGAAATGCTTCCGGATTGGTCGCTGGGTACTTCTGTCTATAGCCCCATACTTTTTTGGAATCTGCCAATGAATGAAGCATTGCAACACTTTTCAGTGTTCCTCATTATGACTTTTCTTTTGTTTTCTGTTTAATCAATTGAAACACTTAAGGTTTTACTTAACAAAATGCTTGATACAAAGAAGGGGGGTTGAGGGGTTCAGGCGGGGTTGGCTTATTCATTACCCTACGATAGTATACATATTCAGTGTTATCTCGTGTTGTTCATTACAACTAGAGAGAGAGAGCAAAAATATTCATTTTGTCATCTCTGTCCATTTTTTTGAGATATTGAAGAGATGTCCAAAGGGTGTCATACTCTTCTCTAGTTTCTCTTTGTTTTGATTCTTAACCAACCAGGGTAAATAGCCCCTATCTCTGTTGTTGTACGCTCCCTCCTATTATAAACCCAAAATGGAGTTATAATTTGTTCTAATGCTGACTATCCAATAACTATCACAGGGGAAAATCTATTATGTCGTTAGACCTGTGTTACCTTCTGGATGTGAATCAAAAAGTTCCCCCTGTGGAGCTCTTGGTACCAGTGACTCCTTGAACTTGGGTGGTTATGGTGTGGAACTAGCACTGAAAAATATGGAATACAAGGCTATGGATGACAGCACTGTAAAGAAAGGTAGGATCTGTTATGCACTCCTCTGAATCATGCTACTTGATGCAAGCAGCGGTATTGATGCGATAATCTCCAAGATACTGTTAAATGTAGTTTTGCCAGCTTAGGATGTTTTGCTACTTTCTAGAGGATAACATTGCTTTTTCTAGAATGGGAAGACTGGCACTGTTTTGTTTCTGAATCTTGTATGCTTTTTCTTTACCAATTGTCATGGTTGAGCTGACATTGCTTGGATCAAGGATAAAATGACTGGATCCCTTAGATCTCATGATTTTCCTTTGGGAAAATCAACAGAAAGAAATGTCCTTTATTTTTATGATATCAAGGCTGAACTAGTCTTATTCTTTGTTCTAGCAATGGACCTTAGAGACAATTTATATTTGTTTCCAATTCTCTTAGATAGTGACTATAATTACGTTAAAAAGCAGGTTGTCTTTTAATTTCCAGATTGTGTGAAAATGTTTTTCCAAAATGCTGAATTTAGGATATCAAATATACTTGTATCTGTGGAGAAAAACCTTTGGATTTCAGAAGATCCACCCACTTAACTTTTTGGAAAAATTAGGAGTTAACCTAATAATGGTGCTGATCTCACATTTAAAGTTACTGCCTTATTCACATTATATCTCAAGTGTCTTTCATTCTCATGTCGTTTGCTACTTTTAGTACCTGATAAAAAAATGTCCATGCTTCTTTTATCTTGTGTTTAGCAAAACGCATCTAATTTTAGCTATTGCTGCAGGGGTCACTCTTGAAGATCCTCACACTGAAGATCTTAATCAAGAAGTCAGGGGATTTATATTCTCTAGGATTCTGGTTTGTGTTATCAACTTCTCATATCTCCAACTGATAAATGAAGTTAAACAGATTTTTTTTGAAATCATTGCCTTAGAACACATACAGGAATATGATTAAAGCTACACAGTACATGTACTTGTTGATGACTTTGTGGACCTACTTTTCACACAAGAAATAACAATTTTTTCAATGAAAATGAATGTCAACAAACTTTATTGGCAACATAAAGAAGTTCTGGGTAGATAAGAAAGGATGATAACTATGGTTCTTACAAGTAAAATAAAAGGAAAGAGTAGCGGGTATTTATCATCTTTTTCCACTAAGTTGATTGAGTGGAGAATATAGTATTCGCCTAGTTTGAAACTCTAAAAATCTTAAGAAAGATATGCATCCACATATTATCTTACTTGACCACTTAAATAAAATCCACTGAAGGATAATAGTAATAATAAACTAATAATAAGAACACAGAGCTTATATCTCCCTTTAAGTAAAAGAAATAACATGGTGGTGTGCTTGAGTGGATGGATCACCTTTGTTGAAGGTAAGTTTGGTGAAGTGCTGGCTGGCTGTTTGACACAGTTACTCAAATGTTTTTCTCTTTGTGGTTTTTGTTGTATTTTTATTCGCCCCTTTTAGACTTGACTTGGTGAAGCTATGCAGAAAAAGGAGTACACTGTAACTCTCCGTCATTCTCTCTTCTCCCCCTTCCCCCTTACCATTCTATATCTTCCACCACTGTTTGACGTCTTATATGAACAACGATGGAGGATAGTGATCTGTCCTTTTACTGTTGATTTCTTCTCTATATGGCAGAAATTATTAAGTCACCTATTTTGTCAAAAAAAAGAATTGCATATCTACTCTACCGTGTACTTTATCCTACACTTTGTCCCTTATAAAAGTTCGGTTGTCTTTCATAGAAAACCATGTATATTTTTTAAGGTTTTCTACTTTTTGGTATACTTCTTCTATAATGGAACATTTTGCCCTTCTTTTAATGAATTTTTTTTACTTTATCAAAATAAATCTCACTTCCACTCTTCCTCCCATGAAAACACAATGTTAATAATGAAGGGCAGACTAAATGCAATCACTATAGCTGAGATGCAAACAAGACTCTTTTTTAAATATTCTACACTATGGTTCGTGCCTTGTCTGATTAGCTTTTTGAGTCCACTAAAAGCTCTTTTGGGTGGTTGTAATAGTTGTGGGCAATCCACCCTGCCAAGGCTGTAGTCATTGAAGAACCGATTCTGTCTTCCCTTATTTGCAGGAGCGTAAACAGGAGTTAACATCTGAAATAATGGCTTTCAGGGATTATCTTCTATCATCAACAGTTTCTGATACACTTGATGTCTGGGAGTTAAAAGGTGATGATAACCTTCCTATAATGAGCCTAGAACTTGTCAATATTAGAAATGAAAGCTTCTTTTGATTAGGCTAATATTATGGTTACTCCCTTTGTGATTCCAAATACAAATAAACAGATTTAGGGCATCAAACTGCACAGAGGATAGTTCATGCTGCTGACCCCTTGCAATCGATGCAAGAAATTAATCAAAATTTTCCTAGCGTTGTCTCTTCTTTATCTCGGATGAAGGTAAACTATTTTTCAGTTAGCATATTTAGTGTTCTCAGTGACATTTATTTGGGTCTGAATGTTTGATATGCTTTTAAATTTATGCAGCTCAATGAATCTATCAAAGAGGAAATTGTTACAAATCAGCGAATGATCCCACCTGGAAAGTCATTAATGGCCCTGAATGGTGCCTTAGTCGATACTGAAGATACTGACCTTTATATGTAATGCTTTACTTACCTCTAGGCGATCTTCTTCTATCTCCTGTCGTCCGCCTCCTGCTTTTTATTTTCCGTCTGCAACTCATTTCCTATAGGATTTGTTATTATGTTCTATTATTAGATAAAGGAAGAAGAAAAATAGAAATGTGTGTTCAGAATTTGGGCCTGTTTGGACATAATTCTTTTCTCCTTTTTTTCCTTTTTCTTTCAGAGAACTGTTTTGTCCCAATTTTTTCCTCCAATTTGAAAAAAACAAGTTTTTAAAGTTTGAAATGCATGTCCAAACACAACTTCAACTTTAAATGCTTTTTTCAGCTCAACTTGAAGTACTACACACACACCAAATAGCACATGTCTAGACGTGTTGGGGAGATGATTCGGTTGAACCATCCTTTGTTACTATTATATGTTCTTCAACAAAGGTTCTTTGAATGTTTGGCTATATGGTTAAGGCTGATAACTTTTTGACAGAACAAAGAATGTTGTTTGTCACTGATTCAGTGTATAGTTTGCATCTGATTTTACTTGTCAAACTTTTCTTTATGATCACCCAGGCGCTTCACTGTGAGAAGCGGAGCTTAGCCCTTTTCCTCTTGGTTGAGTTGAAGAACTTCTGAAATTTGTTTTTCAGGCTGGTTGACATGGTTCATCAGGAGTTATCATTAGCTGATCAATACTCTAAAATGAAGGTGCGAAGCTCTAGAACCTCCTCAAGGGCATTCCTGATACAGATGCCCTGGGTTTCGACATCTTTTTTGGTTATCTGAGATTTTCTTCTGATGTAACCAGTGACTTACTGGGGGTGGGGTGAATTCAGGTCATGAGAACAAGAGTCATAGAGTCCCAGAATATGCTGCAGAAACATCTTGCTTAGGAGACTTAAATGCTTCATATGTTTTATACAGTATATTCTGTCATTTAGAGGATAAGTCTATAATGCTTGAAACTCAATTATGGGTGGAGTTTAGCTCATCATTTCAATTACAAAAGCTAACGACCTCAGATGGCCATTATATGAAGTTGCCTCAGCTTCTTCTCATGGAGAGTGTGCTCCAGAACCTTGAATATCATTGGAACTTTCTCATCAATTGTGCATAATGTATATGATCGCAAGTTGTAGCAGATAGATCATTCAAACTTGGGAACTTAACACGTGGGATGAAATTTCTTGGTGCTTGATTTTGCATACTTTAAAAGTTATCTTTTGCGTGTTGTAGGTTGTGCATTTCATCAATGCTTATTTTCCAACCTTCATTATTTTTTATATCCCAAACATCTTTGGTGTTTTATTTTTCATGGCTGTTCTGTTAAACAAAAGCCCATGCAGTAATTGTTGCTTGAGAATTTCAGATTCCTGTCAGCACCGTGAGGAAGCTCCTTTCAACTCTGCCCCCTTCTGAGTCCAGTACATTCCGTGTTGATTTTCGGTCAGATTATGTTCATTATCTCAATAACTTGGAGGTGGATGAGATGTATAAACGTTGGCGGAGCAATTTAAATGAGGTAGCTCGTTTCTCTGATCTTCGGATTGTGCTCTTTGTTATTACTTCATTGGCTTTTATTTTCTGACTTAGTGCATCTTTCTGCTTTAGATCCTGATGCCAGTCTACCCTGGACAAATGCGTTACATCCGGAAGAACCTTTACCATGCAGTTTATGTTTTGGATCCTGTCTCCATTTGTGGGCTTGTGGTAAGCTCTACGATTTTGGGAACCCAAAAAATGTTTTTGTATTTATTTGTTTTTTGGTTGGTTATGTTTTGTTGTCATCCAATCAATAATGATAAAAGAATATGGGTTAACAGTTTCTCTACAATTTGCAGACAATTGATGCAATTCTTTCAATGTTTGAGAATCATATTCCAATGAGATTTGGAGTGATATTGTACTCTGCAAAGTTAATTGAAGAGATCGAATCAAGCAGTGGTCAACTTCCCCTTTCTTATAAGGAGAAGGATAGTCCAAATCAGGGAGACCTCTCCAGTTTGGTAATTATGCAAATTTCGTCAGAATAAATAGTAAATGATTGAATAATATTATTTGGACCTTTAACTAGTTGCTTTTCATTCTTGGTGTAAGCCAAGCGACTCAATGTTTACAAGTAAATACTTGTTTCTTTTGCATGACACATGTTACTTGATGGTAGAGGGGATTAGTTATGAAAAAAGGTGTTTCAGATTAACAAGCGTGTAGTCGGGGTAGATACTAGATTTGCTTTGAGTTATATGCCTACATATGGCGCAGAACTCCAACGGAAATGTTTTCCTGATTAATTACTAAGTATTGAATATGGCAATAGTAACAGGGTTGTTCTTTTTTCCATCTTTCTATACTGCTGGCTGTTTTTGAAATTTATTTCTGCAACATACTTCTACAAGGTACTTGTCATATGAACTGATAATATTCCACTACGTGCTATGTTGTTGGTATCATGTAATTAAAAGCTCAAATAGCTAGCAACTTATATAAGTATTTAATTGGACTTTACTCTAACAGCTTGGAGTATACATGCATCATGCATGCATCTAGTTGTTTTTCTTTTTTTTGATTGGTAAATGACAATGCATGCATCGAGACGCTGATATTGGTGGACGTGGTACCCTTTGCATGGTTTTTGTTATTGAGACAACTTGCTACAAAATGTGAGCTGTTGATGTTATTATTACTTTTTTGTAACATGAGTTGTCATAAGAATTCTTTTTACATGTAGCTAGTGTTACTAAGATTTCACAAAATTTTCATTACATTTGAAAAAAAAAGGAACTCTTTTCACCATCTTTCTTTTGTTCCATTTACAGTTCTATTTCCCTTGAAGTTTCAATTTTGTTCTTGATGCATATGAACTGATGAAAACTGTAATGTTTTTCCGCAGATTATTCGTCTTTTCATTTACATCAAGGAAAATCGAGGAATCGCAACAGCTTTCCGGTTCCTGAGTAATGTATGATTTCAATACTTTCTATTCTGTATACTGCCTATTAATGAATATTTTAGCTTGCAGGGGATGCCACACCTGTAATTATTTCCAGAAGTAATATTTTGGGTTTTGTGAAATTCTCACCCTCGTCTTCTTTTATTAAGAAAAAATTGTATTTACTTACCCAAGAACAAAGGAAAACCTGATTTTAGTGTGTAACTTTTTTCATGAACTGCCATTGCATCGTGTCATATTGAGTTGTATAGCTAGTTCTTGTCATACCTCATAGGTATTTTTATTTTACCCAGTCATATTATTCTTCCTTCCTCACCACAATGCTTTGCTAGTGTAGATGATTGGGTTTTCTTTGTTGTAGACATCCATATTTTCGGTTGGGTTCTCTACTTTTTACATGCTTCTCATATATAATATGGAGCTTCCCCACAACATCTATAAAGCATTGCTCCTCATAGAAAAATGCCTTTGCTAGTGTAAATTTTAGAACAATTTTGTCTGGAGCGAGTCTGATGAAGGGTAATAATGGGGCTAGCTCCTTCAGTTTTCCCTTTTGATGTGATTCTTGTGGAAAATGGTGGTGATTCATGTCAGGAGGTGTATGGGTTTCAAATTTAGAGAACTTTTACTACTTCTACTTTGAGTTTCCCTGTTGCTTCAGTAGTGTCTTTGGTTTATTATAAATAAACACAGTTAAGGAACAGTTTCACCTAAACATTTAGGTAAACAAATTGCGAATTGAGTCAGCTGCTGAAGATCCTCCTGAAGTGCACCACGTTGAAGGCGCATTTGTGGAAACACTGCTGTAAGTCTACCATTTTCAAAGCATCGTGTTCATTTATCTGCTTGTTTTGTTGAGAGCTACATGCATGCAAATGGCTTCTCATTGCTAATTTCTCGAGTTGATAGATTATTCCTCTCTTAATTTGTGTTCCAAAACATTTACAGCTTGTGTTTTTTGTAGACCTCAGGCTAAAACTCCTCCTCAAGATACCTTACTGAAACTGGAGAAGGAGCATACTTTCAAAGAACTCTCTGAGGAAAGTTCTCTGTTTGTATCTAAGCTAGGTTTGGCTAAGAAACAATGTTGCCTCTTGTTCAATGGGCTTGTCCATGACCCTACCGAGGTATGTATAGCCCTATTTATGATCACAGCTTCAAAGTATTGAAAAAATGGTTTAGTGTCTGACATTTTTAACTTTAAATTTGCCTCTGCTTATAGTTGCACAGCTAATTTTCCAGGTACATAAATTGTCTCAATAATTGCCTCTTTTACCATTTTCTGATGTTTGATTCACTGAGAAAGAAAAAAGAAAAATCTCCTAGACAAGTATGGCATATGGTAAAAGTAAAATGATCATGTTGGGTAAAGTGGCCAGTTTTTTTATTTTTTTTTAAAAAACAGATTATGTTGGGTGGTTTATTTAGGAAATTAGATTTGTTATTTGAATGTCATGGTTTCATGAACTGGCCTTTTTCTCCATGTGCTTTAGTTGCTCAAAGATATGTTTCCAATAATATGGAGTTTGCTTTTGAGAAAGGTATGGGGAAATAGAGTTTTTCCGTGGAGACCTGAAATGATGTGAATTGGCGACCCATGTAAATTTATTTCTAGTTTTTCCTGTTACTAATTGATTTAAAACCTGTATATGCTATATCAAGCTGAAATATTCATCTCCATGTCTGTCGGTTATCTGTTTATTGAAGTTTATTTCTAGGAGGATGAGACTGTCTTATAACATGATATGATATACCTGAGACTTCTACTGGCAGGATGCTCTTGTGAATGCAATGAATGATGAGACTGCTAAAATACAAGAACTCGTTTATTTTGGGCATGTAAACTCTCATACAGACATCCTGGACAAGTTCTTATCAGAGAGTGGTGTGCAGCGCTATAACCCACAGGTGCAATTCTTTGTTTTCCCTAAATATATTGCATTCGTTTTTGTGCTTAGTGCCTGAAATAATTGGGTACGTCGTTGTCTCTCTGTTGACTTAGATTATAGCTGAAGGGAAAGTCAAACCGAGATTTGTATCTCTTTCTGGTTTAATTCTAGCAGACAACTCATTTTTTACTGAACTCAGCTTCTTACATTCTACAGGAAGTAAGCTATACTCAGCCTCACATTTTTGTTTAATGTGGAACATGTTTGAGTATCACTTTCATTTGTGTTGTCTGAATTTGTTTTCCAGCAATAGATGATTTGAAGCCTGTGACTCATCTTCTTGCTGTCAATATAATGTCAGAGAATGGGATGAGATTGCTTCGTGAAGGAATACATTATCTGGTAGTTCTCTCTCTCTCTCTCTCTCTCTCTTTCCACACACACACACAGAGTATTCTTCATCATTTGTTATGTCTAAATATCCTTGGTTATGTGAATTAAGTAGTTGGATCTATTGCAGATGGGAGGCACCACAACTGGACGCTTGGGAGTGCTTTTTAACTCCATTCAGGATCATCGTTCACCAAGCATTCTTTTCATGAAAATTTTCCAAATCACAGCCTCATCATATAGGTCTAAACTGATTCTTTTGGATCTTTTCTTTGGTTACTTTTTTTCCTACTGGCTTCATTAAACTGTACTTTTTTCTTTCTTTATCTTGCTTTGAATGATGACTTGCAGTCACAAGAAAGGCGCTCTGCAGTTCCTGGACCAAATTTGCTTGCTTTATCAAAATGAATATATGCATGCATCTTCTGCGGGCACTGAAAACAGTGAGGCATTTATGGATAAGGTCTTTGAACTGGCTAATTCAAATGGATTGTCCTCAACAGGACTCAAGTCTGCTCTTTCTGGACTTTCCGATGAGAAGTTGAAAATGCACTTGAAGAAGGTACCTGACTATTCCTGGCTTTAGTTAGTCTGTTCAACAACTAACGAAAACCGTTTTAGATCAAGATCAACCATCCATGGCCTCGAATTTTATATTTGATTAGTATTTTACCACAAGTTTCAAAAGTGTTCCTTTTTTTCTTAACCCTGTGTCAAGTCAAACGGTGCCGCATAAATGAAACAAAGGGAGTACTAAATGTAGAATGTGTCATTCTTTATGGGACTAACTAAAAAAGAAAGTGAGTCATATAAATAGGGACGGAGGAAGTATTAGTTTTATTTGGTGCTATGCAATTAAGGTATTGATTAAATGCATGCTTGCTGAATAGCCTCTCCATTTAACCTTCATTTTTAATACATTTACAGGTGGGCAAGTTTTTGTTTGGAGAAGTTGGTTTGGAGTATGGTGCCAATGCAGTAATTACAAATGGGAGAGTAAGTTTGGCTTGTGTCAATTGCATTAATTTGAAATGCAGATTCTTACGGAATTTTTGTTCTCCAAGACTATTATGATTTTTGAGATCCCATCCTCTTGATCTTCAGAGTGTTGGTGTGCTTTGAGGAGACATTCTTTTAGTCAGTATTTGAGGAACATTGTATTTTTCTGTGTTTAACTCAATGGTATTTGACCACTTCTATAGGTGATTAGCCTGGTTGACAACACAACATTCTTGAGCCATGATTTGCAACTTTTGGAGTCTTTGGAATTTAAGCAAAGAATAAAGCATATAGTGGAAATAATTGAAGAAGTAGAATGGGAGGGCATTGACCCTGATATTCTAACAAGGTTTGTGCATTTGTGTTCTTCAATGTGTTCCCTTCTCGCTTTCTGCTCTACTGCCAATTGTGGATACCTGTTTTACTGCTTATAAGGAAAATTTGAAAGTTGTTTCTTCAAGTTTAATACCCCTGGTTCCTTTCAACAAACAAACTGCTCTTCCCTTCATTTAGGGGTGTACAAGTCAAAACCGAACCAGCGAACCAAGTCAAACCCACAAAAAAGAAAATGACTTGTCATTTGGTTTGGTTGGTTTATCGTTGAGAAAAATAAACCGATCATTGGTGGTTTGGTTTGTTATTAATGTAAAAATAGTCAAACCGAATTCAAACCAAACCGACATAATACATATATAATTTTAATTATTTTTATACACAAAAAAATATTTATTATAATATGCTTTGTAAGTACTTTTACATTAGTTTATAGCTTTTAATGTTTACGTATTCTATTTCATATTTGGGCTTGTAACATGACTAAAACTATTGATGCGCGTCGTGTCTTTTCGTGAGTTTTTGATATGTTTTCCTAAGACAATGTCTTGAAGATGCCATTGTACATCTTATATTTATCGATTTTATTTATTCAAGTGTCTTTGAGCTGCCACTAAGTAATAAAATTGCATGATCAAAGGAACAACGTTCAATTGAGAACTGCAAGTGTGGCGTTGAACCACATGATTTAGGAAACATCCTCTTTAATTTGATCCCTTTTTCAATCATGGTGTATAATTATAAAGAAGACCGAAAAAACTGATAGAACCGACTAAACCGAAACCGAAACCAAAAAAACCGACATTAGGTTGGTTTGATTTTGTTTATAAGTTTAATCGACCGACATAATTCGTTTTTATTTTTTAATGAAAAACCAAAGCAAACTGACCTATGTACACCCCTACCTTCACTAATATGCTGCTAATGTTTGCATATCTATACTATATGCAATCATGCATGATGGAGCTACCATGAGTAGTGGCTTCAAATTTTGCAAACATCTTCTTAAAACTGGGTTCTCCAGAAGTCAGATGATGGCCTTTTAATTGACGACTGTTATTCAAATATTACTCAGTCTGTTATCCCACAAATGGTGTCTTTCATAGCTTTATGCCACTGTTAGATGACACATTCCTGTGGCTGCTTTCTAGAAATTGGGCTTTGTTTAGTCAATTTTGTACAAAGCGGGATGTTGTAATTTCTACAGGGCCTATCTTGTATCTTTTGTCAACTAGCCTTCTTAATGACCGAGGACTTTTAGTAGTTCAGTTCGTTGGCCACGTGAATTTTACCTCATTGGTGAAAGTTCAATTACTTCCACTGGGTATATTGTTGTTGTTGTTGGTGGTAAAAGTTCAATTACCTGAACTTTCAATTGCCTACCTTGTAATTCCCTCCTTCATTTGCCCTTCTCCTATCCCCTTTATGATAATGTTCTTATTAGAAACAGCCTTCTTTGGTGACTTGATACTTTGTGTCCTATCAGCACAGTTGTCTCTTCCATCTAAATATTTGTTCTCTTTGATTGGTAGAAATCATTCCTTGGGATTTGTTTTCATGAACCATTCCAATTATTTAATTTACACCCTTGAGTGTGGCTCAGATGGTTTGACTTGGGACTTCCATAATAATGGTCTCAGGTTCGAAACTCCTTGGCTGCGACAACAGAGGGTTGGCCTTTTGGGTTGAGCTCCGTCGCATGTGACTTCTCTAGTGTAGCTTACCCCTTTTGTGTGGTTTGCGAGCTATTGTCAAAGCGTTCAGGGAGACACCAATTATACCAATATGAACTACTCCCTCCGTCCCTCGTCATGACAAATATAATTAATTTACTTTAAGTTTTGACCCACTACCAGCATAAGAATAAATATAGACCTTTGGTTGATGGACCTAATTATTATTCTAACAATTTCCCAAGGGTCATCTTTACTAGAGAAGCTAATTGGGTGCTTTTGTTATTTCTTCAGTTTTAGATTCTCCACACTATTTTCTTCATTGTGCTTTTTTGGTGATATTGTAGTAAATTCATCAGTGACGTTGTCATGTCTGTCTCATCTTCAATTGCTACGAGGGATCGTAATTCTGAAGGTGCTCACTTTGAAATTCTGTCTGCGAAATACAGGTACACAACTCAACTTCGCCATTTTATGAATGCAACTTTTATTGATGGTTGTGGATTTTACTTTCACTCCATGAGTTATTTGTCATTATATTTCTCACACATTCAACCTCCTCACTCCCACCCAAAAAAGCGCAAAATTACCCCATTTCAAATAGTTGAAAGGGAAAATTGACCTATTTTTCCTTGTTTTGGAATAACCATCAAGTAGGAAGGACATTTTTTTGTTAATTGTTTAACAAAAAGGGTATTTTTTAGCCAAAAATGCAACAGAGGGTAAAGTTGATCGATGAAATAGTTCTGGTATATTTTTGGCCCTTTTCCCTTGTCAAAATAATCAGGAATCTCAACTTAGTGAAGTTTTCCTTGTTACAGGTTACTCCAAAGTCTTATATCAGGAGACTTAATTATAAATAATAATCTTTGAAGTTAAAATAATCTATATATGACATATGGATATAAAATACACTAGTTGCTAAACTATAAATTGTTGAACAAAAATGTGATGTATTATGCAAACAAACATTTTATGCAAGTTATTTTCAAATGCTTAAGAATAAGTATAAGAAATGAAATGTTCTAGAGCACGTATGATGAATAACCAAAGGCATTTGAGACAATTGCTCCACATGGTCACCCGGGAGCTTTTAGAGTCTCCTCACTGTTGCAAGTGCTGATATGAGTCCTGACCTCCCCTTCAAAACATTGAATAACTAGGACATATGATGTTGGTAGCATCTTTGCATTGTGAGTCCACCTTGCATGTTTCTTGCATTTTGAAATCATAGAAAGCAACAAGGTTGGTTAAAGATTTCAAGTAGGAGAAACGGAAACACTGGGCAGAAAGATCTCCTCAGCTTGATTCTATAAAACCAGGATATATTCTTCATACACGCGTGAGTGCCATATTTCAGAAAGAGATACTGCTGGGTCGTAAAATTATTCCGTCATGTCACTAGTTATCTTTCCTACCTTTGAATATGTTGATAAGCTGCTGTGAGAAAATACCTATATCTACTCAAGTAGGCACGTTATAAACTGTTCTATCTTCTCACTAACCAAGATGCAGCACCTCACTGTTGTGTAACAATATTGTTCCTTGTGGTTCAAGCTGTATCTTTCTACATGGTGGCATCACGACCAGATTCTAGTTTCTTTACGTTTTTCTCATCTTTGGGGGGTGAGAAGCACACAGCTGGGCTCTCATTGTTTACTCTTGCCTAAGTTTGAGCTTGCTTAAGGGTTTTAAAATATTTGTACTTAGAGAGTACACAAAATTGTGCAATGTGCTCGTAGTTCAGTCATGGTGTGAACATGCATCTATGTATAGAAGTTGCTTTATCAAACTAAAGTATTCTGCATGTAAATAAGCCATGGATTTCATGTTGACTCCTTTTCCGTGAAAACACGAATTTGGTTTATATGAATTTGTTTTGGTTTTGGAATTTCTGTTATATTAATGTTCTTAACGTGTTTTCTTGCAGTGCTGTTGTTTTAGAAAATGAAAATTCGAGCATTCATATTGATGCTGTCATCGACCCCTTGAGCTCATCTGGTCAAAGGTTGTCTTCTCTTCTTCGGCTTGTGTCAAAGTCCATTCAGCCAAGCATGAGGCTTGTACTCAACCCCATGGTGAGTTGATTTTCTTGAGTAGTATATGACAACCATTGAAAATGATCACCATTACTGGCAGTGGAACTGCCTCTGAACTGTTCTCTACAATTTATCACTTCGGGGGGAGTCCTAGGCCCATGATCTGGTTTGGGAATCATGGGGCCTTACTTATTCATGGGGACTTCTGAAATGGAATGATTGATAGAATCAATATTTCATTGTAGGAATAATGGGGATTTTAGGGTCTGAAGACATATTTTTCCTTGGGCTAAGGTCACGTGAAGGATGCATGGCATCAGAAAATAAGGAAATCAGCGAACATCAGTGCAATAATTTTTTAATCACATGTAGGGTGTAAATAAGAACAAATGATAGGTTTTAAGCTCGACGACGTACAACAACATATTCAGTAAAATCTCACAAAAAGGTATGGGGCTACTACCTCGTGGAGGTAGAGAGATTGTTTCCGAACCCTCGGCTCAAGTGCATCAATCTCAAATATAAGAAGAAAGAAAAAAATTAGTGGAGAAATTATAATAGTTAATAAGAAAAGCAACATAATCTACGAGAATGAAATAACAATAGCAGAATAGTGTGATAAACAGAATACAATAAACACCATATGACAAGAACTATAAGGGTGCAATTAGTCCTACATCTAGCACTAAACCTCGCAAGGCAAGACAATAGTCTACGCCCACTAGCCTTCTTCCCTAATATGCCACCTCCACTCTTTTCTATCTAAGGTCACGTCTTCGATAATATTAAGTTGTGCCATGTCCTGTCTAATAACCTCGTTCCAATACTCTTGTTGCCTATCCCTACTCTGCATATCCCCTACAACCAGGCTCATTTCACCTCAACAATGTAATGATGGTAAAAGGGAATATTTCTGTAAGAATTTACTTTTCATTATTTGTTGAGGTGCACGCAAGCTGATGTATATCTCTCATCCTTATTCATCAATGAAGGGAGTGATAGACAGTATCAACGCCAAACTATTTCATATGTGGTGGATGTCCATGCAGAGGTTAGAAAGGGACAGAAATCGGATAGTTGCTTTTTGCTAGTGTTTGAGAAGAAGAAACCTAGTTTTGAAGCTACTGAAAGTCTTAAGCTGTTAAAGTTCGAATTGTGAGAGATGGCTGAATTGAAAGTTTGGGGCAAGGCCTATGTACGTCCTATCTCCCCTGAACCCACTTGTAAGATTATATTGGGCATGTTATTGGCCTTGTTGGCTGAATTAGAAGGTGGCCTTTCAAAAATTTTATGTTCCTTTTTGTAATTTGGGTTCTCCAAATATGAAACGATAGTACTCTGTTTATCTTGCTCTGACAGTCAGAAATGGATGTTGAGTTGCAATGGACCCTTCATTATTTAACTTGCTCATTTAGCTGGTTAAACAATTGTAGTAACATGCATCAAAAGTTTGTCTTCACAAATTTTTACTTAGTTTAGGTTTTAGCTTGAATAATTTGCATTTTGTCTCCAAAGTATTTCCACGTCCTAAGGTATGTTGCCTCTATATTAATCAGATGAAACATCTATGATGTTTGCTTTATTGGTAAACCTCAGACTTACGAAGTTCACATTATCTTTTTTCCCTTGCAGAGCTCACTGGTTGATCTTCCATTGAAGAACTACTACAGATATGTTATTCCAACACTGGTATGTCAGAACAAGTTGCTTTGCAATTCTTCAGCCATAAAACTTTGGATAAATTAGTCCTTCAGACATATCGTTCTCCCTGTATCATTTTTGCTAATTTTGCAGGATGACTTTAGTAGTACAGATTACACCATTTACGGTCCGAAAGCATTTTTTGCTAATATGCCACCTTCTAAGACGCTGACTATGAATCTTGACGTTCCCGAACCATGGCTTGTGGAGCCTGTCGTTGCTGTGTAAGTATTTCAAAAGGTTATGGAACTTATGGAATATATGCCAGGCTATGCAGTGATGTCTAATATCTGCCTAAACTTGCAGCCATGACCTAGATAATATGTTGCTTGAAAACCTAGGAGAGACTAGGACACTACAAGCAGTGTATGAACTTGAAGCACTAGTCCTAACAGGTACTTGGTTCTCCTCTATTTGATGTAATTACTTTAGTAACCTCGGATATTCGCTAAAGAAGAACAATGCCATGAGTTCCACTGCGCAAAAAGTTAATTGTTCTAGTTTCTAAACCATTTGATCAGGTCATTGCTCTGAGAAGGATCATGAGCCTCCTAGAGGCCTTCAGCTAATCCTAGGCACTAAAAGTACACCGCACTTGGTTGACACACTTGTCATGGCCAATTTAGGTTATTGGCAAATGAAAGCGTTTCCTGGAGTTTGGTACCTGCAGCTTGCTCCTGGTAGAAGCACGGAGCTTTATGCTTTGAAAGACAATGGTGAGCGTGGTCAGGAGACAACTTTGTCAAAACGGATCATTATAGATGATTTGCGTGGTAAACTTGTTCACATGGAAGTGATTAAGAAAAAGGGCAAGGAACATGAGAAACTGTTGGTTTCCGCTGATGATGATAGCCATTCAGAAGAGAAGAAAAAGGTGATAACACACCTTAAACTCCCTCCATCCCAATTTATATGAGTTAATTTGATTTGATATGGAGTTTAAGACGGGCATAAATACTTTAGAAACTTGTGGTCTAAAATAAATCATAGATATTTGTATGGCTAGAAATCATTTTATTAATGGTAAAATGGGCATTTTAAATTAAATTGTTTCCCAAATATAGAAATGTGTCGTTCTTTTCGGGACTAACTAAACAGGGAAGTGGATAGAGGGATTATTATTTTGTAAAACATTTCCCTTTACAGAAAATTTACTATGGGTCCGTAACTCTGAAATAATAAGCTGCAGGATTACTAATTTTCTTGTTCGCAGGGAAACCAGAACAGTTGGAATTCTAATATCCTTAAATGGGCCTCTGGATTTATAGGTGGCAGTCACCAATCAAAAAAGAGTAAAAACACTCCAGTGGTAATTCCTCAAGTTTCACTCTTTGTTCATCAAATATAGTAATCATACTCATGGGGTTATCTAAAGAAAGTGAACTCTGATGGTTAAACAATTTTCTTTTCCTTGTCAAGGAGCAGGTAACCAGTGGTCGTCATGGGAAGACGATTAACATATTCTCTGTTGCTTCTGGACATTTGTGAGTTTTATGTTTTGGATTCATCTTCCCCTCCCACCTGCATTTTGGTGCTCCTTCTCTTCTAATGCTTTTACTTTTTTCATTTCAAAACAAAGAAAAAGAACCTCAGAAAGAAAATCTTATTGCCATGTTAGTTTATTCTCATATATTTTCATTTCTAATGTTATTGCATACCTACTTTCCTGATAATTAATGGATAGTTGTATAGTTTTGTTCAGACTTATATTTTACTTATCCATAAAGAAGTTCAGGTCAGACTTTAATATGATCTCCCTAATTTCTCTGCTTCTTCTGTAGGTTCATTATCTAACAGCTTTAAGATGTGCATTGCAGATATGAACGCTTCCTAAAAATTATGATATTAAGTGTTCTGAAGAATACTCAACGGCCAGTGAAGTTCTGGTTCATAAAAAACTATCTCTCTCCTCAGTTCAAGGTTTGCTGACTTGCGTTCTTCACCTTAATTCTTTCTAGCAGCTTGTTTCAATCTATGAAGTTTACATGTTGAACTAATGAGTTACTTTGTTCTTTTAGGATGTAATCCCGCATATGGCTCGAGAATATGGTTTTGAATATGAATTAATTACCTACAAGTGGCCTACATGGTTGCACAAACAAAAGGAGAAGCAAAGAATTATTTGGGCTTATAAAATTCTGTTTCTTGATGTCATTTTCCCCCTGGCGCTGGAGAAGGTATTCATCCCCCACCCCCCCTTCTTTTTTTGTTTTAGAATTCAATACATACTAGATTGTGTAATTTTTGGTTGTGAGCTTATAGTCAATTGAATTTCTGTAATGTGTTATCGTGCAGGTTATCTTTGTAGATGCAGACCAAATTGTAAGAACTGACATGGGAGAACTTTATGACATGGATTTGAAGGGACGGCCCCTTGCGTATACACCTTTCTGTGATAACAACAGGGAGATGGATGGCTATCGTTTTTGGAAGCAGGTATTGGCATTTCTTTCTATCATTTTATCACTTCTCTTTCTGCTCATTCATTTGTCCTTTAACTGAGAACAGAACTACTCATCAGCTGTTCGGGCTTTTGCATTTACTAAGTCACTGATGTTCTTTGTATTTATTGAATAGGGCTTCTGGAAGGAGCATTTACGAGGAAGACCATATCATATTAGGTATCACTACCTCTTTTATATTGAAATCGCATATATACTACTTGTAGTTATTTGAAAAAATGAACAAGCTTTCCATGTTGGATGCAATCTGCAGTGCTCTATATGTTGTTGATCTGCTTAAATTCCGGGAGACTGCTGCGGGAGATAATTTACGAGTGTTTTATGAGACCCTGAGCAAGGATCCAAACAGTCTTTCAAATCTGGATCAGGCAAGTCAATGCTTTCATGTGCAATCATCATATCATTCTACAATGCTGGCTCATCATAAGTATCTCCCTTTTTTGTTTTGATTTTACTTGAAGCAAAGCCATAATGTGTTTTGGTTCTGAGGGTGCACAGTTTCTTCGCATTCTACTCGGTTTCTTTCTGTTAGTGTACGCACTGGAAGCAGAATCTTTCGTGTTTTGTAATAAGATATCTTTCCATTTTGAATTTCTTCATTTCAGATTAGAAAACTTTAAAAAATATAGAAATTATTATTTATAAGTGGAGATAGTTTAATATTATAATTCTGTCCTGTGCGGATGAATAAGATGCCTTTGTTCCACCTGAATTTTTTTCGTTCAGCAACTTAAAAATTGTATTATCACACTTCTGTTTTTATACTTGCTGTTGCATAGTGATTACTGTGGTTACATTCAGGATGTATTTATTGGTAAATGGACGACAACCAACTAAATCTGATATAATTTATGTCAATGACAAGTTGCATCATGCATCTGTTATGGTAAAGTTAGGAATCTGCCCAAGCATTTCAGGGAAGTTCCATAGTTTTCAATCAATATACTTTCCTGATAAAATTTCTTCGCTTCTACAGTTCAGGATAAGTTGTTGACACATTGCCGCCTAGCTTTATGGTTTCCATAATATGATGAATATATTGCCCTTTACTTTTATAATTGTGTTACTACTAACAAGAATCCTTGAATCTCAGGATCTTCCGAACTATGCTCAGCATACTGTACCCATCTTTTCACTGCCACAAGAATGGCTTTGGTGTGAGTCATGGTGTGGTAATGCAACAAAGCCCAAGGCAAAAACAATAGACCTCTGCAATAATCCCATGACAAAAGAACCCAAGCTCCAGGTAATTACTGAGCTGCCTCACCATGTCAATGGTCTCATTATCTATAAGCCGACATTTTCTTGCAGTTTGTCCTTTGTATCATTAGCTTCTTTCTTGTTTATCTTATCTTGTAGGGTGCCAAGAGGATAGTGGCAGAGTGGCCAGAACTTGACTATGAAGCAAGGCGCTTTACTGCTAAGATCTTGGGTGAAGACTTTGAACCCCAAGACCAGGCAGCACCTCCTGCTGAAACGCAAAAAACCATAAGCGATGCTCCGTTAGTAGATGAGGAATCCAAGTCAGAACTGTGAATTTGATGCAAGGCAAATATTTCTGGTGCTTTGACACCATATCCAATAGGTATTATCTGTAGTCACTTTTTGGTGCATCTCAGCTACCATGGTAAAAAGGCTTTAGAGCAGAGTTTGTTGAGATGGGCTATTGGAGCAGAGTCTAGATGCACATTTTAGGTGCCAAAAGAAAACCAACTATTTTGAACCAATTTTCCCATTTTCCCCATGTATATCATGGCGAAATCTCCAGAAAAGAATTCTCTTCCACAATGGAATCGGAGAAGTGCACAATGGAATCGGAGAAGTGAGATCTCGAGTAAGTGTTTACATAATCTTCCGCCCTTAGTAGAGAGGCAGACTTGACATCTCATACGGGTAGATTGTTAAAGAAGATTCTTGGTAATATCTCAAATTTATTACCAACATTCAAGAACTTTTATTATTAGAAGTTGGAACAATCTACAATTTTGATACGTAACATTAAGGTCACCTACATTCCAGTAACTTGAAAGATTCGAGCATTTGGTGGAATCTATAAGTAAATTGGATTTGAAAAAACCTTCAATTTTTGGCCTATGTGGAGAAATGTATCAGGCTGTTACAATGAGACTGGGTGTGTTCGGTGTTCTAGAGTAAAATTTTCCGGCTTTCTCATGTTCAGTTGGTTAAATATTTTGGAAAACATTTTCTCTAGGAAAACAAACTCCTGAAAGAAAATACTTTTCTAAAAAAAGTAAGGGAAAACAAGTTTCACATGTTATAATGTGTCGTTCAGAATTGTGTTATGTGTCGTACAAAAGATGTAAAAAGAATACAGTACATGTAGGTTGAAACGGCAAACTGTTATCAAGCTTGTTATGTAGGAAATTGTTTTATGGAAGTCATTTGCTAATATTACTACTATAATCTATAATTACACTCACCAATCAAACACCAAAAAAATGTTTTTCATAGAAAATGACTTGTCCGACCTAACACACTCAATTATTGTGTAATCCACTGTATGTATAGTGTTTATACCTTTAATAAAGGCTATTATTAAGTTTCTTTCATCAGTGCAGTGGATGTGAATGTGGATGTTTTTTTTTGAGTTTAAATTTTAGGGTTGAATATTTTTTTGTAGGGAGCGATTCTCCAAATTGGCTCCACGTAGTACAAATCTAGATTAATCAGGCTCCAATAAGGATACTAGACATCAGGTGAAAACAAAAAAAAAAAAGTTTCTTCGTCAAACATCAACAAGCTTTTGACTACTTTTTATTTTTTTGGTAAAATTGCACGTCACTAATAATATTCTTCTAATGTCTTTCATACGGCTTTTTTATTCTTTCACATTCCTATAGAAAATGAAGGAAAAAAAGTCCCCTAAATATGACAAATTAATTTGTTGGATTTCTTCATAGAAAAGGTGAATTAAAGTAAAAGGCTTTTTGAGTGCATATCAATTTGACGTCTCACAGCTTTGTCTGATAGCAAGTTGTGAGGTCTTTTTCAAGTTTCCAATTAAGAAAAAAATTCGAGTTGATGTGATTTTTGAAATTTCTATATTCACAGCACAATAATTACATATATTTGAAATTTTACCAATAATAGAAATGAATAAAATTTAGCAAACAGGGGTGTTGAAAATCTAATTAAAATGTATTAATAAAAAGATTAGTGGAATTTAAGCTCGTAACATGCCCGATTAGTATTGTTACCTACTGGTTTTGGAAGTATAAGATAACTCATAATACAATGTCAAAATCAAGGCAGGGGACACGGGGGTTTGTGGACTAGTCAAAACATTCACACTATGGGTAATGGTCCCTTTTTTCCGAAATACACGAAATATGTCTGATTTGAATTTATTTATCATTAATGAATTCAATTCAAATTATTTTATCTTAGTAGATTCATGACCGAAATTATTTACACTCTTACCTCATTTTTTTTTTTATTTTGCTCTGCTGACATCGTGATGACGTCAAACTGATGTCAGCATGAATATTATGAAATAATCTTGTATGATACTCCGGCGGTATATATACATCATATCGATATCATATAGAATGAACTCAATCCTCTGTGATACTCTGATTGTATATTGTACCCAATTGAAATCATATGGGATTATTTTTTTTAAGAAATAAATAATAAATAAATAAATGATTAAACTCTAAATAAGTAGAAAATATATTTATTGTGATACTTTATCGACATATTTATAATAATTGTATAAGACTAAAAAATTAATAAAATTACAAAATTATTGCAATACATTTTTTTGTGAATTGTGAGTTTATTGCAAT
>JAOTQR010000001.1:32274092-32306778 GCA_025774065.1 Solanum ossicruentum | reverse complement strand
TTCTGGGTGTGCAATTTTTTGCTTCATCTCGTATGTGTATCTATGGAAATCAGCTTCAAAAGGTAAGATCTTCCTCAAATTTCTAATTTCATAGTTTCCTTGTTGTTTATTTAACTTTTTGGTTCTCGCATGTGCTTTGTGCAGTGAACTTTCTGGAATGAAGGGTCCATGTACCTCTCTGCAATTCAAATCATGTAAGAAAACTCTATCTCTATATCGAGTTGCTCCAATCTCCATCCTTCTTCTTATGCAATTTTCTGTGACCAAGCCGTTCATTTGAGATGCTAGATGCTGAAACAAAGCCCTTTATGTGTTTGACTTGACATATTTTTCTAAAAATTAGATTAAAAATCTAAAATTATGAATATTCATCAAATTCACCTTTCACCACATTTGCACCACGCCCCAAATTCCTCCTATCACCTTTTCATTTGTTAGAGAATTTAAGTTTTTGCAATTGGAGTTAATACTGTAAATAGTTGAGAAATTACAGTAATCAAATTGATGAGCAGTCATAAGGGAAATAAAAATAGCTTAGAGTAGATCGAAGTTCTTAACTACAAATCTATCAAGATTCATCGATTTTCCGAATAAAGAATCCGTTGTCGCTTATCAATTTCTGATCTCTCCATATATCTTGTGAACCCTAACCTCACTCAAACAATTTAGATTATCAGAGCAAATAGAACTCTAGTTTCTAGCAGCAAAAAATGCAACATGATTTGAAGTAGGATCAGTCATATCAGATCATATTGGTAGACAAGGATCATGTAGCCATTGTGGCACCAAGCGTAAGTTCTATTGAACACCTATATCTCACCTTTTATGTTTATCAATAATCTCATGCTTTACATGATATTTGATGCAGTGAAGCTTAATGTTTATGTGTTTGATGTTCAGCAAATAAATTTTGAAGATTCACATGCATGAAACACTAAATACTCGAATTTCCCTAAACTATGCATATGTTAAACATGAAACATATGGTACTTTAATTTTCTCTCCTCTTGAGTCAAATGTTAATTGATTTTAGGGGAAAAAGTCAAAATTAATCAATTAACATTTGAATCAAGAGGTGGAAAAATTAAAGTACCCTATGGTTTTTAACAGACGCACAATTTAGGGAAATTTCGATCCTTAGTATATCATGTATGTGAATCTTCAAAATTTATTTGATGAACATCAGGCACATGAATCATAAGCATCACTGAATCAAGTATCATGTAAAGCGTGGGATTATTAATAAACATAAAAGGTGGGATATAGGTGGTCGAGAGAACTTACGCTTGATGCCACAATGGCTACATGATCCCTATCTACTCATAAGATCTGATATGATTGATTCTGGTTCAAATCAGGTTGAATTTGCTGCTTTTAGAAATTAAAGTTCTATTTGCTTTGAAATTTATTGTCTAAGTGAAATTAAGGTTCAGAAGATATAGAGAGATCAGAAATTGGTAGGCGACAACTGGTTCTTTATTTGAAAAATAGATGAATCTTGATAGATTTGTAGTTAAGAACTTCGATCTATTATGAGCGATTTTGATTTTCCTCATGACTGCTCATCAACTTTGATCATTGTAATTTCTTAACAATTTACACTATAACTCCAATAGCAAAATAGTAAATTCTTTATCAAATGAAAAAGGGTTTTGAGGCCATGGTACAGATGGAGTGAAAGCTGGATTTGATGAATCTTCATAAGTTTAGGTCTGTAATCTAGTTTTTAGAAAAATATGTCAAGTCAAACACATAAAAGACTTTGTTTCTTTCTATTTGGTTTGTGATTTTGTTTTTTTTTTTTAAAAAGGCTTCTAATTATTGGATGCATGCAACTATTAAATAAGTATCAAAAATAAATTTAACATAATTGTTATTTTATTTTGTCTTGTGATTGATACTTTGCGTAAATCAATACTAACTTATAGAATTTCAAGAATTCAACAAGACATGTGTTGTTTTAGACTTCCTCTTCATTTCAATAAGAGTTCCCCTTAGCAAAATAGATTTACCCATCAAATCACTCATCCTGTATTTCTGTTTGATACTCTGTTTACACTTGTCACTAGTTCTACGTGATATCATGTTACACATGAAAGCAAAAATAAAATTAATACAGATCAAAGAATATAAAAATTTAGACTATTTCTCAAAAAGAAACATCTTATATACTGAACGACCTTTGAATCAAACTTAATAATAAAGATGAATTGTCACATTACAAAATTCAAATAGAAGAATTTTCTCCAATTTGTTAGTGATTATAGTAATATTATGATCAGCTGGAAAATCGTTGTCAAATTTAATTATTCCTGTTTCTTACTGCAAAAACACATTGTTGACAATAATTATGCATACTTTTTACAATTAAGTAGGTGTAGAAAAGAAAAAATGGCGAAGGAGATTAAAAGATGTGAAATCAAAATCTCATCAAATTATAGGGATGGAAGTCCCATTTATGGATACAAAGCATCTGATGAAGTTCATGTATTAGCATATGTACTAAAATATTGGAAAGAAAGGCTAAAGCTAAAAGTCAAATATAACATAAAAGCTAAAAATTGTAGAGAAATCAAAAACCTTTTATTTTGTGATAAATCAAGCTTTGGATGCAAAGAAAACAGAGATTAAATCTTTTAAATACATCAGTGGAAACACAAAACTATCAAGATCATCTACATGATTTTACGGCAGTGATTAAATCCAAACCAGACTCCATTAGGAAGAAGCTTATTATATTTAAAGGTAATAGCAGGACGATCTGGACCGTAGACCTTGACGCTCTCCGGTTTCCAGCCGTCGGATCCAACTCTCTTCAAGTAAAGGTAGCAGATCTCATAAATACAAGGGCCACGGATCCGGAAAGTATCGGTAGAACAGCTCTCGAATATCCTCGACGATGAATTATCTATCCTCGGCGCATAGACCTCAAATCCATACGCATCTCCAAAAGCAATACTAACTCTATCTCTGGTGTATTTAGGCGAAGAACAACTCGTTTTGATAGTCAATGTGTATGAACAACTCCTAGCAGCAGCGGCGCTCTGATTGGTTTCGATGAAAATTAGGGGTTTTATTGAAGCTGAAGTGATTGATCTAGCTTGCGAAAAAATGAAGAAGAAAGCGGCTAAGCTGAGGAACAACAGCACAAGGTACTGACCTTCCATTTTCATTATCACTATCTAATTTGCTGTGTGGGGTGTTCAATTTTAATAGCCTCGCCAATCAGAAGCCCCATTTTTTAACTTTTTTCACCCATCAAAGAGATTTCTACACAACATGGCTAGTAAAAAATGTATAGATAAGATGAAGTTTGGTCCCACTTTTGTTAAATTAATCGATTTGAAATGTGCACGTTATTCAATGGTTACTTCCTCTGTCGGACTTTCACTTTTTTCCCTAAGTGGGTTTCGCTATATTTATATAATTAAAAGTAGTTTAATTTTAAATTGTTTTTTCATATTTGAAATTTGTATTAATCAAATATATACCATGTAAATTGTGATGGAAATGTTACGGACCGAATTCCGTAACCATGAAGGACCACACAAAGTGTATGTGCTGGCTGTGTCAAACTGCCATGGAGAGGGGGACAACATTAGCAATAAGGCGTTCTGCCCTAGTTGCATTGGCTTGGCCGAGTTAGGCATGTCGATCCGATTTAGTTTGGGGAGCTTGTCGCTTGTCAAGGACATAACTATGAAGGGAGATGAAGCATACTGGGGGCACAACTGATCGGGAGTTATTGCCGCTTCCCTGATGAGCCCATGGCAGGACGAAATCAGTCGATACGCTATATGGTCAGGTTGATCTGGGGATAATATGGGATGCCTCTAGACGCTGCATGGGCGTACGCTACACCGCCAAGACTCTAGGCCGTCACATAGAGCTAATTAATCAAAGTCAAATATATAGAGAGTTCCATTTCCCTTTTTGTAACATTAAAAGGAAAAATTCCATAAAGCTCGGAGGAGATCGTCAACTTGTTGGGCCATACAAAATCTTCTGATCATACTGGGCTGTTAAGATCATTTTTCCCTAATTTCTAGTCTAGTTTATATAACAAGTTGATCGCTGAAGAGATGAATTTATTTGCAAGTTTTAGTTGTAATTTTGGTTAGAAAGATCAGTCCAAATGACTTTAATTTTTGGCAACGATCTCCTTAGACTATTTCTAAGTAATCTAAACAACATTTACCCCAACTAATCTCTCACAAAATTTAAACTCCACACTTTTAAAGTGAACTCAGCTTGTTAAATAGGCCTCTTAATTTTTCCAGTGATTTGTCACATTACATAATAAGTAGTCTCAAACTCTTCTCGAAGCACGAAGATCATAATAAAAAGTCGAGAGAAGTATTGAAAATATCCCTAAATTTGGTGTGAATGTAGGGGTTTATTCACTTATGTTGCAAGATTGGGGGTATAATTAAGTTTAGTTGGTCAAGTAGAAAGTGTTTTAAGATTATCAATAGTTCAAAGATGAAATTGATAATTTATGTCAAATTTATTTTCAATCTTTGATGGCAAAGTATATTAAAGTAATTTATACTTGAGTGCAAATATATATGGGTTTGATTTATATGCACTAATAAAATAAAATAAAAACCTCATATTATATCATTTTCAACACAAAAATTCCATTATTGTCTTGAAAGATACTTGTCAATAGTTTCTCTTATCAAAGATGATCGGAAGAAGCTAATTCACAACTCTCCAGTAAAATAAAAACAACACCACATTGAAATAAATAGGATTCTTAATTATAAACTACTATAGTATATGGATGAGAATGGAACACGAAGATACGAGGGAAAAAAACCTCACCTCTTTAAAATGTTATTCACGTGATAATTACATAAAACAATTTAGTCGATCTATTATATATGGCACACCTCCGTTTTAATTTATTTGTCCTAACAACAAACTCAGGGAAATTCACAAAGTAGGATTTAGGAAAGGTAGAGGCAGGGGCGGAGCTACATTCATCCAAGGATGGTCAGATGAACACCCTTCATTGGAGAACTTTTTCGAATATATATATTAAATGTACATATTTTGATATATATCAATTGTTGAATACCTTTGATACAAAAGTCACTCACTCATGTTCTAAAAGTATAAACACCCTTGACGAAAATACTGGCTCCACCAATAGAGCATGCGCAAACCTTAATAGAGAGCTTGTTTCCAAAAGACCGTCGGCTCAAATGTACCTGTTCAAGTAAAATGAGAAAATAATAAGTATAGAATAACGACTAAAATGGAGAGTATTGCCAATCCTAAAGGAAAAAAGTAATATAGAATTAGTAGAATAATCGAAAAGTTATAACAACACAACTATAATAGCACGATTAAATCTATGACAAATCTAGAAACTGCCAAGGCAAGACAACATCTCAATTTGTTTGTCCTAGGTTTCATTTTTCTTAGTTTGTTTTAAAAAAATACATAATTTTTTTAAAATTAAAATAAGACAAATAAATTAAAACGAAAAAAATTGTACATACCCTATATATTTGATTGGTGTAGAAATATCTACAATCCCAACTATTCCCTTTAGATTCTATTGATCTGATTGATTTCAGCAGTGCTGCACTGTCACTTCTTTCCAATTTTTTTTTGATCGAACGATGCAAGAGCTGTTTATCTCTATTAAGATTGATTTTATGTTTGCAAAAATTGAAAATAAAACAAAAAAAAGAATCACAATGATTGCAGTACTTGAGAGCCAGCCAGCTATAAGCTTCCAGTTTTCATTGTATCTGTCAGAATCTCTGATGATATATATCAGCTGAATTCATCTCATTATTATGGTAGTGAAGGGGCCATGTTATGTACTGACAAACAAAATACAATTGTAGATTTCTTGATAGCTGACAGTTCAAACTGGATAAATGGACTACACACCTAAAACTTGCACACAGGTTAAATGTATCCTGAACCGCACGTACCTTCGAGTTTTGAACTTTATAGATTCAGCATAATTTCATAAGTGAAATTTGGAAAGTAGGCAGATCTTATGTTTATCTTGTGAAGGTAGAAAAGTTATTTCCAATAGACTTAGTTAAAGCAGAATAAATTTTTTAATTTAAATACTAAGTCCAAACAAAAGCTATTACATTTATGTGAATACCATTTGGTTGCATATGCTTTTAGTGGGACAAGAAACATCAGAAACGGGTTGAGAATAGACTCATTACCAATGCAAAAGTACAATTTAACAGGACTCATATTTTAGATGACTTAATAGTGGGAATATATTTTTTTACTCCAATGTATACAATTGTATTAATATCATGGTAAATGTGGAAGATATGAATACTAGTACAATATATACAGGACATTGTGGGGCCAATTTCAAGAATCCTAGAATTGTACTACTTTGAAAAGTACCGGTCCTTCAGACCCATTTCTGTTAACTAAACAGCCGTGTATCTTATTGGAGTCATTTTTAACATAAAGATTGCTATTAAAAAGGGATAAATACGCGGAATGGACTCTTTAACATCCCATCCCCCCTTATTACCCGTTCGGCCCAAACTAATTACTCTTTGTACCCCCTTGTCCCACTTTCTTCATTCTTATTTCGCGCATGACATCATCATCACTGATATGAATTAATCATCTGTGATATTTCATTGGTATATTTTATTTTTTAAGAAATGATTAAGATATGATACTGATTGGGTATTATAGAAAAATCTATTGTCATTCTTTCTGATATTTTGTCGGTATATTTATACTTTATCGATATCTTCTGTGATACTCCATCGGTATATTGATACCCTATTGTTATCCTCTGTGATACTTTATCAGTATATTGATATTCTATTGTTACCATATAAAGTGAGCTTTTTGAAGAAATAATTAAGAAGTTATTAAGATCTATACCGACAAGGTATCACGGAAAAGCTTGTTGTTAGTATATTGATACCTTACCAGTATCCTCTATGATATACTCCATCAGTATATTGATACTCTATCAATATCTTCTATGATACTTTTGATATTTGATACCCTATCAGTATTATACAGGATGAACACTGATATTAGCACATGAATTTTAATAGTAGACAAATTAGGAAAAGTATTAATTATAATTAGTTAGTGGGTCTCAATATTTGAATGAAAATTTATTTTTTATCATGTGTTTTCCAGTGAGGTAATTTGGTTTTTAAAAAAATGGTGAGAAAAAAATTATATTTTATAATACAAATTTCTCATTGATTAACGTGAAAAAATCCTATTGTTTCCATGGATAAAAACCAAGTTTGATTGAGTTGGGCCATAACTTCAAAATAAAACGCACCACCGATTACCAATGTATGGTTGGAAGGTTTTGAACCATTGGCCTACCTATAAACCTTGACCACATGTCTAGTTATAGTATTAATAAGTATATATTAGCACCACAATAAATAAAGGATTTTACGATAATTATTTTGGAAAAAAATGGTATAATTATCGTAATATTATATATTCAGCTGACATGATATAATAGGGATAAATATTAATTAATAACTAGCACTACAATAAATATAATTAATGATTTTAGCGACTTTAAAAATAATGACATTAATTAAGTTGCTACCGAATGTTTTGCGGCAATAGATAAATAGATCTATTGCAACTAAATATCCATTTTGTCGTAATGTAATGTGCATCAAACTTGATGATTAATTTTAGACTAATTCATATGTCAAATAAATTCAATGACGGGGCCAATTTTAAGGTTCCAATAGTCCCACCCACTTCAACCAAAAAAAAAATGTCATCAGACAGGTTAGAACAAAATTTCCTGTTTAATGGAATGGACATTTGTGCCTCAATTCATTAAGGGGTGATTATGGGATTAATTATTCGATTATCTAGCTAATAAAATATGTAAAAAGTGTATAGATTATACATATTTATATTATATATATAACATAAATATACTATAGATACATATATATGGATAGTGTATATTTGATAAACTAGTAAACCGAATGGTATATATAACTTTCCGTTAAATTAATACTACTGGTTTGTGTAGGTTCTAAAAGATTTGGTTCCATCCCAATGGTATTGACTTTCTTTTCTTTGATTGATTGACATCTTCTTACAATAAGCCAACAATTCCACTTGTTCCAATCTCAAATAATTACATGTAAAATCTCTTTTTTCTACTAATAATCATGGTAAAGACAGTTTCTTTCTATTTAATTGATTACAAATTGAAATTTTTGATATTGACACCACCTTAGCAATTTCAAAACTCTTTTGGTCCCCTCCAAATTCATACTGGTTGTGGCTTGGCTTCGTCCAGGTTTAAACAATTGACCATAAACCATACCCACTCACTTCTCTTTACCCACAAAATTTATTCACACTCGATATTTATACAAAACTAATGGAGGATGACACACATTCGATAACGTAAGTAAGATATTATTATGAAATCATTCAAATGAAAATAAGCTTTATGAGAATACAACTGTGAGCAGGGGGGGAACCACCCCTTCGTCGAAAAATTAGTCAAAATATTTTTAATAAATATTTATACCAGTATTGACACTTCTTGAAACAAAGTAAATGTTTAGTGTATTGATTAAGCAGTTCCAAAAATTGCTTGAGATCATGTATCCTATCCTTGCTAGCAACATATATATTATTGTTTGATACCCCTTGTAATCGTGTCCACCGAAGGTCGATGTTTATTCGCTAAGATTTGAACTTGAGACCACATGATTCTTTAGTCTGCTTCATTATCCAACATGTCACACCCTTAATGCATTCACCATTACCTTTTAGTTGCAATTGGATTTGATTGATTTTGAGCTTAACTAATTTTCAGCATTACAAAGCTTATGTGGTGCCCATGAAATATCGTATCATACTAAAAACTGTAATAATCTCTACCCCTTTACTGTACGAAGTTTGCTGGAACATCCTCTCTAGGACCCCAAAAAAATAACAACCTTATAGCTACCTTTTAATTGCACATACCTTGATTAAATTTTTTTCACAGCGTAGCTATAACAATTCCAAGCAGAGTCAAAAGTTCAAAATCACACACGTTTAAGGCCATTATGGTAAATTGCACGTAGAAAGGTGACCAAATCTTTGGCTAAAAAAGATTAATTTCTAGATGTGTGTATGACCATTTTTTGCCCCACAGTTTTGAGTGGATTTGGAAACTGGAATTCCATTTTGCAATTCCAATACAAATTGTACTAGTCCTATGTATTTGACAAATTTCAATGTAGGAACAAGCTAAGCATGCATTCTTGAATATTTCCCCCCATTTCAAAAACAGGATCCCGGCTTTTGATGATACACATCTACTATACATCATTGATACACAAGAAAGTTTTGGGCTCTCCCAAAAGCAATAATAATATTACTCCATTTGATGCAACTACTCTAGGATTAATATTCGAGCTATATATTTCAAAGGGGTTCAATTAAATCACTTTCATCGAATTATAACATGCAAATAAGATAAATTATACGTATCTCGCGAAGTTATATTAGCAAATGATCTATGATATTATTCTTGTATTATTTTGAATCTCCTTGGTAGAACTTTTGTACCTGTCACTAGCCACATGAGTATATATAAGAAATCTTTATTGGATGTTGGTTCTGATATCATGTGAAAGACATAAACTCCACTAACCTAGCCAGTATATAACCGTAGAAATTCAAACCTCAACTAGAAAATATTGTAAAAAATATTAATTATTTTTAAAAATTGGCTAGATTTGTTGGATATTCACAAGCCCCACCAACCCTTTTTCTCTTTTTAATTTGTTATGATATATATTGGTGGTTTTTTTTTTTTTGAGTATTGAGGGGACCCCATGTAATGTTAGGACAAGTTCGTGTATATTGAACTTAGAAGCAATATATTGCTTTTCATAAAATCTTTCCCAAAAAAGTATAATTTTAACTTGTAAAAGTGAAAATGAGGGGGCCAACATCTGTATAGAATAATCTCAACTCCAAGACCTCATCATTAATATCTCCTTAAACTTCCCCATCATGCAGCTAAATAAATTATCAAAAGAATAATTATCAATTAATTTAAATGGAGAAAAAGGTGAAAGAGAAAAAAGAAGCACTCAATTCCAAGATTGAACCAAATCAAAATTGAAGGATGAGAAGAAAGAAGAATAAGAAGTATCTCAGTCAAAGTAGTCAAACTTTTACAGTCCAAGAAAACAAAATCTAGGGCCTCATAGAATAAAGAGCTATAATGTATTTTATAATACAACAATAATAATTGTGCCTCAATCTAATCTCAAACAAAAATCGATAATATGAATCTCATTTTCTCGTTCAAGCTTATATCATGTCATATTTGCGTGAGCTTACATAAATCGTCAGGAAAGGTAGAACCAAGAATTATATTTTATGAGTTATTGGATTTAAGAATGACGATTCAAGTGAGTAATATTAGAGTCTAAATTTAATAATTGAACATATTTAACAAGTTTATCAACACAAATATACTATTTGAGCAAAATGCTTTAGGTTCAGCCTAACTTCTATATGTGTTTCTAGATTAACTCCTGATTATTCGTGTCAAGCCCAAGTAAAATAAAAGAGGAGGGTTGTGATCATCACACTTGTCAACTAGTGATGAATATACATATACTCATAAGTTTCTCAACACAAATAAATTGTTTCAGCAAAATGCTCTAGATTCAGCCTGACTTCTATTCGTGCTTTCAGATTAATTCTTGATTGTCCATGTTAAGCCCAAATAAAATAAAATAAAAGAGGAGGATTGTGATCATCACACTTGTCAACTAGTGATGAATATACATATACTTAATAAATTTCTCAATACAAATACATTGTTTGAGCAAAATGCTCTAGATTAAGCCTAACTTCTATCCGTACTTCCAAATTAACTCTTGATTGTTCGTGTCAAGCCCAAATAAAATAAAATAAAAGAGGAGGCTTGTGATCATCACACTTGTCAACTAGTGATGAATATACTCATAAGTTTCTCAACACAAATACATTGTTTGAGCAAAATGCTCTAGATTCAGCCTAACTTCTATCCATGCTTCCAGATTAACTCTTGAATATCCGTGTCAAGCCCAAATAAAATAAAATAAAAGAGGAGAATTGTGATCATAAAACTTGTCAACTAGTGATAATACCCATAATAAAGAAAAGATTTCTCCCTAATTATGATTATATGTGCAGACCCCCTTTTTGATTCTTGATTCTTGAAAGGTCCTGCAGACTAAATCTTTATGAATAGGAAAGTGTAATGGCTTAGGCCAACTCATGAACTTCTCATGTTCTGCTTTTTCATTTGGACTTAGGAATTCCCCTTTTTCCATTTGCCCTTTTTCCTTTGCAGCATTTTTCTGCTTCCTTTAAATAATGAATATGGCAGATTCTCCAATCATCTCCTCCACTCTGTAGGAAACACACATAATTGCTCCCAACAACCAAATCCTTTTCACTATATAGACTCCTCCTATCTCACTTCCAAAATACATAAAAATTTATATTTTCTTCTCTTCTCTAACTTTCTTCATGATGAGTCATTCTTCATCTACAACTTCTGTGAATGGATTCTACAACTTCCTAACTAGAGGACTTGACAATCTTGATCACTTGTTCCTATCTCAAAACTTCATGTCTTTCCATTTTCTACAACATGTTTTGTCATCTCTAAGATCTTTTCATTCCCAATTAACATTACTTGTCCAAAAATTACATTTGCCTGTTGGAGAAAAATGGCTTGATGAGTACATGGATGAAAGTTCAAGACTTTGGGAAGCTTGCCATGTTCTCAAATCAGCAATCACAGCCATGGAGAATTATTACACTGCTGGTGCTAATTTTGCTGCTTCTCTAGATGATCACCACATTTTAAATCCCCTGCTTTCCCGCCAGGTTATATATCCATAACGAAATTGATCATTTTTCGCGTAAAGTTGCAATCTTTTAAAGTAATCTCTTCTTGATCACAGGCTATTCGAGCGATAAATCGTTGTCAGAGAGAAATAGTAGCACTTGAAGAAGAAAACAAGAGTTTGATGGAAACAAGAATGCAAGATTTATCATTGAGGTTCGACGAAAATGTTCTGATAGGATCAAAATTCAATGGATTCAGAGGAGTGCTTTATGCAATGAAAAATGTTAGTTCATTGCTTTTGGTCATTCTGCTAAGTGGACTTGTATATTGTTGGCCACAAACAAGTTTTTACCAAAGTGGTAGTCATGAAGGGAACATGGTTTTTGGTTCATCTTTTATGGTTTCAACTTCAAGATTGTATCAGAGAGTTGCAGCAGAGGTGAATCAGGCTGAAGGACAACTCCCCGGGATCCTACTTTTCGAGTATCGTAGAGCAAGAGTAGCTATGGCTGACCTGAAAATTGAACTAGAAAGAGCCAAAGAACGTGGATTACTATTGTCACAAGTTGACATCCATGATAAGATTGAAAACTTGAAAGATTGCTTTGGAATGTTGAAATGTGGGGCAGAAAGCATCATTGGCCAACTTGATGACTTCTTTGATGAAATAGTTGAAGGAAGAAAGAAACTTTTGGACTTATGCACTCATAGGTAATTAAAGACACAAAAGGGAAAAATATGTGTGCAACCATAGCCTTATGTGACCACCCGCAAATTGACAAGTGTCGCACGTAAGAGTTCTAAGTCCGTGCCACTTATGAGATGGTAGAATTGTAACAATAACTTAGTGGGGTAGTTTTTTTTTCTTTTTTGCTTCTATGTTTAGACTTCAAAATGTCATCTTTACTATTTTGCAGCTAAGTTTAGTCCTGAAAAACTTTAGGAGGAAGTTTTCTCTGTCAAGTAAGCATGGATATTATTCTCCTCAAGGAAAAGGAAAACCAGAATGTGATTCTTCCTTTGAATAAAAAACAAGAAGAATATGTTGGATAAAGATAGCTTCAATGAAAAATTAAAAAAAAAAATCCACTCAACGTTTAGATTCTTCTCTTTATCATCAATATAAATAACATCATCAAAGATAAGGATTGTCTATTCTGGTTTTACTGACAAATGCCAGCAGTCAGTCACTTCAGTGGGAATAACATAAGAAGATTGATAAGAATCACTATTATCATATATTCATATATATACTACTTTGCTCTTCATTGTACCAACATTTTTAATTACTTGTAGAATAGTGTATAGTTTGTTTTTGTAACTCCCAATTCATACCCCACCTATAAATGGTTAGACCTCACTTGAAATGGGAATTGTACGATCAAACACAGATTTATGATGTTTTTAGTATTGAACATAACAACGAGTTCGTGTATGTTACTGTATCATGTGTCGAGAATACTAGATTTAGTTGAATCTCCATCCTCCTATGGCTACAATATGTCAACTATTATACCATTTAGACCCAAAAAAGTCCTATCACCCACACCCCACTTGCATCATTGATTTACAATGATGATTATGATTACAATTCAACTACTTAAAAGCCATTTATTCCCCCAACCATACAAAGATGAAGATACACAAATGATTATCCCAACTAACATAATAAATTACTTGTTCAAAGGCAACATTTTGATGTGTTGAGGAAACATAGGAGTTGAAAGAATAATTTAATATACTATGTTAGTAGATGTTGCCTTGGAACAAAAATATAAAAATTGAAGTCATAATAGAGAGGTTAGCTAGGTTTAGGTTTACTGAAATTGGAAGATGCTTCTTCTGTCAATTGGAAAAGAATGTGATACCACCTAAATAAAGTAAATAAAAAGGAATGATGCTTCCTGCCTACATGACACAACTATTTTTAAGAAAATGACAGCTTCTTAATAATGTTAATAACACAGATTAGATTCATCTTTTTTAACTTTCTTTGTCGGTTATAATCACAGACAACAATCCCCTTTTCTTGCAATTAGGTTTTGTGTAATTCACATTAAAACTTGATGTGTTAGGACCTTGATTAATCAAAGATCTATAAAGTGAAAAAAAGACTGCTAAATCTTTGATTTAGTAACAGCCTAAAAGTTGATGTTGGGGGGAAAAAAGTTGTTCTTTTTAGCTTTTCTGGTAAGGCAACAATTCAACCATTTTCTTTTTAAACGAGACAGTTAACATGACTGGCACAAATTCAAACAGGAAAACAGCACAAACAGCTTGCAAAAGGACTGGAAAAATAGTTTGCTAATTTAGGTCATAGGAGGCAATGGGTTCAGCAGAATCAATAGTTTTAGTTCAAACTCTAATTTTAACTATATAACCAGTGGAATCCCATGAATGCGATCTGGAAAGGTCTTACCACTACCTCATAGAGGAAGAAAGGTTGTTTCCCGGAATTAGTGTTAAGATTTGTTTGGATAATTCATAAACTAAAAATTATTGCTCCGGGTCATAGAAGTAACCAAAGAGTGATGATTATATCATTGAATTCGACTACATTCATGAGTAGTGTAAGTAAATTACTAATCATTCAAGTTGTGAAAAAAGTGATGGAGAAGTGTGCGGAGACAGAGGAATAGAGGAAGAGAAGGATTATGAGATTCCTGGGCTAATAAGAGCATTCTTTTTTTTTTCCTGATTGAAATAAAAGCACTTCTTTTTCTTTCTACTGTGGAAGCTTTTGTCTGATTCCCAGAAAAGAATGTTTAATTTTTTTTCTTTTCTCAAGGAATTAAATGAAAGCAAACAATGAGAAGAGTACATTGTAGCATGTGTAGTAGTAATTGATTATTGCTGTTGTTATAATGTTACTAGTAGTATCGAATAAATGATGATGAGAAGAAAACAAGCAGCTCTCTGTGGTTGGCTGCTGTCAACAGAGTCTAATACTCCTAGGGGTGTATCTTCTTGTATCCTACCTCTGACATGTCATCTGTTCCCTGTGGCTGTGAAAATGTGATTCCTCTACCTTTTTTTTCTTCTCTAATTATTATCCTCTTTTTTTCTTCTTTACAACTTGCATCTCAGACTTGTTCCTTTCAACTATCCAAATCATGATTCTGGTTTGCCAACTTTTCACTTCTTTTCCCAAAATCTCCAACTCCCAAGCCCCAAGGGAGGGAAAAAGAACCAACTTTCTCATCTTATGTTGTCTTTCTTTCTCCACTTGGTCTTTACCTTATTGGACAGTGTAAAGAAAGTTGCTAGACCTGGTCGAGAATTGGTCTATAATGTGTTAATAAGTCATGGCATCTCAACTATGCCAACTCCATTCCTAGCATTAAACCATAAAATTAGGCTAGCTCGACGAGAATGCAATCTTCTCAGAGGGAAAGAGTGACAAATGAGCCGAACACCTTGTAAATATTGTAAACAGGCAGCTCTTGATAGTCAACATATACACAAGTATTTCACCTGATTATTATAGAGACTGAAATTGATGCTAATGCACAGTAGCTCTTGCAATATGACTCGATACTTAACATGAAAGAAGAACAATATAAACTACAATATACCCAATCAAATCCCACAAGTGGAATCTGGAGACGGTAAAATATCCACAGACCTTACCACTACCTCATAGAGATAGAGAGGCCTTAATATTTCAAGGCTCGACTGTAAATTTAAGCCATCATTTCAAACCTTCCCTTTCATTTTCCTTCACTTCTTTCTTACTCAGATTCACGTACATTCAACCTTGTAACTTTCAATGAGAGCTATAGATTATATACAAAGTTGAATGTGAAAGATATAATAAATAGGTACAACCAAGAATAATAAGACCCAAAACGACAGTGTATCAAAACAGCTATAGGAGAATGAATCAGGTTCCCTGTGACATAACACTATAATTTACCAAACCTTCGACAAAAATATTGACACAGGTCATTATTCCAATTTACCAAGGCAGTAGACAAGGATGCAAAACACTTCAATCATGGCATATCATTAGTTAATCCAGGCTTGCTGATCTAAAGGGGCATTTGAACATATCATATAAGCCAACTCAATCACTAACCACGGGTTGAGTGTACCGTTATTCTCCCCATCCACAGCAAAGGTTGGTCAACGAATAAAGAAAGAATTCCTCCACCAGAAAAAGATTTCCAGCTAGACTATTCTCCAAAACCAGGCATTCCAAACAGAGATGCAAAACTTTCAACACGTGATCGTAACTCGATAACATCTTTATTGTTCTCAAGGCCTTTCAGAAAAGCCTTAGCGAGCTTTCCATGTTCTCTCTGTATAGAATTTGTAATGTGCGCTGCCTTGAGGAGGAAATCTGCCATCGTCTCAAAATCATTCTCTATACAGCCTCGTGATGTCATTGCAGGGGTCCCTATTGTCAGAACAAGAAAAATTGATTATACAAACAACTTTTCAACTCCTAAAATTTGATATATGTGCCTCCACATCCAACTTACCTATCCTCACACCTCCAGGGGTAATACTTCCATTATCATCAAAGACCATTACTTTGTTGAGAGTGATGTGACACAACTCGCAGACCTTCTCAAAATTCTTACCTGTAACATAGAAGAAGATCAGCACTAAAACATACAAAACCTACGAAGCAAGTCATCAACTGCAATTCCAATCAAATTGTAATAAGAGCATCCTGACTGAGAATCAGCAAGTCAGAGAATTGGCACGGGATGATCAGATTATTTTAGAAGTGTACAAGTAAACTCACTCAATGCCTATAATACCATAGTTGAGCAAGTGTTGTTAAAGGCCTATTCTAGTGTCACTTACAAGCTATCTTTAAAGAGAATTGCATCACACAAATAACTAGAGATGACACTGACATAGTAATGTCAAAAAAAATTACAGACATATCAATAAATGTGAATAACAACTTAGACATGTTACCACAAAAGTAGTCATCAATATGAATTTGAAAATAGCTTACAAGTCAGAAATTCAACATTATTTTTAACTTGATAGACATAGTTTTGCTTTTCATATTACACTAGCTTCACAAAAGCTCATTTTTTAATTTCACATTGCTAGTAGACAGAGTCATTTAACATTTTTGCCTTCAATATATTGAGTTGGGCTGTGATATGCTAGGAGTTGACTCTCCTTGAATATCCACATCACAGGCCACTGAAAAATAGTAAATGATCTTTTTATACGTCAAAAATACTCTACTTTCAGACAGTGATCTGTGACTACCAGGACTCAACTCTCTGGAGAACCCGCCTCACGAGCCATTTAACAATTGTAGATGCTTTTTCACATCAAATGTACATTTGTTAAGACTACAAATATTTTCTTAATAACAATTATAAGCTAAATTACTACTATTTATTTTTTGAACATTGGTGTCCATGATCCTATGTTATTGTCATGTTAACTGCAACCAACTTTACTCTCTAATTTAAAGTGCATGTCTTCATGTTCTGTTAAAAATGTCAGAGACGAGACAAAGTTCGAGTAGTAAGAAACGCACAGAAACATATCTGGTGCCTCTTACACGATCTACTTTTCTTAACGAACACACTCTTTCGATTGTTCTTTTAGTAATCAACTCAAACTTAAACAGGACACTCAACTAAGTGAGATGGAATCAATATATGATAAGCTGCCAAGACATCTCAGGCATCACAAGTAAGGTTTGTGTGGATTAATTGCCTCTCGGCAATCTTGCAATAGCAGATCAGACTTCTAAAGAAATCTCAAGACCAAACCTAATGAGACATACTGCCTAAGTAAAGAAATCTCAAGACCAAACCAAATGATATGCTGCTGAAGTTGGATAAATGCCGATCCCAAGGCCATATAATATACCAACTTATTGAAGAAGAAATGTATAAGTCAAGTCAATCAATTCAGTCGCAAAATTGATAAAGAAGCCAAGAAATGGTGCTAGAGGAATTGACAGCAAAAAGATTGGAATAAACGTGAATGAAGAAGAGAATGCAGTTCATTTACCACAGTGGGATGAAAAGAAGAAGAGAAAAAGAAGAATCCAGGGCCTAGGACCAAAAATGTCAAATGCCTTACAAAAGTCAAGACTGGTTTTGTGTTTTTTTTTAATCCTCAGCAGTAACTCAGTCGAATGTAGTGAATGGTCACAAATCAAGCATATAGCTGATCTAACTATTTGAGGCTGAAGACTTAGTTTATTGGTAATATCCTACTCACTGCCCCTAAATTTTCCCATTGCCACAAGAGTTCAGCAGAGTTCATGCAAGAATTTCACCAGAGACAAATGAAATAATCCAATGAAAAAATAAGACTCTGGCAACAAGCATAAGAGAAAAGATTTAGAAACCTGTTAGCCCAAGATTTCTTAGATCCCACAATATCATGTGATTGTCAGTCCCTCCAGTAACCAGTCTGCAGTTTCTTCTCAATAAAGCAGCTGCCAATGCCTGAGCATTTCTCTTAACTTGTTGCATATAAGCCTTGTATTCAGGAGTAGCCACTTGCTTCAGTGCTATTGCAAGGGCAGCAATATGGTTGTTGTGTGGCCCTCCTTGCAGTGCAGGAAAAACAGCAAAGTTTATCTTCTCCTCGAAATCATACCTATCACTGCCATCACCTTGGTTCAACAGCAGACCTCTCTTTCTTGGCTTTGAACCTTTCCTATAAAAGATAATACCTCCCCTAGGACCTCGAAGACTTTTGTGAGTTGTCGAGGTAACTATATCACAATAATCGAACGGACTTGCGCATTCCTGCAGCGTGGCCAGATTAGAAAGCTCGCTGATTACAAATGCAATAAAAGGACAAATTACAGATCAACTCTAACAGGATCAGAGAGGAAATAATTCAACAAATAGCAGACAGATGATTAAGACATGAACTGACACCAAAACATTCACTCATGAAATAAGATTGACTAAGGGTGACATGTCTAACAGATTCCTGTAATACTCTCCTTAGACATCCTATTTTTCCCATTTAAAAACCATTCCAAACTGTAAAGTTTCTTATTTCTCCAAAAAGTAAAATTTTATATTCGTAACTGTTAATCAAAAATAATATATATAAAATTCAAACAAGATGAACTCAGGACAAAACTCAAATAAAAATCATTTAACCATTTTACATCAACTCCCTTCAGATAAAGTGGTAACAAATTGGAAGATGAACGGCCATGACAAGGATAATTACAGATCAGTTATTTTAACTGGAGACACAACACCCATACCCCAAAAGGGTATATCACAGCTGCTCTCGCGCGCGCACTCAATGCCTATAGCAGCATGCTGAAATCAACAAGCAAAGCATTATCTTACGAGATCAACATTGAGTGGCACACTATTGATTTGCAGTCAAATTGCCCAATGATTAATACAGCATATAACAAAATAACATTATAGCTAGAACAAGAACCCACAAACTAATCATGAAGCAAAAAAGGCAAGATTTCTCAATCAGATAACTTACATTACACAAGTGATGCCCAATAAAGGTACCATAAGAGTAGCTTGCTTCAGTAAGCTGGCTGGTTTTTTGTGTTTTTCTTTTCTTTTTTTTTTTTTTTGAAGAGGTATATATGAGTTAGTAAGCTCAAGTTAGTTGGCCTAATTAAAATAGCTAGAATCCAAAGGCTTTTATACATGGAAGGAACTGGAGTGACACAAATGTTAATGGGTTGATCCTTCTTGCTTTCACACAAAACACAAGCAATAAGCACTTTAGTCATTAAGCAGAAAATTAAACTGATGCATGAATGAAATGAACGCGCATAGGATCTTAGCCTGTGAGCTAAACTAAAAATAATCAGACAGCCTGAAAGATTACCTTTGCAGCAATGAGCCCACTAATTTGTGCCATATCGCACAACAAAACTGCACCACATTTGTCAGCAATCTGTCTAAACCTTGCATAATCCCATTCCCGGGGATACGAACTCCCACCACATATAAGAATCTTGGGACGGAAATCAAGAGCCCTTTCCTCAAGCTTATCAAAATCTACATACCCAGTTTGGGGGTCAACCTTGTAAGACAGAGATTCAAAGAAAATTGAAGCCCCTGAAACTCTCCTTCCATTAGGAAGATAATACCCATGACTTGTGTTTCCACCAGATGGTGTATCCAGTCCCATTATCCGATCACCAGGCAGTAATAACCCAGTGTACACTGCAAAGTTTGCTGATGTACATGAATATGGCTGCACATTCACACCCCAATTCTCCGGGTCAAGTCCAAAAGCAGCTAATGCACGCTTACAACATAATGTCTCAATTTCATCTATAAACTGATTACCACCATAGTACCTTGCCCCCGGTGCTCCTTCAGAATACTTGTTTGTCAAATGGCTCCCTAATGCCTCCATCACAGCCTTGCATACAAAATTTTCAGAAGCGATCAGTTCAATCCCTTTGTACTGCCTCTGCTTCTCCTTCTCCATGATCTCAAATACATCTGGGTCAGCTACCTGTATCCCCTGATTACCCCAAGCCCTAATCGCATTTCTCCGTGATTCAAGCCCTAGCAAATTCTCATTAGAACTCGTAACCCTAAAACTCTTCGAAGAGGAAGAAGACGAAGTCACATCAGTATCCCTCTTCCGCTTAATACACATGGAATGCCCTAAAATTCGAAACTCCTCGACGTCCCTATCCTCATCCGCACTCTCTCCCACCTCCTTCCCGTTCTCCTTCGTCTGTTTATCCATCAGTTGAAGTGGAACGGGCGTAACCGGGTGCGATTGATCCTTAACCCTAGAATCGATCTGAAAAGCAATCGAATCATCGGCTATATGAGACCGATTAGGTGCACTGATCACCGGCGACGCATGAGTAATAAACCCTAAGGACAGATTACTCGACTGAGATTGACTCAAATCCATCGCAATCCAACAACTCTCAAATGAAAACTAACCGTCGGATTAAGGACGACAACAGCAACAACAACAGCGGCGGAAAGTGTCAGAGTAGCAGTTCCGGTAGAATCGCATCGTCCAGATGAAAACCAACCCTGAAAGGAGAAAAAAGAAACTATAATTTACAGATTTTTATCGCTATGTGAATGAATGATATTTGTAATAGAAGGTGAGAAATGCGTGGGGTTTAATTGACGAAGACGGGAAAAAATCGAGGGGATGTACCTGGACTACTTTGCTCCTATGATTCCGGTGACCACGCTGTCAATTTAACCAAGTTTTCTTTTGTGTTCAATAAAGACTCCCAAGAAATTTGGAATGTAGACGATTATCCACTACATATTCGTTTGGGCCTCTTTCAGTTTTATATGGGCCGGCCCAAGTTGGGCAACTGCCCATTTTTAGCCGAAAATCACCTCACGTGATTATTAAGGAAAAACTTGCAAATATCTTTTATTATTTGTTTAATAATTTTATGTCAGACTTAGAATGAGATAATTACTCCTGAAAAATAGAGGTTTTATTCTCCCTCTCGTATAGTTATTTAAGTCGACACCATTTGAACGAAAATGAAGCACTTCTAGTTCTTTCTAAAATTATAAAAATTGATGGATTTTGGATCCATCATTGTATTGTCTGATACATAATTGGTCGATAAATTACCTTATTTATTGCTATGCTAAAAGAGGAAAGCATATCAAATTAAATATTAATTTCACAAATCACGCAAAATAAATTAATATCTATCACTCTCCGAGAATAGTAACAATTTCAAACAATTCAAATTACAAATTCTTTTTCCCCAAAATTTATTTCAAATCGCAACAAATTTTCTTTTTTATCTTCTTCTTCATCCATATTTCTTTTCAATTCATCAATTATCAAACTCTTTTAGCTTTTTCATTTACAGATGATGTTATTTTTTTTAGTATTGAGATTATCCAATTTGTCGAAGAATGATGCATCTTCAACTTCAAAATCAAAGATAGACAAAAGTTCAAAAAGGAGAAAAAATATTAAATTGGTGATGACTCCGGTAAGAACTTTAGGTTAAGATCCAAGAGTGACGCTATTGTTGAAAGTAAGAAAAAAAAAACTATAGAAATATTGATATATAGTAAAAGAGAAAAATGTAGAAGAATTTCTTCATTATTTATTATTTTTTTGTTCAGTGGATCATATTATTGTTGTTATTTTCGATTTTTGGTTATCCATATGTTTGTGATATATATAAGATTCAGATTTTTACTCTATCTAGTTGTTTTTATTTCTCAAACTAATGTATAATGTCTTACTTTCAACATTATAATATATTACATTTTTATCATACATAATATATTGTGTTCAGATATCAATTTTGATATGTAATCCTAATCTATTGGAACACAAATTACTAATCATATTACAAATTCTATAAATTTATCAAATTTTGCTTTAAGAATCCCTTCATTTTTTAAAATCTTGTTTCTTAGACTTTTTTTAAGGTAAGAGTATAGAATTTGTTGAAAATAATCTTTCTATCTAATCACACAAAGTAAGGATAAAATTTATGTTTGTTAGATATACACTTTTCAAATGTCACTTGTGATATTAAATTTATTATTGTGCTCGATGAATCTCTCTCGCTAGAGCATTACTTATATATTAATTTTAAATCTCTCTTTATTTTATGTTCTTATATTTTGTTTCGCTACGATTTTTTTTTTCCTAAGTTGTATATAAAGACGGATCTACGTGTAAGGTTGAAGGTGTCCACAATACTCGATACTATATATTAATTTTTCTACTCTTAGTAAAAACAATTAATGAAGTTGGTGGCGAAGGTTGAATGTGCAAACCAAAAGATGAAGGATCAAACCTGACTTGCATGCCTTCCTCTTTTGGTTGCTGCGATGAAAAGCTCTTTTATATTTATTTATTTAATTCTTTTTCTGGGTATACTTCTATTTCTCTTTATTATTCAAATTGCTTCTTTTTTATTTTAACTAATTCTTAATTTTTTTAAATTGCTTCTTTTTTATTTTTACTAATTTTTGATTTTTTTACTTTTTATTCCATATAAATAAATATAAAATTGAAAATATCACATAATATTATATTAAAATTATTTAAATTTTAAAAGTTTTTTTTCTATCTTTTAGTAATGTTCGAACTAAGTGAAGATAACTAGGTTGAAGCTACAATTCTTAATCTTTCTCAATTACATATCTGCAAATAAAATATATAATAATGAAAATATAAGTACAACGATATTACATGATTTATACATGTTTAAATTTTTAACTTAAATGATTTTTCCTCAACATTTTAGTGAATAAGACCTCATGTTTCTACTGAAAAAATAACCATATGACATTCAATTCGTTTGAAAAAAAATCGATTCGTTTTTTCATTTTAAAATTTATAGCACTCAAAATTTCTAAATGTCGAATTCACCTCTGATTGCATATCATCATCAGAAACATATTGGAGTACTATTAAAGATTGCTAATTTAAGACAAGAATATCATATTTCTCGCATTTAGATAAAAAAATATAATTTTAAAATATTATCCAACATTTAAACGGAACGAAAAAAAAGTAGTAACTATATATAGCTTCCACATGCTATGAAGTTCCAATTGATCGTCGGTGATTTATTTTTAGACCTACAACTTAGAAAAGCTAGAAATAAAAAACTTAGGTCCTGAATATTAATTTATATATATAAATAAAATTTGTGCGTATTAAATGCTTCATTTGGTTAATTATTTCGATCTCTTAAATTTAAATTTTTTGGGTGAAAAGTACGGATGAGTTAGAAATTTAAAATAAGTTGATGTACTTAATTCTTTATATATATATATCTCGTTTTAACTTTTATTATTATATCTACATGTATTAATACCAGGAAGATAAATAATATGTACCTCAATGTTACTCTTTTCTTTTTAATTTATATCGAATTTTTCACTTTTCTTGACGTTAATTTATTTAATTTTTTAAAATTTAAATATTTAAAAATATACAAAAAAATACTACTATCAGTTGTGCAAACTTTCTCGTGTCAATGCATACAGTTAAAATATAGACTAAAATTTATATGATCTAATTCTCTAAAAAAGAAAAGATCACATAAATTAAGCCAAATAAGAAATGGTATGTATTTAATTAGTTATGTAAGCTAAAAAATTTAAAGTTTTTTTATATAGTGAACCTTTTTGCCTATCATAACAATTTATAAACAATGATCTTACAACCATAAATCAATGGTAAATTTATGTTATAAAATATGATTTTTTTAATTTATTTTTATCGAATCAACTCTTAGAAAGATGCATGATGTGAAACAAATTTCATGAAATAATGAGAAACTTTTTATTACTTTTCCATGTGAAAACATTACAATTTTTTTCTCACCGATTTAGTCAAAACATCTATGAAAATAATCATTGAATATTTTAATGAAAACTTTAATACTGTTTAGTAGAATTATTTATCAACAATTTGCTTATAATTTACTTAGTAATAAATAGCATGATGATACAAAAAAGTTACCATATAACTGCACAAAACTAACTCTATATAATATTATTGGAGACGAGATTGTTTCATTTTTGAAATTATTCCTCATGTATGTATGATATTTATTGTCTTAAAAAGTATTTTTTTAAAGAAAAATGACTTTTTGAGATGATAATTAATTATATCATTTGAGAAATTAACTCATTCATTTCTCTATTTAAGTTCGCAGTGAACTTTTTTCCAATTTTCTTTTGGCACTTTTAATTGGAACAAAAAATTTCAGCAACTTTTTTCAACTTTATGGCGATCCAATGGGTCATTGAAATTCAATTAACATGTTTAATTAACTCCTTACATGTGAAAATTGACTTTATACAGATAGCCCACGGCTTTAATTACTTAGGCCTAAACTTTGGTAAGCAAATTATTAGCCATTGATAGTGACAGTACATAAACTACAGTATTTCCTTTCTAACTCCTCGTTAAATTTTCTTTCTCGAATGGTAACAACTGTACTATTAACTGATGTCTCGATGATAAAGTGTTGTGTTCTGCTACCCAAACTTATTAAATAAAAGTTTTATCAAGCTAGTTTGTGATAAGATATACTATATTGTTTGGAATGAAATATTAAAATTTTTACGTGTTGAAAATGAAAGTTGCAAAAATGAGAATAATAAAAAGGACGTATAAGCATACTATAGAAAAAACAACTCTCTTCTTCCTCTGTTTTAGGATCTTTTTGTGTTTATTTATTTGTTAGTCAATTATTGTTATTATTTTATTTTGATTTTACTACTTTATTATTACAAATAATAATATTTTATGTATGTCACAAATCTTAATATTGTTTGAATCTTTTTTTAACTATTTACTGTGATGTGATAATATTATTTGATCATTAATTCTTATTTCTTAATTTAACAAGTATTAATTTCAGTTAACATTTTGAGTTCTTTGTTTTTTATTAATAGTTAAATCAATTCTTGTTATGTGTGCATACCATTTTAATGAACTGATTGTGTGCCTTTGTGATGTTCCGATTGTGGTGACACTCTTCAAGGAATATATTTTATTGCTAATATGTTGTTATTACTTTTGGATCATTTTTGACTTATTATATGGTGATATTTGGTTTATTATCCCAACCTAACTGTTTATGTGTCGTCATATTGTTGTTTCATTACTTTTGTTTCTCAATATTTGTTATACACATTGTTTGTTAAATCGGCAATGAAAAGTCTATTCGTCGAATTTTGAGACCTCTCCATTTTAAAAAAGTCGAAAAATTTAGTTTATATTCATATTTGTTACATGTTAAAATTCAAGTTTTCTAGTTTAAGTTCATTATTTGCTAAACTTGGTCAATGACGAATCTATCCGTAGGATTTCGAGGCCTCACTATTTAGAAAAGAAAAAGATGGAACAATCTTAGTCTATTGTTGTTTATTTTTTATTGTGTATATTATTGACGTTAGACAAATATTAGAACGTTCTTCATATCATTATTTATTTCATTGTTTGTGTATATTTTGTGATTATTATATTTGTATAATACTGTGTATCTGCTCCTCAATTTGAAAAAATGAATTCAACCAGGACCTACAGTTGTGGATTCTGAAGGGTACTAATATCTTCCCTTTGAAATAACTTGAACCTTTACTCCAAATTTTTTGGTTCGCAGACTATTTTGTAAATAATTAATTGGTTTCCTAACTATCCTTAAAATTAGGCGGTGATTCTAAATTAAATTATTTTTCCTTTTAAATTTTTTATTTTATTATCTTTTTTTTCAAGTTATCACGACGTTGCACCTTCGGAATGTCAACAATATAAAGGTAGCCAATTGGACAAATGTAATAACATGTGTTATGATGCAGTTCCAACTTTAATAAGTCAGACATATAATCTTAAATAAAAGGTTATAAAAAATAATAATTAAGGTAGAGGGTTAATTAGTTTGATAGTTGAGATTTGTCTCGCTCTCATTCATACTTCAAACTGTTTCGTAATGTTTTGACTTGAGTCTAGAATTTATCACAAATAGTGTCTCTACCTATCTAAGGATAAGTCTACACACATCTGTTTTTTCATATTATGAGATTATATTAATTAAAGATATAATTGTTGATGATATAGTTCAATTAATTGTTTGATCTTAGAGCATGATATTTTAATATTACCATATATTATTTTTGTGGATATAAATTGATAATAATGTGGTTAATTATTTTTGGTGTAAATTATGTTGCTACCAATCGATGTTTAACCTCATTATGTATTGTAACTTATGCAACCACCAAGTAATTCATCTATCTGCATTATTATCTACCTTATTCCTATGCAAGATAAGAATGATTTTTTTCACTTATAAATAATGATGTTTCTTACTTTACTTTGTGATAAGTAGGTAAGTATACGAGAAAAACTGAGAAGTGTAAAAAATATTTTGGAGCTTAGTAAAGTTAGTAATAGCGAAAGCGAGAGTTGAGACAAAGAAAATATTATAAGTGTTCAACTAATCCGGAATTGAGATAAAATATTTTTTTATAGAGTTTTGCACTCTTTCAACTAATATGAATTTGTTTGAGTCGTACATCATTGTTGGTTTGCTATTTTTTTTTGGAGGAAACAAGTTAAAGAATATCAATGTTGAATCAATATGTATTAATGTCATAATAAATTTGAATTTTTTTAAAGAAAATGAGATATTCGTATCTCAGATAACATAATTTTTTTAAAATATAATTTATTTAATTTGTGGTATATTAGGAGTTTTTTAAAAAATAAAATGAGATTGTGATGTGTAACAAAACAGATGCTATATACTAATTTGCGTATATTTGTATGGATGGTATTCGTAACACGCCAAAGATGGCCACGTACACAGAAGAAATCGACACGCATGTAGGCCCCACAAATAAAGGTCCCCATTTTCCTTTGGCCACCGTTAGCTTTTCCAACAATTTGCTTTGTAGGCCCTACCATTTGACAATAGCAACACTACGTTATATGGTTCTAATTCTTCTTTAAGTCGCTTTGTTACACGTGCTCAAAACAGCCCAAACTCTGTTCGATTTCGAAAATAGTCTCGTTGTGTCAATAAAATAATAATAAAATTTATTATGATATATTATTTTTAATATGATGTTTGATTTATAAGTTGATTGAATTTGTTTTTCTCTGGTTAAGATGAGGGGTTGTCAAAAGAAATGTAGCCTGGAGAAAACGAGTGTAGCAAGTTTACTCGCAAGAGTGGGATGATTACTTATATGTTTGGATGACGTGAGTGTTCCGTTAGTTTAAAGGAGAAAGTTTTCATTTCCCGTTACGGCGAAGCGTCACATCTCTCAAGTTGCTTCATACAGGCATAGAGTAAATCCCAAAATTAGACGCGGTGAATTACCTTTGTGTCCTCACTATACTTTATCGCAGTAGTTCCTCTATTTCTTTTTAATTATCATTTAAAAAGCAAATAATATAAATTTTCATCAATATTTTAAAAAATAATATTTTATCATAATTTATATCTTTCTATCTACATCAGATAGTAATAAGGTCCACCTGTATTTTATTCTCTTTAGACTTCACTTATAGAATTTCATTGGATATATTATTATTTGTTTTATCATAATTTATAATAACTTTTTATATATTTAATTTATTTTAAAATATCAAATTATTATATAATTTAATTTTACTTTAAAAATTAGTAAATCTTGAAAAATATAATTAAAAATAAATGGAGGAAACACTTAAGCTTTTTTATTTGTTCGTTTATTTATTTTGTATGTAAGTGGGACTTTTTCTGTACCACCATACTATAAACATTAAACACGTTAATAGAAAGTTGTTTATGCATCAGCGTGCCACCAAGTTAGATAATAATTAAGGTAATAAAAAAGTTTAAATAAAAAATAGGCATAACCTAACTTAAACAAAATTAGAGAATATTTTTAATACTATATATCTAAATAGTGATTCATTCAATTATTCATGTTTAAAAAAGTCGGACACAATTTTTTTAATAACAGTTTGAATTCCAACCCAACTCTTTAATTTCATTTTTCATATACCATTTAAAAATAAATAGCTTTACTCAATATAAGCATTTAACATATGTTAGACAAATATTAGAAGCATAATGTAATATGTTTTATTTTCTCCAAGTCATATAAGTTTAGTTGATGTTTATATTGATTGTATCAATTTGTCATCTTTAAGCAATATAAGAATATATATTAATTGACTATATTCAATCGATTACAAAATTTATTGTTGAGATCAATTAGTTACACAAATTACTACTATAAACAACAAATTCATGTTACTAGAATAGAGTCATCTTTTTCAATTTATATGTGGCATCAATAGTTAACGTAATTTCGATAACTATACTTCTAAATAATAATATAGTAGGGTTCTCCTCAATCTAGCTCTTTACTTATTATTTTAATGTTTTATTTAGTTCTTTATAATTTAGAATACAATTAATATTTTAAATTTTATACAGACAAAATAAATTATATAAATTAAAAATAAAAAATGTTATCTTTCATAGGAAGAACTAAATAAATAAAAAAGGTAAATGAAGAAAATAAATAAATAAGTAAAATGATTGAAGAGAAGACAGAAAAAATAAATAGGAGAAAATGTTATTTAAAATAAAAATATTGAATATTAACGTTACAAAAATCTTTTGACGCATTGAAAGGTGACTAATTCCTTTATTTTCTTTCTATAGTTTTATTGACATAAGGTATCACAAAAATTTTTATTTGACTAATTTTATTTTTACTTTTGTTCGTTCTTTATCTAAAAGATAACAAATATAATAATTAAAAAAAATAGGTATGAAAGCTATGATTATAAATTACGGTCAAATTTATAGAAGTATTGATTTATATATTTCTCTTAATCTTGACTTTAGGAATTTTTTTTTATTTACTTTTTTAAAAAAAATTACCTAAAATTTCAACTAAAAGAACTAAAGGGTTGAAATAATTTTTTACTATCTCAATTGAAGTACTGAGCCTCCCAATATCATCATTCTATTTAGTTAATATTTTGTAATGAAATGGTACATAAAAATTTAAAATAAAATAAGATTGAGTTGGATTATTAAAATAAAATTTTAAAAATTATTATATACTTGACCAACTAAAAATAAATACTTAATAAAAATCATAACTCATAAATTAACAGCTAAATCAAATAAATTAAAAAAAAAATAGACAAATAAATTGAAATTAAGGAAATGGGAAATTATTATTTACAAGTAAGCCTCTCACATGGTAAGCATTGACTTTATAAAAATGTTTTGAGTATGATTACAATAAGGAAGGAAAAAAGCAAAGGCCAGAAAAGGGGTGGGTGGGTCAAATTCATCTTGATTAAGAAAAGACTAGAACAAGAAAATAAGCAATAAATAAAGTATTTAAAGAAAATGACGTTTACCAAATCAATCCCTAAATACCACATGCACTACATTAATCCATAGAATAATGTATATATATCTCATAACTTAGCTCAAATTTCTTTGTTTGAAAAAACCATGTACTTATCGTGAGACAAGCAAGTTATATTTTCAATAAGATATTGATAATTTTCTAAATTCACGAGTAAATAAATATTTTTAAATATTCAAATTATAATTTGTTGTAATTAACTATATAAATATATGATACAATACTCGTATTTTATAATTTTATTTAAATTTTAAATTTTTATGTATATTTCAATTGCCCATTAAATAATTAAGTTGATTATGTAAAATATGTCATTTTAATTTTACACGATAATTTAAATTAAAAAATATTTCAGATTTTTCTACTTGTTAAAATGAATGCATATTTAAAAAAAAAAAACATAATAATTTATTGATCTATCTATAAATCAGGAAATCATACAAATAAATTCTTTGTCGGTTTATACTCCATCCATTCATTATTAGATGTTCAAATTTTTCTAATTTGATTTTCATTTTTACTTGTTATATTTGAGAAATTAAGAGAGGACCATTTTCTTTTTACTTATTTTACTTTCAATTTACTTGAAAGTTAGTAATGCTTTTGAAAAAATGTAGTTTTTTCCAAAATGTTCGATGATAAATCCTTAGATTACTTAGCCAATATTTCTTGAAAAAAAATAAATATTATTAAATCAAGTAACCCTTTCACTTTTCATTATATTGCTAATATTAAGTGTATTAGAATTTAAAGTATGATTTTAATAAATATTTTTATCAATTAATAAAGATAAAATAGTAATCTCACTATATTAATTAAAATATTATTTCTTAATAAATGTACCAAACTATAATTTAATATCTAAAAATGAAGGGATGGAGTCTATGATTGAATATAGAATCTTAAAAATAAAAAAGAAAGTTTTATCATATAACTCAAAGAAGCAATCTTAATCTCCCATAAACAAATATTTTATTAACAAAAGTTTCAACAATAATTAAATGAAACTATCTAAAGGTTTCGGAATACATAAAGACGCTTTCATCTCCTTTTATAAAGAAAAGTAAAATACGACGTGATCAAGACTACATTCATTTCACTTTACTTTGTCCATATTCACTTGATAAAATTATTTAATTAAAAAATAGCATTAGGAGCCAAGTAGGAAATAATAAGTCTATCTTGACTGACTAAAGAAAACAAATACGTACAATATTTTAAGTAATTATTTGGACACGGAATTTTATTTTGTGATTTAAAATTATAAGATAAAATCAACGTTGGAATATGTAATTTTTCTTCATGATTTTAGATCATAAAATAAAATTTTAAATCCTCCAAACAATTTAATTTGAGAATTTTATTATTAGTGTGCTTTACTTTCATTAATTAAATTTTGTTTATTTGGCATTATTATTGTATAAAGAATTTGAGAAGTTTTGATAATTTTCACAATTTATGAGTTTTTTTTTAATGTTTATAATCAATAGATGCAACATAATACTGAATATGTTATTATCGTTTGTAAATATAACATTTAAATTCAAATTATATGTAAAATTGCAACTTTATTCTTTCATATCATGATTACATTTTACATTGTTCCAACCCTAAATATAAAAAGAAAAAACTATCTAATTAGATATACATACACACCATATACAGTTATATACTAATTTAACATATATTTTTGATAATTACCTATTATTCCACTTGTTGAGACACAAAAAGTCCGACATTGGTCCTTAATAGGATGGGTAGACTCCTTATAAGGTTTAGGCAATCCTCCTCCCGTTGAGCTAGCTTTTGGGGTGTTAGTTAGGCCTAAAACCTAATTTATCATGGTACCAGAGCAGGGTCCAGATATGAGATATTCTATTTGACGGATCGGTGCGCTAAGTGAAGTTTAATACAAATAGACGAATCACCGAACAGGTTGGTGCGAAGGGAAATATCTTCCTATAAGCCTAGGGCGGTTGGCGCTTTTGCTTGCTTGTGACTCACCCAATGTTGGGTCCCTGAGACAATTGGCCACGGACCAGATGCTAATCACTGGGCGTGAGGGGGGGAGGGGAGTGTTGAAACACAAAAGTCCCACATTGGTCCTTAATAGAATTGGTGGATTCCTTATAAGGATTAGACAATCTTCCTCCCTTTGAGCTAGCTTTTGGGGTGTGAGTTAGACCTTAATATTGGGTCCCCGAGATAATCTAATTCTCACCATAATTCATGCCTTCACCCCATATCAACTAAACTCACTCTTAACTTTGCAGTCTTCATATGTATGGAAGAAAACCTAGAAGATGATTCTAAAAAATCCTATCAAGTCCTCTATATTATCTTCGTTATTCTCTTTCACGCAATTTTATTCTGTTAAACCCATTTTATATTTGGGGCTTGACATTTTTGAGACGAGGGTTTTTCGAAAAAGTCCCTCTATTTTTATTAGGTAGTGATAAGGTTAACGTACATTTTACCTTTTTACTTGTGGAATTCTAGTAGTATGTTATTGTGTTTGTATGAATTATAATAAAATGATTATATTTCAAAGAGAGAAGTACTAAAAACATCTTCGAACTTGGCACGAATTATTAGTTTCGTCCCTAAACTGTTGATAGGCTTAAAAACACCTTTCAGCTTGACGAACTAAGTTTTAAAACACCTTTTAAGCTTATCAATATTTTAGGGCTAAAATTAATAATTTGTGTCAAGTTCGAGAGTGTATTTAAGATTAGTTCGCCAGTCGAGGAATATTTTTAAGCATATCAATAGTTTAGAGACGAAACTAATAATTTGTGTCAAGTTAATGGTATATTTAAACTTAATTCGTTAAGTTGAAAGATATTTTTAAACTCATTAATAATTTCAACAACAACAACAACAACATACCCAGTGAAATCCCACAAGTGGGGTCTGGGGAGGGTAAATTGTACGCAGACCT